>CM065389.1:21137500-21602500 GCA_033060915.1 Euryodendron excelsum | reverse complement strand
TCTATACTTTTTGTCTCTAAGCCAAAAGGACCTTGGACACCTAAAAACCAGGGCGTGACAGAAGGAAGACAGATTTAACAGAGAAGTGCAGAGTTTATTAAAGAGACGACACTCGAGTGATATCCTGACTAAGCGATGGGCAGCTGAGTTCTGAAAATGATGAGAAGCCATTGTTCTAGTTATCCAAAAATAAATAAGCACTACCCTTTGCTCAGCCCACTAGAACCATAAGTGATTTCTATTTAAATATCCCCAAACCAAGAATCATCCCTCACAATGGAGCAAGCACAGAGTAGTTGATTTAATAACATATGTAGGGGTTCACTGGCAGGAACACACCATCTCTAGGAATATAGTCTAAATCTTGTATAAATGTTTTATGAACTAAGCAATTCAATTTGAAATGATGAGAGGCTCTCAATTCTGCTACCATACACAAAGAAAACCCCTTTGCAAAGCCCACATGAGCTAGTTACGTTTCTCAAGAAAACCAACCAGATGATCACCACCCGTATTGGGTTAAGGCAAAAGTCATGAGTAGGAAATAATAAGCAATGATGAAAGTGGTGATTTTCAAGAAGTTATGGCGCCAAAGGCGTCTCTAGTGAAGAAGATATTGTGTTTGTGGTGATCTTCAAAAGAGGATAATGTCATCCAAATATAAATGAAAAAGTTGGCATATTTAAAAGTCAACTTAAGATCAAATTCTTGATGAAAAATCCTAGTTAGAAGAAAGAAAAAGGTCTTGAAGAACAAAAAGAGTAGGAAGGAAAGAAGAAAGTAGTGAATAAAAATTAAATTGCCGAAGGTGATAATTGGTCTTTCAAAACCCCACAAGTGATAATGTTTGACCCTTTATCCCCTTTCATTCATAAACCTCTTAACCTAGCCTATGTTACAGTCTAAATCAAAGTCCTCTTTGATAAAAGAAAATTGCTTAGTCCAAATAAGCCTGAACAATACCAAGACAAGTAATTACAAAAAAATGGTCAAAAAGGAGAATTAAGGAGGAATGCAAGGGCAATCTCATGCTCCAAAGTATGCTTAGATGATTTTGATTTAAACAACCCACTAAAAGAAAATCTTTAAGCCTAAATATTCTTTTGTTTCTTATAACCCCTAAACCCAGCCTGCATTACAGTCCTAAAAAAAGTCTTCTCAGATTGAAGGCCAAGTTGTTTATCGCACTGCAAAGGGCATGCAAGTTATCACTTAAGCCATGGTGGCATTTGAAAATCTAAGAGAGAAAACTAAGTGAGATCAGAAAAACCCTAAACAGAAACTCTATAGAAAGTAAGGATAAGATAGTAGATGGCAAACCAAAAGGTCAAGATCCCTGGAGAATGGTGCAAATGCTATTACACCCCAATAAAAATGAGACAAAACCGAATGGGGCAGAATCCTAGAAGGGAAATAGAATCTTAAGAGTATGAGTCATGGGGTAATCCTGAGACATTCTTTGTAAATAGCCTATATAGGTGTAGTACTAATGCATCCATGACATGTATAACTTGTACATCTATTAAATTCCTATGTAGTTTGTATCTATTCATGCATTCATAAAAAAAATAGGACATGCATTTAATTCTATTTCTGAATATACATTCATCAAAAAGTATGACATGCATTCAATTCCATTCTCATATGTGCATTCATCGAAAAGTATAACATGCATTCACCCATTTACCTGGGCATTTTTAGGATTGGTATAAATAAAATGTTTTTGCATAAAAACTTACTTTATGTCTTTATCTCTCTCTCTCAAATAGGGAACAAGGAACGAAGCAAAGCACAAAAAGGAGCTAAAAATAATAATAATAATAATAATAATAATAAAAAAGCACATTTCCAAGGATGCGGTAAAAACCCGAAAGGGCACCGTAGGTAAAAGAGTAGGGATGTGGTAAGATACAAAACTGTCAACCTTGGTGAAAACCTGCAAAGGCGTCTTGGTGCAAGAATGACAGAGCTGGGACTGGTGAAAACCCTCACTGGCGCCAGTAGTAAAAATAGTAGTAAAAAAAAAAAATGGGGGCTGGGCATAAGAGATAATTCGAGGCATGCGCATTCCTAGAAGTCACGAGTATGAAAGCAGTAGTGACAAAGTCAAAAGGTGTCTCGAAAAGCATTCTCCGAATTAGTCCAAGTTAAGGTTAAAAGAAGTAAAGGTTCCCCTCTCGGGGTAATAAGTCAATCAGAGTGTCAAATAAAAAGGAGAATCAATAAATCTAAGAGCGAGGGGCAAAAATATATCACTCTCCATCATCATCAGAAAAGGAGTCAGCTAGAGGGGGACCAACCGGCTCACCACCCATAAGAGGAGCACTCGAAGAAGCACCAACCATCAATATCCAAGTCGACCCTGCTCATAGTCTGCACATCTAGCCAGAATCATATCCCTCACTCGGGTAAGGGACTCCACGGCCTCTCACAAAGACTGAATATCAACAATATCATCCTCTAGGGGAGTGGAAACGTCTGGGGCATCTTGTGACCGCTTATGTCCCCACGAAGTACTCAAGGGTAGACTATCATGTGTCAATCTGGCCGATGCTAGTTGCATCTCTAAGGAAGCTACCTTAGTATCTCTCTCCCTCAATCGATCATATAATACCTATATTAATCTTCGGTTTTGCCGCCTATGACGACGTCCCTGAACAATCATAGCTGTCATGAAATCTGTGTACCCCACGGGGGGTAAAGGAGTCTCAAAGAGTAGATTCCCAAGCTTACTAGAACCTAACACATATCGTCGAAGCCAATAATGGTAGTTCTCAGTGTCAAAGGGCATGTCAGAAAATGGACCGTCATCATCCACGTGAGGAAGCAAAGATCTCCATGTATCCATAACTCTCTGTACCAATGCTCTCGGGATCGATGCCTCAAAAACAAGGGTAAAATCAATCACCAATGCTAGATAGGGAATGTCCTGACTCCTACCAAGCTACCGCAAAACTTAAATCCCAAAGAAGGGGGTAATGCTCCGTAGACCTGCTAAAGGCACGAAGGCCCTCTCAGGAGGTCGAACTCTTAAGTAGTACCTACCAACCAATCCTGAATATCATCTGACCATGCCTGATCTCATATTTCGAAGGTAATCAGCCCATGCCACAACAGTCTGTGGAAACCTCTCATCATCTGTGATAGCCCACTAAGACCTCGCTAAGGAGCATATATGGTCAAGCTCAGGGTACCATGTATGCTGGAATAGAGGAGTGATAAAAAAAAGTGTCTGATCGCCTAAAGCTGGAAGAGTGCAACATATCCTCAAAAGTGAGCATCAACCCTCTGCTGAAATCTAGTAAGGCTCATAAAGGTCTCTCCCACAACCATGAGAGCATAGGAGTGCCCCTCACGAACCCTTGTGAGCAATGCACGTAATCGGCAATGAACCAAATCATCTCCTCGTGGAAAAATCAAGAAGTTCAGAAGAAGCAGAGCCAGAGCACCCATGCAAGAAACGGACCAGTTCTGAGAAGTATGCCAATCACCCGAATGGGCCCTTATACCCGTTGCAAACTTAAAGCGGGAAAATAGGAACTCCACTGGAACGCAAGGAAACTAGGGCAGAAAGGCAGACGAAAGAACTATGTGCTGGAGTCTAAGCTGGGATGAGACAATCGTGATGCAACCGTTAGGGAAGATAAGTCCCACAATGTCAGCAGAATCATCTCGAAAACCAAGGAGAAAACCATACTCGTGAGGAGTAGGGGTAGGCACGCACTCCTTGAAGTGGAAAAGAGACAAGCTAGGCTACCAAAAGAGAATCACTGCCTCTATGAATCCTGGAATAAGCTGCATCAACAGGAGTGAAGCCACCCGACTAAAGGATCGGCGAAAGATATCTTATTCGTCTGGGGGATAGTTGTCATGCCATGCTCTCAGCCGACTCAAAATAGCGTCTGCCATCCTGAAGATAAAGGTAAGAATGTCGATATATGGTAAGTATAGCTCAAAAAGGTAAGAGAGATGAAAAGAAAAAAAATTTCAAATCGTAAGTCAAAATGAATTTTTTGCACATTTTGGGTTCGTCAAAAATGCAATTTTCAAGTCAAAAATGAAATTTCTACACATTTTGTCTTCAAATGTCAAGTTTCGAGTAAAAAAGAATTTCCTATACTTTATGCTTTCAAAAGATTTCTTGTTTCAAGTCAAAATGAATCTTCTAAACATTTTGCCTTCAAAAGTTTCAAATTTCAAGTCAAAGCTAATTTTCTACACATTTTGTCTAAATTTCAAAATAGTTTCTAATCCAAAGTCAAAGATTCATTTCAAAGTCAAGTTTCAAAATTTTTTAATTACAGTCTATCTCAAGTTCCTTCCTCAAAAAGATTTCTATTCCAATCAAGTTTCAAGAGTTTCTAAAAATCCTTTTCCTTCAAAAACATCTTTTTCAAAAATCAATCCTCAAAAAATTCTCAAGTTTTCAATCCTTTAAAAGTTCTTATCAAATTCCCAAAGTTTCCAATTTCAAAATCCACTTTCAAAATCCACTTTCAAAATTTTTTCAAGTGTTTCCTCCAAAAGTTTTCATTTAAAATTCCATTCTTAAAATTTTATTCTTAAGTTTTTCTCCCAATAGTTTTAGGGTCCTTGAGTTTTTCGGGGTCTTCTTTACCAAAAAGGCCCCACACTTAAAGATTTTATTTCTTTTTCATTTCAAAAGATTTTATTTAAGAAAAATGAATGACACAAGTCTTAATAAAGTCTACTCGAATCAACTCGAAGGGTTTCTTAAGCTTTTTCCTTCAAAAAGTTTATTTTCAAAAAATCAACTCTAAAAAAAGTTTCCTAACTTTTTCTTCGAAAGTTTATCTTTAAAAATCAATTCCTAAGATTCTTAGTACTTCTTTCCAAAAGTTATTTCAAAATCAGGTCCTAAAGTCCTTTTTTGAAATCAAATTTCTAATTCTCCAATCTTTCTCGAAACTTCTTCAAAAAGATTTTTATTCCAATCAAACTTCAATATTTTCAAAAACTCTTTCTTTCAAAAGTCTTAGTCAAAATAAATCCTAAAAAATTTTCAAGGTTTTACTCGAAAAAAAGTATTCCTATCAAAATTTCTATTAATTCTAAGGTTTTTTGAACATCTCCGTTCCAAGTCTTTGTCGATTTCACAAGATGTTTCTAGGGTTAAAATCCATTTTTAGGGATTTTCCAAAATTCTTCCTCAAAAGTTTTATCTAAAATTCTACTTTCAAAATTTTCCTAAGTTTTCTTTCAAAAAGTTTTTTTTTTAAAAAAAGGACCCTCTGAGTTTCTCGAGGTCTTCTTTACCAAAAAGGCCCCATTCTTAAGGTTCTCCTAACTTTTCTTTCAAAAAGTTTAATTTCAAAATCATTTCTTGGGCTTCCCGAGCTTTATCCTTTAAAATTTCCATTCTAAAAATATTGCAAAGGTTGTCAAAATTTCTTCCTTAAAAAGTCTCATGAGTTTCCTAAGCCTTTTCCTTTCCAAATCCCATTTTCAAAAATTTTGGCTTTTTCAAGCTTTCATCTCAAAAACCTGTTTTCAAAATTTTAAGTTTTAAAACATTTTCCCTATAAGTTTTGTTCTAAGTTTTAAAGGTTTTCCAAAATCTTTCTAATATAAATCCAAATAAATTCATTTCCAAAATCAATTTCAAAATCATTTCAAACAATCAACTTCCACTCAATAATCATTTCAAAGTCAAGATTTTCAAATTCCAAATTTCAAAAATCAAGACAATCCAACTTTCAAACTTAAATTCCAATTTTCAAGCTTAAATCTTCAAACATTTTCAAAGTTCGTCTCTCCGAACGCCTCACGGTCAACATAGGACTCTCACTTTATCATTTTCTGTCTTCGACAAGCAAAGATAGAAAAAGAGGGACAGTTAGAAGCACCTCATTTTTGCCCGCTCGGCAATCACTGGTTTGTCCGGACTCACATTCAAATTAACACAGACATATTCAAAGTCCAAATAAACTTTCAAAACTTAATTTAATCAATCAATCGCTTTGCGGGTCCAACGGGCACAATAGAGGCAAAATGACCAAAATACCCTTGTGTCATCATTAGGTCCAAATCCAATTGGCGCGTCTTCTTAGAGATGGTAAGTCCCTATATCAATCTCAAATTTAATTGTAACTCCAATTCCAATTTAAATCAAATCGGGCATGCCTTTCAAGAAAGTTAAACCCTCAAGCGACAAGACCATCCAATTTAGCACGTTTTTTGAGAAAACTCTTCGGAACGGTAAGTCCCTTCAAACCCGTCGACCGGGGCAGAACCCAAGTCTCCGAGATGGTAGAACAGTCCACCTTTAGCGCTAACTAGCCTGCTAAAGAAGAATATCCGTTATTCAACATGTCTTTCGAGAAAGTTGATTCCTTGGACGATAAGTCCGCCTAGCAGCTTTTCGAGATCAGGCAGTCTCCGAAATGAACGCGAATCGTTAGAGTGGTAGAAACACTTGTAAACATCGTAACCGTTAGAGTTACGAAAACACTAGTAAACAAGTCAACATTGAGAATTGCCAGTAAACCCCCTATGTCACAGGATCTGATCGCTCCTAAATAATGCAATTTATATCTGCCAGTATACGGTTACGATGCAGTAATAATATCTCGGTAAGCCCGAGGTCGATCCACAAGGAACACAAGAAATAAATTTTATAAATAAGGTCTGCAATCAGGGCAAAATTATAATGAACTCAAAATCAATTAAAATTGCAGAAAAACTTTCAAAGAGAAAATAAAAATCAATTGTTGACGAGGATTGATCTAAATTATCCGAAAATAAAATTAAACTAATTTTAGGATTGTATTCAAATATTATAAAAAGGTCTTGGCAGGGTTTGATCCAGTAATAGGCCTACAGGTAGGTTCCCAAGATAGTTTGATTAACGAACTTCAAGATTCGATTACCCTTTTAGAGTTGATATTCAGTTATTTACTAGTGTTCATACCAGGGTCCCATTCATACCTGTCCCAGTTTATAAACCTGTTTACAAAGTATGTTTAAAGCTTAATCAAGAACAGTAGATTTCTAAAGTACTCTTAATAGGAATATATATTCAGTTATAATCAATATCCTTATCAGAAATTCTAGGTATACGTATTCCTACTTACAAATCAGTCTATACATACATGGCTAGATATGATCAAGAATATTGTTTTCAAAGATATTCCTGGGCAAGCAAATGAATCTTGATCCAAGTTCTTAAAATCTTGTAAAATGAATACTATCTTGAATCTCTACTTGTAATCTAGTTACTTTCTCAACCCATACCAAGAACAGATTTAGCTACTGAAAAACATGATAAAGATTGCAAAAAGGAAAATAATAACTGAGGAAATAAAACGCTGTATTAAAGCAATATAGTCTAAAATTTACAATAAAAACAAGAAATAACACTAAAGATTAAAGATGCTCACTTGAAAGATGAAAAGATTCGTAGCCTCCAAAGGATTGGATGATTCCTCCTTCCAAACCCTAGAAGAAATCTTCTTCCCCTTCAGAACATAGAACTCTTAAACCTATTCTACTACCTCCTAATCTATATCCAACTGAAAAGTGTATTAATCTATATATCTTGTCTTCAGTCGTACGGACGACTTCTACAGAGTGCTCCGATGGGCTGGGTCACTTCATGAAAGTTATAGGTTTCAAAAAGTTATATAAAATCGACATATTATGGGCCTGAATAGCCTTCCTGATTCGCGAGATATGAGCCTCCAAAGTTCCAGCTCTGCGTGCTTCAGTAACTTGTACCACAGCTTCGGCAGCTTGTACCTTGCCAGCAACCTCTTGAAACTAATGATCAAATTGCGTTCGAAATCACTCTATTTAAGCTCAAAATCTACATAAAACATTATAAACTCAATTAATATCAAAACATAACTAAAAAGACATATGTACTTATAAACTAATACTAACAAAGTACTAATTAAGGCATTATAATTGCACTTTTGAAGCACAATCACACCCCCCAACTAGATTTTTTCTAGTCCCTGGAAAAATACTAAAACCAAAAACATAATCTTCACTTTCGTAGAAGTCACGAATGCATTTAGCCTATGCATCAAGTTTTTAAACCCCTAGGTTACCTCTAGTGGACAAGTGATGTCTTGTGAGGGCTTGCAGTGATGATACCCACAAACATCAGTTCATTTCAAATAATCAGTGGTAGAAAGAAAAATTAAGGCATAAGAGAACTTACCCAAGGTAATTCTCAACTCAACTTTTAACATGAGTCATGCAAGGTTAAGACATGAAAGTTACAAGAAAGATGCACATTATAATGCATTAACCATGCAGTATAACTCAAGTGTATCAATTTCACGCACCCACATCCTTCACGCTTTGATTCAAATGCTCACAAGGCATACACTTACAAAAATATGAACACATGGGTCTCTCAATGGAAAGCTCGTCATAAGAGTAGTTGTATAAATCATACAATAAGAGCAATCCAAAAACAAAAACCGCCAAAACGTAAGTGTATAGGACTTGACATAGCTTCATGAAAGAATATCCACCATCAAAGTAATAATCAAGAAATTGACAAGGATACTTATACTCAAAAGAATTTTCAACTTATAGATACTTCGGATCAACTACAATCGTCTGTATAAAGAAGAAAAATGTAAAGAGAGAGAAAGAATAAACTACTCCAAACATTGATGCTTAAGGCATCCAATAATCACTAAAACCATGCTTTCAACTCCCAATTCATATGATAATGCTTCTCATTTTTTTTTCATTCTTTCCTTCCTTGTCATCTTTTTCTTTTTCCCGATTTTTTTTTCTTCAATCTTTTTTTCTGTTTTTTTTTCATTGCACTACAAATGTATCATCCCCTTCTTTTCAAGCTCTTCACTGGCACCAAAATCACATCTCTTTTATAGGAAACATTTCAACAATAATTTGGTTCTATCAAGGATGATATATACAAGGCTCAAGAGACAGAATCTAGAAATTATGTGTCTAAGAAGAATATAATGACCTCAAAACGTATCCGAAGTATATTAAGTTTGAAATTCAACAGAGTATAAGTGTCAATAATCTCAATCACTGCCAAACTTATGAATCAAAATCAAGTGTAATGAAACTATTGAAAGAATAGAAAATGAAAGAAGTATCCTCGAGTAAATGTAAATCCACTCCGAAAATTAGATAAATTGGCTCTAAAACTCACAGGGTACAATCTCCACTATTTAAGGATGAAAAATACACAAAATCATCAACCCAAGAAATCATATAACACGACAATGCATAATGATGTAATCTTTCTCATGTAATGCTTTCATGGCAAAAGCTTGGAATTCATCATTGTAAAAAGTTGACTCGACAATTAAGCTCAAGTTTAGTCCAATGAATGCCTCCAATCATTCTCAATTCCAAGATTGTATTGACATGAACATAAATATGGTTCTAAAAAAAAACATTTTCAACACTCCTAACATGAATAACGCTAAGCAATAAAAACATAAATGGAAGTGCTGAAGATACCAACCATGATCGATGAACCATATGCTACTCAACTCTTACCAACTCAGTTCCGGTCTCCAAAGGCGAATCAATGTGAGCACACCTGTAACTGGTCAGCAAGGCATAACAAAGTATATATTTTTTTTTATTTTGTTTTGTTTTGTTTTGTTTTTTTTTTCAAAAGAAATAGAGTACCCAAAGAAAATAGAAATAAAGCAAAACAAGGAAAAAGAAAAAAAATAATATCCTTAAAGAAAATAGAATACTACTAACTGTACAACTACTAAATCAAGCTTTCCCCAAGAACTCTAAGATAATCGGGTAGGACCATGCTCTGGAGCCTTTGAAGGCGAGGCCACCGAAGCGTGACTCATTAGAGAATCCACCTCCGCCTTCAACTTAGAAATTTGCCTTTGCAGGGATTCAATCGTTGCGAATGGAGTTGACATGGCAGGCTGTTGCTGTCGTGGAATCAAGGTGGGTAAGTCACTCTGTTGAAGCGCTCGGGTACTCAAATCATCCAAATCGGATAACGGATGTCCCCAATGTGCAATGGTGTCTGATGGCAATGTAGGCACTCCAACTTGCTCCAAAAGTTGGGTAATGAACAACCCATAGGGTAATCCGCCAGACGAATAGCGTGCTTCCCTCATAACAGTCAGCATCATAGTAAGCAGATCAATAATATACCCTTTACCGATAATGTACAGCCAAAAACACCTATAGTGATCTACTACAACACCCGAATCCACCTCAGGGAGAATATTTGAGAAAAGAATCAAATTCAATAACCGGTACTCCCTTTTTAAAGACGACACGAATATAATTAAATGATGACCCACTGATGGTATTTTCTGTAATTTCGCACAAAACACATCAATGGGAGGTGAATTTCCTTCAAATAGCTTAAAATCTGGCCTCGGAACCCGGGGCAAGGTTAGAAGTTCACAAATATCATTCGCTGTAATAGAGATCACGTGTCCTCTCACTTTGGATTGAATGGAGAGCTCGGGTTTCTCAGACACTCTCAAATAAGCATAAAATTCTCGTACCAAGTCAATGTTCACCGGGCCTTCTCTCGTTAACATCAGAAGCCAACCTCTCTGTCTGAATGTAGATTTCAAAGACCTGTCAGCAAAATCTGAAAGTTGCACTTGACGTTCAATCAACACTTGTCGCCCCTGAAACGAGTTCAGGTACATATCCCTCTCTCGAGAGTTAGCGAACTGTTTGATTCCTTGTTGTGATTCGTTTTTACTCCTTTTAAGTGACATGATTATAGAGATTGATTTATTTGTCCTGTTTTTAAGAAAACTTATAAAAATGAATAAACAAAATACAATAACTAAAAGGAATGACATAACATAAATTAAGATAACAGTGCTCCATTAACATAAATAAATAAACAAAAACTAACACAAACAGTTCTAACTAAAATAGCGTTTTAGACCGCCACAATGTGACGCACAATCTAAACTCATAAACATAAACATAACATCCAAACAGAAAAGACAGAAAAGTTTTAGATCAGTTATACAATAATCCAGAATGCTCATGATCTAAACTCAAGTAAACACTATCCACTACATATCAGTGGATGGATCCCACACCAAACGGGAAATCTCTCTCTGTAGCTCTTCAATAGCCTGGCTATGCCGCTTCTACTCCTTGTCAATCTGATCAAAACAGCCATAAACCTTCATCTGAAAAGTCCCAAAGGCATTAGTTTGAGCCTCCAAAAGCTGGGTGTGGTGTTATTGCGTAAGTGCCTACAACTCCAACATCTCTACTACCTTATCCAATGAAGACTGCCCAGCACGGCCACTTCCCTCAGCCGATGGTCCTCCTTCTCCCTCTTCATCGTCATCCTCGGCCCTCTTCTTCTTGTGACTCCTATATTGTGCTTCAGACTTGTGAATAGAAGTCATATTGATGGCACGCATGGAAGTTTTTCGTGAAAAAAATGAAGGTGAATAGACATCAGACTCAAGGATCAGGGAGGTAAGCATACACACAAATGGAATGTTGTCCTCTCGGGTGATATTGGTGGCATCATGATAAAGCTAGAAGAACATATACGTCGGCAAGTCTATGGTCTTTTGGGTTCCAATGGCCCACATTATCTGGGCTCGGGCTAGGCTGACCTGAGAATAACGGGCTTGGGGTAATAAACTATGGCATGAGAAGAGAAAAAGTGGAAGGTACCTTAGTTTTAAAACTTTTTTTCACATTGGGTCTTCCCCTCAACCCAAGGTTGATCATCTTCTAAAATTTATTGTGCCATCTCAGTGAGGCTCGGAGTCCCAACCCCATGGCAAAACTCGGCGTTAGGTTCACGCCTAAGTCCATAATGACGACAAAAGGTGGCCGGGGTAATTACTATGTCTGTCCCTCTCACCTAAGTCACTAGCCTCTCATGACCCTCATCTTTGTCCACCACTCGAATATTAGTCATAAGTTCCGCACAAAGGGTTAAAATGTATTTCCTCCTATAGGCGGCTAGATCATTCCAACCCTGCCTCTCAAATTCGGCTTCTAAAGCAAACCCACCCCCAAAATTCCACAGTTCTGTGTTTCTCTCTACGGCTGCGGCCTTACTCGCCCAAGTTTTCCTAAAGTCCAAATAGGGTTGATGACCAATGAAAATTTCTGGGTCATAGGCTGAAGAATGGTCGGCTTCAAAGGGTTCTATGGCCAAAGATTTTTTCGAGGAATTTTTACTTCCTTTCGGTGCCATCAAAATAAATTCACAAAACAAATCGCAGCAAACACCACCACAGAATCACAATTATAATGCGAATCCCAATCCTAACTAAGCATAAATATTAAAGAAAACTATTTGAAAAGGGATAGGAGAGGTTGCGTAGTTACCTTGGAAGACGAAAAGGCGCCAAATCGAAGGGTCACGACTCTTCAAACTGGCAGGACTTCGTCGCCTCGTCCAGACGCTCTCTCTCTCTCTAAAACAGGAATTTTGTGGTGTGTGAATGAGACAAAACGGAGAAATCCAGAGGTTTTATAAAAACGCAAGGGCGTTCGGATGGCCCCTTAGAGGGCGTCCGGACGGGGTCCAAAATGGTGCCGTTCAACTTAAATATGGGCGTCTGGATGGGAAAATAAGGGCGTCCGGACAGGGGTCATGCGTTCAGACGGTCTATAAGGGGCGTCCGGACGGCCAGTGAGCTTGTCACAATCGACTTAAAATTTTTTCTAAGGCATGAAGTGCGTCCGAACAGGGCGTCCGGACGGCTAGTAGCCTTGCAACTCGAACTCATAATTTTTTCTAAGTGTTGTGAGGCGTTCGGACGGCCAGTGGCGTTGCATAAACTTGTTCAAAAATTTTTCTACGGCGCGAAAGGATTCCGGACGAGCCCCAATGGGCGTTCGGACGGCCAGTATTTTCATTTTTTTTTTGGTGAAAAACATAGTGTGCAATTCGTCACAAGAATGATCTCCCCCCCCTCCCCCCCCAACTTAATTTGCACATTGCCCTCAATGAACGCAAGAGGAAAAAGAAGGCCACACACGTAGTGATGAAAGGCACACTAGTCATTACAAAAATAGAAAAACAAATACAACAACACTAGTATACACAATTACCTCTCTAGATATTACTCTAATGGAGGAGGATCTTCGAGACGTAATGTCTCTATTTCTGCCATAAAATTCTCAACATACAGTTTTAAACGATGACCATTGACTGTGAATTGATTGTCATTTGTGGGGTTTCGAATTTCAATGGCCCCATTCTTGTGGACAGCCTTCACTATATAAGGTCCCGACCATTTATTGCCTAACTTTTCGGGAAACAAATGTAACCGAGTATTGTATAGAAGGACTTTTTGACCAATGTCAAAAGATTTTCGAGAAATATGGTGGTCGTGAAGAACTTTCATTTTTGCCTTAGAAATTCGCGCATTTTCATATGCATCATTACGTATTTCATCTAACTCTGAGAGTTGAAGTTTTCGATGATGTCTAGCGTCTTCGGGGTTTTCATTCATTTGCCTAATGACTCAATAAGCTTTGTGTTGAACCTCAACGGGTAAATGGCAGGCTTTGCCATAAACGAGCCGATAGGGTGACATGCCTAACTGTGTTTTATATGCAGTCCGGTACGCCCAGAGTGCATCCATTAACCTTAAAGACCAATCTTTGCGGTTGGGGTTCACAATTTTTTCTAAAATATGTTTTATTTCCCTATTGGCGAGTTCAACTTGGCCACTAGTTTGTGGATGGTAGGGCATTCCGACTTTATGGAGCACACCATATCTGCGCATCAGGACTCCAACGGGTCTATTATAGAAGTGGATTCCACCATCACTTATAATAGCACGCGGCATCCCAAATCTGGAAAAGATGTTTTCTTTTAGAAATTTAATCACCACTGAGTGATCATTTTTACGGGATGCTACTGCTTCTACCCACTTAAATACATAATCAATACCCACTAAAATGTATAAATGCTCAAAAGAACTAGGAAATGGTCCCATAAAGTCGATGTCCCAACAATCAAATATTTCTATGACCGTTATGGGATTCAAGGGCATCATATTTCTTCTAGTGAGAGTACCTATTCTTTGACATCTATCACAAGCAGTACAAAAAGTATGGACATCTTTAAACATAGTGGGCCAATAAAATCCACATTGGAGGACTTTGGCAATTGTTTTCTTGGTGGAGAAATGTCCACCACAAGCATATGAGTAGCAAAAACTAATTATGAATTGAAATTCATTATCAGGTACACAACGTCGAATCACCTGATCAGAGCAATACTTATAAAGGTATGGGTCATCCGACATGAAAATTCTAACATTTTGGAAAAATTTCTTTTTATCATTGGATGACCATTGAAATGGAATCTTACCTGAAGCCAAGTAATTAGCTATATCCGCAAACCAAGGGGTATTAGTATAAGTCACAGACTGGATGGAGAAAACTTATTCATCAGGAAAATGTTCCGAAATGGGAGATTTGTCTTCGTCTTGGCCATCAACAGGGAGGCGAGACAAGTGATCAGCTACCACGTTTTCTACCCCCTTTTTATCCCGAATTTCTATATGAAACTCCTGAAGGAGTAGAATCCACCGAATTAATCGTGGCTTAGCGTCTAGCTTAGTGAGCAAGTACTTAAGTGCGGCATGATCAGTATAAACTATAACGAGTGAGCTGACTAAGTAAGATCTAAACTTATCAAACACAAAGACCACAGCAAGAAGCTCTTTCTCGGTGGTGGTGTAGTTCATTTGTGCATCATTTAAAGTTTTACTAGCATAATAGATGGCATATGGTTTCTTGTCCTTTCTCTGACCAAGTACCGCCCCTATAGCGAAGTCACTCGCATCACACATGAGTTCGAAAGGTAGAGACCAATCGGGGGCTTGCATGATGGGTGCAGTGGTCAAGAGCCCTTTTAGCTTGTCAAAAGCTTGTTGGCAAGGGGATGTCCATTCAAATGGAACATCCGTGGATAACAAATGACACATAGGACGAGAAATAGCACTAAAACCTGGAATGAATCGCCAATAAAACCCGGCGTGCCCTAAAAATGAACGGACATCTTTAACATTTGTAGGGGGTGGAAGGTTCTGAATAAAATCAATCTTAGCTTTGTTAATTTCTATCCCCTTATTTGAAATTATGTGTCCTAATACTATCCTTTGTGTCACCATAAATGACACTTCTCCCAATTAAGGACCAAACTGGTTTCCTTACATCTTTTCAAAACTTTTTCCAAATTTTCTAAGCATTGGTCATAGGTGTTCCCATAAACAGAAAAATCGTCCATAAAAACTTCCAAGATTCTTTCTACCATATCACTAAATAAGCTCATCATGCATCTTTGGAAAGTGGCCGGTGTGTTGCACAGGTCAAAAGGCATTCTTCTATAAGCATATGTGCCAAAAGGACAAGTAAATGTAGTTTTATCTTGATCTTCTGGGGCTATTTCAATTTGATTGTAGCCCGAGTACCCATTCAAAAAACAATAATAAGCTTTACCCGACACACGCTCTATGACTTGATCAAGGAATGGTAATGGAAAATAGTCTTTGGTGGTGACGGCATTGAGACGTCTATAGTCGATACACATGCGCCATCCTGTCTGGATCCGAGTTGGTACTAATTCATCTTTGTCATTTTTCACCACTATTACTCCAGACTTTTTAGGGACCACTTGGGTAAATAATACCCGTATTAAGAATTTTCAAAACTTCTCCTCTAATTACTTCTTTCATATTAGGGTTCAATCGCCTTTGTATTTGGCGAACAGGTTTAGCCTCTTTCTCTAAGTATATGCTATGTGTGCAAACTAATGGGCTAATATCATATAAATCAGCAATTGACCACCCTATGGCTTTGCGGTGCTTTAAAAGCACTTTCTTTAATTGATCCTCTTGGCCTTCAGATAGGCTAGAAGATATCACTACTGGGTAAGATTCACCATCGCCTAAAAATATATATTTAAGAGTAGATGGCAATGGCTTTCGCTCCGGAATAAGAGCTTTCACTTCTGATAGTTCAGGTTTACAAGCATTGAGCCCTAATGGCTCTACACATTGGGTCCAATGACTCACAGACATAGCAAGAACGCACTTTGCGGCCTCCTCATTTATCACTGTTTCTTCTAAATACTCTATTTGCTCATTCTGAATTAAGGCTCTCTCAAGTGGATCTATCAAGAATTCTCTATTAAAATGTTCTTGTACTAGAATATCTATCATGCTAATCTCCCTGATGTCTTCACACTCTCTCGGTTTCTTACCCGCATGGAAGATGTTCATATCTACAGTCATGTTTCCGAAGGATAAGTTCAACTCCTAGCCCCTACAACGAATAATAGCATTAGATGTTGCTAGGAAAGGACGACCTAAAATGACAGAGATAGGAGAATGTTCATTTGAGTTTCCCACGGTGTCTAGCACTACAAAATCAACCGGGAAGTAGAATTTGTCCACTTGGATAAGCACATCTTCCACCATGCCTCTAGGAATCTTAATCGAACGATCGGCTAATTGAAGGGTAATTCTAGTAGGTTTCAACTCTCCTAACCCTAACTGTTGATAAATAGAATAAGGTAGCAAGTTCACACTAGATCCTAGATCTAGCAAAGCATTATCAACCCTATGATCTCCAATTATGCATGGAATGGTTGGACTCCCAATGTCCTTGTATTTTGGGGGAAGATTTACTTGTAGAACCTCTCTAGCTTCTTGGTTTAGAAAAGAGGCTTCTCTCACCGTAAGCCGTCTCTTTATGGTGCACAAGTCCTTTAAGAACTTTACGTATGAAGGGATCTGCTTAATGGCATCTAGGAATGGAATATTGATTTTCACTTGCTTGAATACCTCATAAATTTCAGAATTTATTAGTTCTTGCTTCAGTTTGGCTAATCTATGAGGAAATGGAACACGTGACAAATCCTCTTTGTCGATGTCCGCAGATTTGTCCTTATACTCATCTTCCCTAGGCTTCTTTCCTAACTCCTCCACTACCTCTTTAGGATTATCTTTATCCTCTTCTAGTGTTTTTTCTACTCTCTCGCTAGTGTCCTCCCTAGGTGCGGACTCTTTACTTAGAATAGTTTTATCTATAGCTTTTTCGCTCCTCAAGGTGGTTACTGCTTGAACTTGCTCATGATTTGGCGGATTTGGATTTATCTCTACACCATGAGCTTGCCAATTAGGGTTGGGTAATGGTTGTGCAGGGAATGTGCCTTTCTCTTTGGTTAGTGATTGAGTAAACAAAGTCTTTAACTCTTCGATAGATTTATTAAGGCTAGCATTAGTTGCTTGCTGCACCTGTATGAATTGGGTCAAAGGATCCTCTATAGGTTTTAAAGGAGGTGGCCTATACACGTTTGTTGCTGGTGTTGAAAATTGTTGACCATGTGCTTGGTATTGATTAGGAGGGCCATTAAATTGCTATGGGTGTTGAAATTGTTGGGGTGCTGAGTTACCATCATTCCTCCAACTGAAGTTGGGATGGTTCCTCCACCCTGGGTTATATGTAGGTGCATATAGGTTTCCTTATCCTTGTGGGGCCTGTGGTGGTTTACCATAGGGGGCAATAGTATTTACTTGACCATGCAACACTTCCTTAAAGATTGGAATTGTTGGACAAAGATCGTTCCCATGCTCATTACTATCGCACACACTACAATTAAATTGGGTTTCACTCTCAACTGCTGCGATTGTTTTCATTTCTAGGGCCTCTAATCGCTTAGTCAATGTAGCTATCTTTGAATTATCCTCTTTCAAATGCCTTAATGGATATATGGTGCCTATCCTTAAGTTGTTTCTAATCTCGAGATTTTTAGTCCCCGTGGTGTCCCAATCTCTCGCGTTATCAGTTAGAAAGTCAAAGAAGTCATAAGCTTCTTCTGGAGATTTATTATAGAAAGAACCATTGCACATTGTCTCCACAAACCTTTTGAGTTCGGGAGTCAAGGCAGAAAAGAAAGTACAAACCAACCTACATAGGTCTTGTCCATGATGAGGACATGAATTCAAGAGTTCTTTATATCTCTCCTAACTATGGTAAAATGTTTCATTTTCAAAGGGAGTAAATTGTGAAATTTGGCGACGAATCGCCTCTATGCGATGCTTAGGAAAGAACTTTTTTAGAAACTCAGCCTGAAGGACATCCCATAATGGAATAGACCTCGGCCTTAAAGAATTTAACCAAATTTTAGCTTTATCCTTTAACAAGAATGGAAACAATTTGAGACGGATGGTCTCGACAGAGCACGTATTATCAAAACACATATTACAGACCTCTTCAAACGCTTTAAGATGGGTATATGGATTTTCAGAATCCATCCCGTGAAAATGTGTGATTAATTGCATGATACCTGACTTAAGATGGAATGCATTTTGATCAGGAGGTAATATAATGCATGAGTTTGGAGTCTGTCTTGGTGGATTTAAATAATCTCTCATAGTTCTCTGTAGTGGTGCAGGTACTTGGGGTTGTCGGGGTTGCATGTTATTACCCCTGTCTATATTCCCATCACCCCCTAGTAAATGGGCCATGTCAAAGTCTATAAGTATTGGTGTAGTATCGAGAAGAGCTCTAGATCTAGTGACGTAAACAGGTGGGGTTGCTCTCAAAAGTCTACCTGAACTATCCCTCTGCCAAACTGACATGCAATGCAATGCACATAAATGCACCAATCTGCCACAACAGTGAAGTAGAGATAAACAATACTTAATTTAAATTTCCAACCGAACCAGCAATCTCCACATAAAATATCCACCAATTTGCAATTAAACCTAAACCTCCACCAAACAAATATATAATTTATCTAAAAGAAACTAGGAAAATAAAGAAAAGAAAATCTAATATGCTCACAGATAGTAAGGATGGGATGAGGTTACCTAATTGAGCGATTGAATTTCCTCGTTGTTGTAGTTTGATGGTGAAGCTGTTTTTGCAAGAATCAATTCCTCCCGAGTTCGTTTGCTTTATTTTTGTTCTTGTATATTTTTATTTTTGCCCTGTTTGTTTTTCTTACCTTAGCTTATTTGCTTTGTAATGTTCCCCGGCAACGACGCCAAAAACTGATTGCTCTTGAATAATGCAATTTATATCCGCCAGTGTACGGTTGCGATACAGTAATAATATCTCGGTAAGCCCGAGATCGACCCACAGGGAACACAAGAAATAAACTTTATGAATAAAGTCTACAATCAAGGCAAAATTATAATGAACTCAGAATCAATTAAAATTGCAGAAAAACTTCCAAACAGAAAATAAAAATCAATTGTTGACAAGGATTGATCTAAATTATCTGACAATAAAATTAAACTAATTTTAGGATTGTATTCAAATATTATAAAAAGGTCTTGGCAGGGTTTGATCCAGTAATAGGCCTACAGGTAGGTTCCCAAGATAGTTTGATTAACGAACTTCAAGATTCGATTACCCTTTTAGAGTTGATATTCAGTTATTTACTAGTGTTCATGCCAGGGTCCCATTCATACCTGTCTACAAAGTATGTTTGAAGCTTAATCAAGAACAGTAGATTTCTAAAGTACTCTTAATAGGAATATATATTCAGTTATAATCAATATCCTTATTAGAAATTCTAGGTATACGTATCCTTGCTTACAAATCCGTCTATACATACATGGCTAGATATGATCAAGAATATTGTTTTTGAAGATATTCCTGGGCAAACAAATGAATCTTGATCCAAGTTCTTAAAATCTTGTAAAATGAATACTATCTTAAATCTCTACCTGTAATCTAGTTACTTTCTCAACCCATACCAAGAACAGATTTAGCTACTGAAAAACATGATAAAGATTGCAAAAATAGAAATAATAACTGAGGAAATAAAACATTGCATTAAAGCAATATAATCTGAAATTCACAATAAAAACAAGAAATAACACTAAAGATTAAAGATGCTCACTTGAAAGATGAAAAGATTCGTAGCCTCCAAAGGATTGGATGATTCCTCTTTCTAAACCCTAGAAAAACCCTAGAAATCTTCTTCCTCTTTAGAACATAGAACTCCTAAACCTATTCTACTACCTCCTAATCTATATCCAACTAAAAAGTGTATTAATCTATATATCTCGTCGTCAGTCTTACAGACGACTTCTAAATAGTGCTCCGATGGGCTGGGTCACCTCACGAAAGTTGTAGGTTTCGAAAAATTATATGAAATTGACATATTATGAGCCTGAATAACCTTCCTGGTTCTCAAGATATAGGTCTCCAAAGTTCCAGCTCTGCGTGCTTCAGCAGCTTGTAGCACAGCTTCGGCAGCTTGTACTTTGCCAGCAACCTCTTGAAACCTATGATCAAATTGCGTTCGAAATCACTCTATTTAAGCTCAAAACCTATATAAAATATTATAAACTCAATTAATATCAAAATATAATTAAAAAGACATATACTCATAAACTAATACTAACAAAGTACTAATTAAGGCATTATAATTGCACTTTTAAAGCACAATCAGGATCGAACTCGCCTCTTAGTTATGACACGTTTACCAAAGGATGAGATACCTTTGGAAACTAACTCGTCACAGACCGTTAGAATGGCAAAAACACTCAAAACCCAAGTCAACACCAGTGCCTGCTAGCCCACTTCGATGAAAAATGATCAAACTGCCCCTTGGGCCATTTCTGGCACACTTCTCGAGAAAGTACCAAAGTCCTCAGAGCGGTAAGCTCACCCTTCCAGGATCGTCCCAAAGATGATCCAACATGTTCAAATGCCTTCTAGTCGATTCTGAACTAATTCCGTGACCATCTGGTTAAAATGACCATTTTGCCTCTAGGCATCTGAGCGCCTTTGGGAACCACACCGGCCCTGGATATCAAACTGGTAACCTCTTGAGAATGCTTCTAATAGTATTCTCAACCTTCTAATTCCTTTCCGGATCATTTCGAGTGAATTCCGGCAAACCCGATGTAAAATGACCGTTTTGCCCCTAGTGGGCCGGTCGTCTTTTTTAACCACACCGGCTCTGGGTATCAAACCAACACTGCCTTGGAACACTCTGGATAGTGTTTCTAACCTTCAAGTCCGCTCATGAGTCATTCCAAGTTCATTTTGGTGGTTTTTCGGTCTAGTTGACTATTTTGCCCCTAATAGCTCGGTCGACAACTTCGACCTTGTTTTACAAGTCCGTTACCCCTGAGACATTATGTCAAGGGTTTCTACCCATTTCCAACCTTTTGGACCATTCTCGGCCTTCCAAAACATTTCCGGACCTTCCAGAATCACTTTTAGTGGAGCCAAGCCAAAAATTGCATGGTAGTCACTAATAAAGGCGCCCAAATCTTTTGTCTTGCATATCAAGGCTTGAAAGGTACGTTGCTTGCCAACCTTAAGAGTTTCCTATGTGGCTGGCGCTAGTAACAGTAGCGCCAAGCCAAAAATTAGCCTAAGAGTGGCGCTAAAAGGAATTTTAGCCTGGCCCCACTGCAATAAGTGCTAGGCCAATCTTTTGTCTATAAATACAGAGCCTCCCTCTGTATGAAAAGGGTCGGCAATCTAACTCCAAAACTCTATCTCTCGATATACAGGCCTCGAACTCTCTCCAGACCCTAGCTTTCTTAAGCTCCTTCAAATCCTAGCCCCCATACACTTTAACCCTATCATACATACACTTAATACACTCCTATACGAGCCTCCAAGCCAACAATTGAAGACTCAAGGTGCTGCAATTTTAGAGCTCTCGAAGATCAAAGTGAAGTAAAGCAAATAAAGCAAGTAAATCAAAGAAGACACAAGGTTGGTTTCCTATTTACGCTTATGCAATTTCCCCCTCTCTTTTCTCTCTACTAACCCACTTGGGTTTTCTTCTATTTTAATCCCCTATCTTTTCCCCCCTTTCTTGCATGGTTGAAACAAGGGAATCCCCGATTCGTGTGTAGGAGGAATGGTTGAAAGTCACCATGCTTGGGGCTTTTTTCTAATTCAACTTTTGACCATGTGGATTCGGCCCCCTTGATTATATGGTAAAGCCTAAATCTTGTATGTTCACGACCCTACTTGCATTATGCATATCATATTCATATATCTCTTCAAAATCGTTTCTAAACTTGTTTTCAAAACTTGCATCAAAATCTTTTACAAAACTTGCATTAAAAATCTTCTCTTTCAAACTTGTTTTTAAAAATCACAATCTTAAGATGATTCTAATCACTCCATGGTTAAGGTTGTTTTAGAAAAATGTTACATAAGTTTTGGGTGTAACCCTAAATTGTTTGTGTCCAAATCACAATCTTAAGGTGATTCTAGCCATTCCATGGTTAGGGTTGCTTTAGGAAAATGTTATATTTAAAGTGACCAACATGGTCCATATTTCTAAACCCTTGTTGTTTTCAAAATCACAATCTTAGAATGGTTCTAATCTTCTTATGGTTAGAATCGTTTTAGAAAAGTGAGATATTTTTAGAGGCTTACAAAAGTCCACATTCAAATCCCTTTCCAAATTATTTTTCAAACTTATTTTCCAAAATCTCTTTTTTTTAATTCTCTCCAAAATCTCTTTTCAAATCCACTTTCTAAAACTTATTTTCCAATATACTTTCTAAAAACTTTCTTCAAATCTCCTTCCTAGAAATCTTCTCTTCAAAATATCCACTTTCCAAAATCTATTTTTCTTGAAATCCAAGTCAAACCTTAGAATCCATGATTAGGAAACCCTAATTCCTCTTTTAAAGTTTTGATTTCCTATTTTGCCTCAAAACATAGATTTCCAAAACTCTATTTTCTACATCAAAATCATAGGTTCCCTAAACCTCTTTTTTATGTCAAATCATATTTTCTAAATCCAAGTTTTCGAAATCCCATCCTTTCTAATTCCATGTCAAATCTAATTTTCCAACTTAGGAAATGAAATCCCATCTCCAATTTAGGAAACCAAATCCAATCCTCCGTTTTTGGAAATAAAATCAAATCATCTCCTTTTGGAAATAAAATCCAATATTTTATTTTAAAAAATAGAAATAAAATCTTTCCTAATTCCAACCTTTCCTAATTCTATTCCTTTCCTAATTCCATACGTTTGCTAAATCTCAACTTTCTAAATTCTGTATTATCAAATTTTTCTTAAACTCAAATATCTCTTAACTTCAAGTATTTCCAAAGCTCAAACTTTCAAATCTTTCTTGATTTCAAAATTTTCTAATTCCAAACTTTCTAAATCTAAACCTTTCTTAAATTCTAAACTTTCCGAAAGTTGAACTTTCTTAAAGTGGAACTTTCTTAATTCAGAATTTTCCTAATATGAAAACTTTCTTAAAATGGAACTTTCCTAATTTCAAGATTTCTTAAATCCAATCTTTCCTAAACTCCAACTTTTCAAATTTTCTAAATCAAACTTTCAAGTTAAATCTTCTCCAACCATTCTAAGTTTTTCTAAATCAAATCAAATCCTTCTTAAACCCTATTCTAAGTTTTCTAAAACTAACCTTTCTAAAATCAAACTTCTTAAGTTCATATCAAGTCTTTCCAATCCAATTGCATGTTGCAATCTTAGGTAACCTAAACCCAAGGAGGCCTAACCTTTGTTCAATCCTAACCCTAAAGTTAGGAAGCTTTAACCCTTTTCTAATCTCCTTTCCAAACCAAGATGGGTTTCCAAATTCAAACTTCAAAAATGTTTTTCAAACTCAACTCTATCTTTTCAAATCTAGTCCAAGTTTTTTTTCAAAGATCAAAACCCCGTTTTCAAGTCTAATCGTAAGTCTAGGTTCAATTTCAAACCAAATTTCAATTTCAAATCTTCTATTCCAAGTTTAAATCAAATCTCCTTTTCAAATCAAACTTTTCAACACCTCGAAGTGTTTATTTTCAATCGGACTCTTGTCCGAACAACGATTGACCTGATTCCCAAAAAAGGATACATAGGCAACACTCCTCATGGGTGCGGTCACAACCTTTTCAAGCTTCCAATTCCATAATCTATTTCGAGTTTCTAATTCTAAAATCTATTTTCAAATCTCCGATTCCAATTTCTAAAACCTTCTTTCCCATTTCAAATCAAATCTATCTTTTCAAATCTATTTCAAAGTCAAATCAAGTTCTTTTCAAATATACTTTCAAAGATCAAATCAAAATTCTTGTACTTGCATATCATGCATCATGTCAAACTTCTTTTGTAAGGTGGATAGTTTTGAACATTTATTAATCAAAGATTTCGAATGAGTGAACTTAGGGTGAATAGGCATGTAGGTACCGCAAGACCAGGTTAGGGTGATGACTTAGTGCGTCTTCCCTACATGTAACTAATCTCCGAACCTAGAATCATTGTTTTCAAAGACCAAAATGGAGTTATTTTAAAAAAGGGCTTAAATCTTTCCAAAGGTTTCCAAACAAGCTATTTTCTTAAAAACCTTTTCTGTAAGAAGTTTTCAAAGCCTTTTCAAAAACCCTAAGTGTAATCTTCGGATTGTACTTAGTTTTAGGTGACCTAACTCACCTTAATCAAGTTAGGTGGTGACTCCAAGTCTTTTTCTAAAAGCCCGTAATCAAATCAATTTCTAATTCAAACCTAGTCGCACTCGTCCTTTTAGGAGGATGAGTTCTAACAAGAGATCATTGTGTTTTTCTCACTTTTCTTTTTCGAGTGCGAAAAATCGGGGCGCAACACATATCCACTTCCAATTTTTACTGTATATATTCTTATCTTTTATGAGGTTGAAGGTAGAGACTTTGGTAAACAAACCCTCATGACTTCCCCTTGATGTGTTTCGTTAAGAAAGGTCACATAAGAGGGGATATTTATTTTACAAATATTTTCCTTATCCTTTTGGGATAAAAAAATTAGGAAAACCAGAAAGATCCTTGTGTCCCTTTTCATTAATAAGATCACCACACCACCAATCATGCCAAGTAGAGATTTTTTCACCATTCCCAGTAGTCCACTTTGTGCCTGTTTTTTCAAAAGCTCTCTAGTGGAAGCAACACTTTTCTAGATGTTTGAGGCTCTTCTATTTAAAGGGCAGTAAAAGAAATTAGAATTGTGCATGTATTTAGCTCTGAAAGTTTGAGTTCATAAGAAATCTTTTTTCAGCAATGATATTCCATCCTAGTTTGGCTAGGAGAACAGGATTTTTGTCTTTAGCTTTTCTAAGTCCCAACCAACAACCTGTTTGCTTATGCACACTTGGTCCCAGTTAACCAATTGCACTTTTTTTCTTCTTCTTGATATCAGTATCACCTAGAGGAAGTTTCTATTGATTTTATCAATATCACATATACTTCTATGTAATTGGGTGGTTTTCATTACATAACAAGATAAGCCAATAGTAACAGATTGAATTAAGGTTGCTCTACTAGCTATGGAAAGGTCCTTAGCTTTCCAACCAGTAAGTCTACTCTGGAGTTTTTCAATAATGCATGTAAAATGTCTCCTACTCAACCTTGAGTGCAAAAGAGGAGTACCAATGTATTTGCCTAGGTCCTTAGTGATGGAGATGCTACATTTCATAGTTAAAGCCATGGTCTTGGTTCTAGGAATGTTAAGGGAAATGTACATCTTAGATTTATTCAAATTAATTTGTTTACTAGACATTTCATAGAAATCATTCAAATTTTCAATCATTATATGACAGCTAGCATCATCAGCTTAGTAAATAACAAAAGGTCATTAGCAAAAAATAAATGGGATATACCTGGACTGTTCTTGGAGGCTTTAATGCCCCTCCATATGCCAGCAGACACTTTAGAATTAATTTCAATGGAAAGTCATATATAACACAAACAAATAAGGAGATAGATGATCACGAGGGGTTCTTCATTCCAAATTATGGAAATTTTAGAGGTTGTGACATAGTTCATGATCAGATTAATCCAATTAGCATTAAGATTGAAGTATTCCAGAGTGTTCCTGAGGAAATCCCATGATATTTTGTCATAAGCCTTCTCAAGATCAACCTTAAGTATCATTCTCCCACTTTTGCCTTTTTTTTTTTTGTCTAAGAGTATGTAAAATCTCATGGGTAATGATAATATTATCACTAGTCAATCTTCCAGGAATGAAGCTATTTTGGTTAGAAGAAATAATCTTATTTAGCAAAGATCTAATTCTAGAAACTAAGATTTTGGAGACAATTTTGTATGAAACATCATCGAGGCTTATAAGTCTAAACTATTTGATACTTTTAGGATTCTCAACTTTAGGGATTAAAGCAATTAGGGTTTTGTTGATTTTTTCGAGGATCTTGCAACTTTGAAAATAGTTTTTAATAAAACTGCATACAATGGAGCTAATAATGTCCCAATATTTGAGATAGAAGTAGGCTTGGAAACTATCCTTGCCAGGGCTTTAAAAGCCTTAATGCTATTGACACTGTCCCATATTTCAAGGTCAGTGATTGGTCTAACAAGATCAAAGTTATCTTCAACACTAGAACCATTTATTTGATGGTTTCTCCAATAGTCCCCACTTCTAGTTCTTTTAATTTGGAACATGTTGAAAAAGTAGCTAAATACAATGTTTTTAAGGTTCTCAGGATCCGAAATCCAAATACCATTATCATCTAAAACATTTTCAATTGTCTTCTTTCTTCTTCTGGTCAGCATAGAGAGATGAAAAAATTTATTTTTCCTTTCCTCAAGAGATCCATTTGGTCTTAGCTTTTTGAAACCATAAAACTGTTAGGGATTTATACTGAAAGACAAGATTTATGTAATGGCTTTTGTATTTATTAATAAATTAGTTATTCCATTTTAATGAGAACCTGTATGAGAAATATTTGTTTTTCATTATTTTCTTAATGATTATGTATGTGTATCTCTTATTCCATATAATAGATGATCCGGTGTATAGAATATAGCTTACACACGAAATATTAGATCATCGATTCTTATGGAATATAAGTTTATCGTTCACAGCCTTAGATGGAATTGGATACACCACTAGTAGGGCTATACCACAAGGTTTTAATGGGTCTGTCTTGACTATAAGGAGCAGTATAGTTCCAACTCCTTCTACTAGTACACTTTGTGTGTATAAAACAGGATTATATTGAGATAAATTATTTTTATGCTGACTGTATAAAATAATTGATACCTCATGATTGTTATGAGTGCTTATGCTCTTAATCCTAATATTATTAGTATACACGTGCATGTTGTATTTATTATTTTGATTCACAAAAGAGTGAGATTCTTTATGGGTCAATAAACTCAGTGAGTTGGGTGATAACATTGCATGTATGGTGAATATTAATTATTGATGGAATCCATATCCTGTTGTAAGAATTGATGATACCCCTTGAGTATGCTTATAAGTTTTTTTTATGTTAAACCTTGCAGATGAATTATGAATCTAACATATCAAATAGGTTAAGTGGAAGGTCTCAAGAAATTAAATAAGTCAGTTAAATTTAAATTGTCAGTAATTTAATTTAATAGACCTGTATATGTGATTTTGGCGTGGGGAGATAAATAAGTATTTAATAATATGAAGCTCGAAATATAATTCCTAGCATGACAGGAATTGCATTTATAATTCTTTAGTGATATAAATTATAAAGTTTACTTAAATAGGGATTAATCCGGTTTGGATTAGGAATTCTCAATGCCTTTTTTCTTGTGCCATGGAATTGTAGTTCCATTGGCTTGGTTTTTTTCTGTGTCACAGCACTATAATGCC
The DNA here is from genome assembly GCA_033060915.1 of Euryodendron excelsum. Taxonomy (NCBI): domain Eukaryota; kingdom Viridiplantae; phylum Streptophyta; class Magnoliopsida; order Ericales; family Pentaphylacaceae; genus Euryodendron; species Euryodendron excelsum. The sequence goes on along the minus strand of CM065389.1, from coordinate 21,574,911 downwards.
GTGAGGCACAAAAAGTGCCAAACGACACCATAATACTATGAGTCAGTTAGGGCTTCAAAAGCCGTAAGGGCCTTGTGTTTTTGGTATTTTCCTTGGGTTTCTTAACTCATTTTCTCGTGCTTTGATTTGTGTGACTTGCTAGGCATTGTGCTGTGACACTTTGATGACGCTACAGACTCGACGACACTGATTTTTATTGGTCAGTTCTTGAGTTTTGTGCATTCGTACATGATTTGACTCATGGGTGAGTTTTTTTTGAAACTTTTGCATTTTCTTTGGCTTTAGATCATCAAAATTGAATTCTTCTCCAATTAAGTTGTTCCAAATCATCATATTATGTTATACCTGAAGTTTCGTTTTGTTTGAGCTTTATTTTGAACCGCGAGAAGTTTTAAGGACATGAAGTTAATAGAAATATTCAACTAATTGTTCTGAACAATCGAGTGAGAATTTAAAAATTACGAATTTGTAGAAATGACGTATGCGTTATGGGTAATATGTCGGTATTTTTTGTTTCGATTCCTGAGTGGGTCGACCAAAGACCCCTATTTTGGACTGTGCTTTGAACGCTATCCAGGCTAATTTTTAGAAAACACTTGATTTTGAACCAAGACCTCCCATAGGCCATTTCTAAGTGTAATCTAGTGTCACTAAGCCTTGCATGTGCATTTTTGCGTGCTTTTTGTACCTTTGAAGTGTTAGAACTCGTGTTTTGCATTCTGTTTTTTTTGGCTTTGTTCTTAATTTTTGTAGCAATTCTGTTTGTTGGTGCCTACTTTTGTGCATGCCTAGGTTTTGTTAGAATTTTTGTGAGTGCTGGTTAGGCCCCTTTTAAATGTCTTATGGACTTTAAAGTCTCATAAGATGACATACTAGAATTTTGACCTTTTTGTGTGTATTTTTTGCATTATTTTGACTAAAAACCCTAGGTTTTCATCCCATGAGAGGGCATAGGGCTCTGTTAGAGCTATACTTTGACGTTTGTGTGTTTTCAGTGCATTTTTGCCTTTTTTGCTTGTTTTTTCTTTTGACAGTGCATCTTTTATGCTTTTTATGTTTGTTTTTAATGTGTTTGATATTGAAATGAGAGGTTAGAGACTTACTTGCTATCCTAATGCCAGATGTCTACAATGATTGGATCTGGAGCTAGAGCTGGCAGTCTTGGTAAAGAGTGCAGTGCCTGTGATAGAGACGAATCTCGTAAGAGGCCTAGGAGTGAGTCTTGGGGTAAAGCCCCTGCTATATCAGGTTCTACGAGCAATTGGGGCCGTGGTGGGCGTACTCAGCGTGGTACTGGGGTTGTGATCCTAGAGAGAGCGCCCGAGGAGACTGAGGTCAATGGCAATGATGACGACGAGGAGCAGGTAAGAGTGCACCTTGCAGCAGCTCGGAGGGAGCTAGAGGTTGGCATATCTTCCTAAACAAGGCTGTCAAAGAGGGTTATTCAAGACACTGAGTTGCTGAGAGACTTATATATCCACCTGTCTATCCTTTTGAGGAGGGGCACACTACCGATTGGCGAGAAGCACCGGAACACTTGAAGTATTGTTATGAAGGTTTATTGGTAGGCAAGTCTAGAGTATCATGCCTTCTTGACCTGAGTTGGCTTTGGGTACTTCATTCATATTTTGGGATGGAAGATCGACCCGTATTGCATGCCTTTTTTGGTGGAGAGGTATTTTGCACAGAGACAGACGTTTGATTTGGTTTGCTGTGAGCTGGAGCTTACGCTAGTTGACTGGGTCATAATCATGAGCTTGCAATTTGAGGCTAGCCTGTCCAGATTAGGTGGATGACCAAGGAGGACGCCCGAAGGATCTGTGGGCTTGATGGTGAGTTTATACAAATGGAGCGAATATCTACCAATGGCTTAAGAGGAAAGGCCAATCTCTACATAACTGAGTCCACAGCTGAGCAATTTGCTATTAGATACAGGCAACTTCTTTTATATGTGATCTACAATTGCTTCTTGGGCAACGATTAATCGCTCTATCATCTAGATAGGATGAGTATGGTTGTCAGGACTGACACAGAGCTATCAAAGACTGACTGGGGGGAGTTTCACTTTTATCACTTTCATCCAGTTCATGCGTTTAAAGAGTAGCCAGTCGTAGGGGAGCCACATTGGATTTTGGCAGTTTATGAACTCGTGGGCTTATAAGTATATGGGAGTTAGGTGTCCTGCCACAAGTGAGCTGGAGACTTTCCTAAGAGGCATGAGATGGCATCCGGCAACAGTGACTATGAGACCTTCTGTTACAAATTTTGTGGACCTGAGGGCTAAGTTAGAGATGCTGGGATAGGGGGATAGTACATGGAACTGTTTAAGACCAATCTCAGATACATTGACATACTACCAGAGTGTTGGCTTGCGAGACAATGTCTGTCCTTTGTTGGCCTCTATTCTAAAGAGATGTATCTAAATGAGCGCTGCTAGAGACAGATGACAGGGGAGATCAAGATTCCTATGGATCCTCTGATGGAGATGTATGGACTGGGGAGGATGACGCTTGATACTACTGTGCACTGAGAGGGGTTGTTTGTTGAGGACTATGATTGTCACGAGCCACTTCACTCTCTCTAGGTCGAAGCAAAGGGGGTTATAGATAACAATATTTTCTAAGCATAGATCTTAGCACAATCCGAGAAGTCATGTTATTATTACATTATGAAAGAAAACTAATGGAAACTCTACATTTAAGTTTCATTACAAATACAGCCCAAAGAAACTAATTAACTTATATTCTCTAAAGAGACAGGATAATAGTGGGACTTTTTTTTATGTTCATTTCCTTGAAAATTCAGTTGATGCCTCAACTCCTGAAAAATGTCCCATAAAATAAGAGTGAGCTACGAAGCCCAGTAGGAATTCCATGATTCTATAATGCACAAGTTTAAATACAGTGCATTAAAAAAATGAGATCACATGCATATGTCCCTTAAACTTTCTTTTTATCAATACCAGGATCGTGCAGGTATGTCCAACCAGGGTCAATTCAAGCCAATGGGTTCACCCATGATACTCCTCCTTCATCAAGACAATCAATCCCATTCAAGACCATCTAGCCCGTATCAAGCCCAATGAAAATTGACCCGTGGCAGCCCCATTTACTAGTTGGTCAGGTTTATCCATGATACAAACCCGGAGCCTTTTAACATTCCGATTATTCCTCCCGAGTGATGCAAGCAATCTCATAATGCAACTTTAAAATCATTATAGCAAGAATATAATTGATACAACAATCAACAATATATTTAATAGTACGGAAATGAGCATGTATTTTAGAGAATGCATAGTTTTCTACCTGATTACGTATTCACCCTTACTTTCATTCGTCTTAGAGTTCATACCAAACCTGTAAAGGAATCTATTTTGAAATTAACTTATGTTCCCTATAAATAAGTGAACATGCATGCGTGTGATGTCATGCCTCACTCCCCTTTCCTAGACTCGACCTAAAATAAAATGGACACAACTTCATGATCTGAAATAAAAAATTTTCAGAACTTTTGGAATAAAAAAGTAGTCATTTTAGAGAGTATTCAGACCAAATTTCACAATTTTAGGACAAGCCTAAGTATTTATTTAGCATTTTATAAAACAGGACAGTACTGTTAAAATCCAGTTTCTGAAGCAAATGGTCTAGTTTTGAGAGGTTCTAAATATAGGCAAATAATATCAAATTGATCCGAAATTTGGTACACAACCTCACCACAGCTCTAATAGCTATAGTAAAAATTTCATGAGTGTTTGAATACTCTAACTTGGTCAAATGTTTGGTCAAAGCAGAGGTCACAGTACATGGCATCAAGAATCAGCTATGGCAGTCTCACTTTAAAACTTTACTATAATTCATATATTCAATATTTTTAAGTGAGACCAAAGTATAAATCACTATTATAATTCTAGTACAAGTGTTCAAGGATTCATTTGCAAATAACATTTTTAAATGGGTCAATTATCAATAAAATTGTAGCCCTGCAGCTGCCTCAGTGGCAGATTTTCTTCGCAAATTTTAAACCAACATATCCCCTTCATTTCTAAATCAAACCATATGAATTTTATGTCTAAAGTGAAGTTCTTATCAAACCCGATCTAGACATATGTTCAGAACTCAGTTTCATGAAAATTCGGTCTCCTGAAAAGGCTCCGAAATGCACTGTACCTGACAAATTTGCACAAAAATTCATCCTAACTTTAACTTGGTTTTCCTTCTCATTTCTCGATGGATTTTGACGAATCAAGTGTCTAAAATTATTTACTCTTCGAGCCTAATCTCCTCATATTTTTAGAATAATTTTTCATGAAGTATTAAGGCTTGAAAATGCTTCCGAAAGTCACATTTTCTGCTGATTTCGCACCAAAATTTCTTCCAAATTTAAATAGAGTTTTCTCTTTTGTTTCTCAATGGAATCATGCAAAATTTGAGTCTAAATCAAGTAAGTTTTTGATAGCTCTCTACCTTTGGTCTCAGAATAATTTTTTGTTAAGGTTTGAGGGCCTAAAGAACCTTTGAAAAATGGTTGTTCTGCAGAAAATTGTAGTAGTGTTCTCATCCACTTTGGACTGAGGTTTCTCCTTCATTTCTCAATGGTTTTGTGTGAAATTGGTGTCTAATTTGAAATTTTTTGAAAGACCCATCTACTGGTGGTCTCAGAGTCTCCATGCAATTAATTTTGGACCTTAAAACGAGGGTCTGAATCTGACTATGGATCACCGATCGGTGTACAGTCAGCTGTAAATGGAGTTCGTGCCCCCCACCTGAGTTACCCACTAAATTTAAGGTTTATACATCTCCAAAAATCTTATAAACTAGCAATATATGACTTCTAATTAAAATATAACGCATGCAGTCTATTTACAATACATGCAACCGATTACACTTGAGTTCTAGAAGGAAAACAATAAAATGATAAGGGATTCTATTTGTAATGATATGGGCCTCTTAAGGCCACTGATATACCATATAAAAAAATATTAAAACTTGGCTCAATTCATCTAGATTGAACATGCATAAGTAGATTCTCTGGGTTCCAGCTTTTCTAAATTAGTGGCATGCCAGCAACCATGGCTTTTGGCCCTTTTATGCTTATTTCCAGCCACAACCATGCATGCAATGCCCATAGAGACAAAGGAAGAATGTTTATACCTTATGTTACTTTTCCCTTGCTTATCCTAGCCTTCTCCAAAGCTCCTTTGTGTGGTAGCTACTTCACCCAAATTCTCTCTCTTGTATTCTTTCTTTCTCTCTCTATGTCACTCTTTTCTCACTCATGAATGACCTTCTCCCCACTCAATTTAATATACATTGAATACACCAATTGATGCAAAGACAAAGCAACGCTCTAGCCTTCTGTGTGTGTATATATATAAACAAGTGAGTGGGGCTGCTCTCAGGTGACAAATGCATGTAATACACTTGTCACCATGGGTCCCAAGTGATATTAGTTTAACTCATGAGGGACTTTACCATATTTTCATAATTTCAATCTTTCCATTAATTTTACCCAGATCCCCATCTTATATATACACCACTTTTATCTTTCTAATTTATTAGACGCACTAACTTACAACAACTTCCCTTCCAATTCTATAATTTATACACACACCAATCAATACATACTAACCGCACTACATCTCCCTATACCTTTCTTTCCAGTCCATTCAGGCTCGAGTCACCATCTTCATGGTCAAATGATCATGAACTAAAAGCACCCACTACCTGGCAACAATATTTTTAACCACTCCCAAGATATACACCTCCTTATTATATATATATACACCCACATGCATAACTACTTTTACACCAGCCAACACACTCATGGGTTCCACTCCCATGGCACAACCAAAAAGAGTTTCCCACTTCTAAATCCACTATAACACCATTACACTGTTAACTACACCAACCTACTTCTGAATAACCAATCAAAAACAAATATGGGAACATGCCCAACAAATATGGAATGTCATAAAGCTTTAGTGTCCATTTGGCAACTAACTGCTGTTGTGCTCAGATTTTTCGTACTCGAGGAATACACACACAAGTGGAAAAAATACTGTACTCTCTCATTAAAACTGATCCTCCTAGAAGAATGAGTGCAACTAGGTTTGAATTGAAAATTGATTTGAATAAAGGGCTTTTGGAAAACAATTTGGAGTCGCCACCTAACTTGATTAAGGGGAGTTAGGTCACCTAAAAACTAAGCACAATCTGAAAATCACACTTAGGGTTTTTGAAAATAGTTTCTCAAGAGAGGGTTTTTAAGAAAACAGGTTGTTTGGCAACCTTTAGAAAATATTTAAGCCCTTGTTTGAAAATAACTTCATTTGGTCTTTGAAAATAGTGATCCTAGGTTCGGAGGTTGGTTACGTGTAGGGAAAACGCACTAAACTATCACCCTACCCCACCCTTGTGTTACCTACATGTCTATTCACCCTAGATTCACCTATGAGAGCTTACGATTAATAAATGTCCAATTTTATCCACTTTATAAAAGAATTTTTAGAAAGATATGATGCATGATACGTAAATGCAAGAAAAAGATTTGATTTAGAAATAAATCTAAAAAGAACTTGATTTGATTTGAAAATATATTTGAAAAGATAGATTTGATTTTGAAAGAAAGTTTTAGAGATTGGAAATAGATATTTGAAAATACATTTTTGGAATTGGAAATTCAAAGAAAGTTATGGAATTAGAGATTTGATAAAAGTGGCGACCGCACCCATGAGTGCCTAAGTATCCTTTTTGGGGAATCAGGTCAGTTGTAGTTTAGACAAGAGTCCGATAGAAAATAGAAGGTTTGATATGGAAGAAGAAATTGAATTGGAATTTGGATTTGAATTGAATTTAGAATAGAAGATTGGAATTTGGAATTGAAAAGATTGGACTTTGATTTGGAAAGATAGAACTTAGACGAAAGATTTGGACTTGCTTTAGAAATATTGAGATTTAGGAAACCTAGACTTAGGAAAGATAGGATTTAGAAAGGACCTGAGATTTAAGAAAGGTTTGACTCGAATATTGGACTCGGAGGATTGGGGAAAGATTGGATTTAGGAAATGTTCGAATTAGAAAAGTTCCATTTTAGGAAAGTTTTTGAATTAGAAAAGTTTTGGTTTAGGAAAGTTTTCAAATTAGGAAAGTTTTGATTTGGAGATATTTTGAAATATGAAAGTTTTGAAATAGGAAAGGTTTCATTTTAAGAAAGTATTGAAATTGGAAAGTTTTGAATTTGGAATGTTTTGAAATAGGGAAGTTTTAAAATTACGAAAGTTTTGAATTTAGAAAATTTTAGATTTGCAAAAGATTTTAGGAAAGTTTAGAATTTGGAAAATGTTTGAGTTTTAGAAATTCTTGAAGTTAGGAAAGGTTTAAGTTTAAGAAAGATTTGAATTTGGAAAGTTTAAATTTGGAAATGTATGGAGTTAGAAAAGGGTTGAATTAGGAAAGATCTGGAAACTTAAAGTTTAAGGAAAGATTTAAATGTTTAAGTTTTGAAAACCTAAGATTTAGGAAGGTATGAGATTAGGAAGGAGGGGATTAGGAAAGGTTTAGACTAGGAAGGATTGAGATTCCCATTTCCTAAAACAAGGGACTAGATTTTGTTTCTAAAATAGGTGTTTTTTTTGTTTCAAAAAATAGAGGATAGGATCTAGTTTCCTAAATGGAAGATTGGATTTGGTTTCCTAAAGGAAAGATTGGATTTGGGATGGATTTGGTAGGTGAAGTTTTTTAGCAACCATAGATTTGGAAGACTATAGTTTTGACGTAGAAAAGAGGTTTTTGGAAACTTATGATTTTGATGTAAAAGGGAGAGATTTTGGAAACCTAGGTTTTAAAGCAAGAGTGGAAATCATGTTTTGAGAAAAGAAATTAGGGTTTCCTAATCGTGGGTTCTAGGGTTTAACTTGGACTCTAAGAAAAGAGATTTTAGAAAGTGAGCTTTTAGAAAGGGAGATTTTTGGAAGGCAATCCTAGAGAAGAGTTTTTTAGAAAGTAAATTTTGAAAAGAAAGTTTTTCGAAGGGGATTTTGGAAAGTAAAACTTTGAGAGAGAGTTTTTGGAAAGAGAGGTTTTGGAAGGAGATCTTAAAAAAGAGTTTTTGGAAAGCGAATTTTGAAAAGAGAATTTTTGGAAAGAGTTTTTCTAGGAATGAGACCTAGAGAGCGTTTTTAGAAAGTGAATTTTAAAGAGAAAATTTTGGAAAGGAGTTTTCAGGAAAGTGAGTTTTGTGAAGGAAAGTTTTAGAAAACAACTTTGGAAAGGAGTTTTGAAAATGAGATTGAAGAGAATTTTTAGAAAGTGTATTGGAAAAGAGATTTTTTAGAAAGAGAAATTTGAAAAGAGAGTTTTTAGAAAGTATATAAATATCTCAGTTTCCTAAAGCGATTCTAACCAGAAGAAGGTTAGAACCGCTCTAAGATAGTGGTTTTGAAAACAACAAGAATTTGAAAATATAGACCATATTGGTCACTTTAACTGTAACACTTTCCTAAAGCAACCCTAACCATGAAAAGGCTAGAATCACCTTAGGATTGTGATTTTGAAAACAAGTTTTGAAAAAGAAGATTTTGATGCAAGTTTTGAAAACAAGTTTAAAAACGAATTTTGGAGGAATGCAAAATCATGATGTGCACAATGTAAGTTGGGGTCGTGAACATACAAGATTAAAGGCTTTATCACATAATCAAGGGGGCCAAACCCACGTGGTCTCTGGTTAGACTAAAAGAAAGCCCCTGACACAGTGACCTCCAATAGCCTAATTCTACACATAGACCGGGAAGTCCTTTGTTTCAAGCATGCAAGAGGGGGGGGGGGGGAGAAGATGGGGGATTAAACTAGAAGAAAACCCAAGTGGGTTCAGAGAGAGAAGAGAGAGAGGGAAGATGCGTAAGCTTAAATAGAGAGCCTACCTTGTGTCTTCTTTATTTTGCTTTGCTTTGCGCACTTTGTTTTTCTTGTTTTGCTTCGATCTTTGCTTCAGTCTTCAGCTTGATCTTTGAGAACTTGTCTTAATCTTCGAGAGCTTCAAGTTGTAGCACTTCAAGTCTTCAAGGGAGGCTTTGGAGGCTAGTGTATGAGTGTATGGGAGTATATGAGAGCTAGGGTTTGTGTATAGGGGCTAGGGTTTGGAAAACCTAAAGAAGATTAGGGTTTAGGGAGCCTACGAGCTCTGTATATTGAAGAATAGGGTTTTTAGATTGAGTTTGCAGACCTCTTTCACGCTGGAGGAGGCTCTATATTTATAGAAAGAAGAATGATTTGGCGCTTGTTGCAGTGGTGCCAAGCTAAAAATCCTTCTAACACCACTAGGAGTGGTGCCAGGCCAAAATTTGGCTTGACGCTACTACTAGTGGCGCCAACCACTTAGGAAAGTTTTTAAGGTGGCAAGCAACTATCACGGCCAGATTTTTCGCACTCGAGGAATACACACACAAGCGAGAAAAATACTGTACTCTCGCGTTAGAACTCACCTTCTTAGGAGAATGAGTGCGACTAGGTTTGAATTGAAAATAGATTTGAATAAAGGGCTTTTAAAAAATATTTGAAGTCGCCACCTAACTTGATTAAGATGAGTTAGGTCACCTAAAAATTAAGCATAATCCGAAGACTACACTTAGGGTTTTTTTGAAAACTATTTTGAAAATTCTACCTTAAGAGAGGATTTTGAGAAAAACAGGTTATTTAGCAACCTTTGAAAAACATTCAAGCCCTTTTTGAAAAATAACTCCATTTTTGGTCTTTGAAATCAGTGATCCTAAGTTCGGAGGTTGGTTACGTGTAGGGAAGACGCACTAAGCCATCACCCTACCCCGCCCTTGTGGTACCTACATGTCTATTTACCATAAATTCACCTATGAGAGTTTTCAACTAACAAATGTCCAATCCTATTTACTTTAAAAAACAATTTTGAAAAGACATGATGCATGATATGCAAATGCAAGAAAAAGAGAGTCGAAAAATAGATTTAGAAAAGAAGAATTAAAGTTTGAAATTGGAAAGAAAATTTAGATATTGAAATTGAGGATTAAAAATAGATTTTTAGAGTTGGAAGTTGGAAATAGAACATAGAATTGGAAATTGAAAAACAGTTATGGAATTGGAGATTTGAAAAAGGTTGTGACCGCACCCATGAGGGTTGCCTATGTATCCTTTTGGAGGAATCAGGTCAGTCGTAGTTCGGACAAGAGTCTAATAGAAAATAGTAGATTGGATTCGAAAAAGAGTTTGATTTGAACTTAGAAGATGAGAAATTGGAAATTGGAATTGAAGGATTAGGAAAATGATTTGGAAAGACTAAAGTTTAAGAAACCTAAACTTAGGAAGATAGGATTTAAGAAAGACTTGATATTTAAGAAAGATTTGACTCAAATATTGGACTTGGAAGATTAGGAAAGATTGGATTTTGGAAGGGTTTGAATTAGGAAAGGTTCGATTTAGGAAAGTTTCATTTTAGGAAAGTTTTGAATTAGAAAAGTGTTGGATTAAGAAAGTTTCGAATCAAGAAGGTTTTAGATTTGGAAAGATTTGAAGTTTAGAATTTTAGAAATAGTTAAAGTTTAAGAAAGTTTAGAGTTTTGGAAAGATTTGAACTTTAAGAAAGATTTGAAGATTTGGATTTGGGAAGTTAAGATTTAGAAAAGGATGGAATTAAGAAAGGGTTGAATTAGGAAAAATGTGGAAGTTGAGTTTTAAAATTTAGAAAAAAATTTTATGTTCAAGTTTTGGAAATTTAAAATTTAGGAAAGTAGAAGATTAGGAAGGATTTGAATTAGGAAAGATTTGGACTAAGAAGGGTTAAGATTCTTATTTCCTAAAACAAAGGATTGGATTTTGTTTCTAAAAGAGAAGGTTTGATTTTGTTTCCAGAAACAGAGGATAGGATCTAGTTTCCTAAATGGGAATATTAGGTTAGTTACCTAAAGGGAAGATTGGATTTTGCATGAATTTGAAAAGAGAAGTTTTAGAAACCCTAAATTTGGAAGACTATAGTTTTGACGTAGAAAATATGTATAGTTTGGATATGAAAAGGGAGATTTTGGAAACCTAGGTTTTAAGGTAAGTTTGAAAATCATATTTTTGGGAAAGAATAGTAGGGTTTCCTAATTATGGTTCTAGGGCTTGACTTGAGCACCAAGAAAAGGAATTTTTGAAAAGTGAGTTTTTGGAAATAAAATTTTTTGGAAGGAAATCCTAGAGAGGAGTTTCTAGAAAGTGAATTTTGAAAAAAGAGAGTTTTTGGAAAGAAATCCTAGTGAGGAGTTTTTAGAAAGTGAATTTAAAAAGAGTTTTAGGAGTGAAGTTTTTGGAAAGTAAAACTTTGAGAGAGTTTTGGAAACAAAATTTTGGAAGAAGCATTTAGGAAAGAGTTTTTAGGAAAGCGAATTTTGAGAAGAGTGTTTTGGGAAGGAGTTTGAAAAGAGAAGTTTTGGAAAATAGATTTTTGAAGAGAGATTTTAGAAAACAATTTTGGAAAGGAATTTAAAGAGAGTTTATGGAAAGCATGTTGGAAAAAGATTTTTAGGAGGAGATTTTTGAGAAGAGATTTTTGAATGTATATAAAATATCTCACTTTCCTAAAGCGATTTTAACCATAACAGGGCTAGAACCACTTTAGGATAGTAGTTTTGAAAATAACAAGATTTGAAAATATAGACCATGAAAGTCACTTTAAATGTAACACATTCCTAAAGCAACCCTAGCCATGGAAAGACTAGAATCACCCTAGGATTGTGATTCTGAAAACAAGTTTTGAAAAAGGAGATTTTGATATAATTTTGAAAACAAGTTTAATGCACGCTTTGAAAACGAGTTTGAAAACGATTTTTAGAAGAATGCAAGATAATGATATGCACAATGGGGTCGTGAACATACAAGGTTAAGGCTTCACCACATAATCAAGGGGGCCGAACCCACGTGGTCTCCGGTTAGACTAAAAGAAAGCCCCCGACACGGTGACCCTCCAATAGTCTAATCCTACACATGGACCGAGAATCCCCTTGTTCCAAGCATGCAAAGAAAGGGGGGAAGAAGATGGGGGATTAAAATAGAGAAAACCCAAGTGGGTTAGGAGGGAGAAGAGAAAGGGGGAAGTGCAAAAACTTAAAGGGAAAACCTACTGTATGTCTTGTTTATTTCGCTTGGCTTTGCGCGCCTTACTTTTCTGCAGTCTTCGCTTCACTTCAGTCTTCGAGGGTTTGTCTTCGATCTTCAAAGCTCCGTAGTTACAGCAATCCAAGTCTTCAATGGAGGGTTGGAGGCTAGTGTATAAGTGTATAGGAGTGTGTATGAGTGTATAGGAGGCTAGGGTTTGGTGTATGGTGGCTAAGGTTTGGAAAACCTAGAGAAGCTAGGGTTTAGGGAGGCTACAAGCTCTGTATATCAAATATTAGGATCTTCAGACTGAGTTTGCGGACCTTTTTCACACTGGAAGAGACTCTGTATTTATAGAGAGAGGAATGCACTGGCGCTTGTTACAGTGGCACCAGGCTAAAAATTACACTGGCACCACTAGGAGTGTCGCCAGCCATTTAGGAAATATTTAAGGTCGGCAAGAAACATATCTTTAGAAGATTTGTGTGCTTGTACTAGTGACTACCGTGTAATTTTTAGCCTGACTTCACTAGAAGTGACTTCGGAAGGTGAGGGGATGAATTGAAGGAGCCGGGAATGACCCGAAGAGCCGAAAAGGGACAGGAACCCTTAGAATAATGTCTCAAGGACAAAGGACTTGAAAGATGATGATGAGATTTGTTAGAAGGGTTGACCGAGTCATTAGGGCCAAAACGGTCAACCGGGCTGGAAAGCTGCCGGAACGGACTCAGAATGTCCCAGAAGGAGACTCAAGGTTTGGAAACATTATTTAGAATGTTTCCAAAGGTTACCAGTTTGATACCCAGAGTCAGTGTGGTTGGAAAAGGCAAACGGCCTGCTAGGGGCAAAACGGTCATTTTGCACCAAGTTTGCCGGAATTGACTCGGAATGATCCGAAAAGATAAAGGAAGGCCAGGAATACTATAACGAGCATTCTCGAGAGGCTACCGGTTTGATACCCAAGGCTGGTGTGGTTCCTGGGGCACTCGGATGCCTAGTGTCAAAATGGTCATTTAGCTTCAAGTGGGCCTTACGGGCCCGAAAAGCGACTAGTGAACTAAATTCAAGTTTAGAAGGTAGGTTAGAGTCTGGATATGCATGTGATGTGTAAAGAGAGCCCAGTCGGGCCGGAGATTGCCGAGCGGGCAAAAATGGGGTGATTACAGCTGCCCCTCTTTTTGTATCTTCGCTTGTCGAAGATAGAAAACGATAAAGTAAGAGTCCCATGTTCACCACGAGGCGATCGAAGGAACTAGAAGAATTGGAATCCAAAGAACAGTTACCTCAAGTAGCTGGTCGATGCTTGGTATTTTGTCTGGTAAAATGATACTCCTCTGGGGGAATTAATGCTCCTTGTACTGGCGCTCCATCTAGTAGAACAATGCTCCTCTAGAGGAATTGACGCTTCTTGAACCAGAACTCTGTCTGGTAAAACGGTGCTCCTCCAAGGAAATCCAAGGTTGACGTTTGATATTTCTTGAACTGACACTCCGTTTGGCAAAATGTTACTCCTCTGGGGAAGCCCAAGGTTAATTTCTGATACTTCTTGAACCGACACTCCGTCTGGAGAAACGCTGCACCTCTGGAGATGTCCAAGGTTGATGTCTGATATTTCTTGAACCGACACTCCGTTTGGTGAAACGCTACTCCTCTAGGGGATGTCCAAGGTTGATTTCTGATATTTCTTGGACCTGCACTCCGTCTGGCAAAACGCTGCTCCTTTGGGGATGTCCAAGGTTGATTTCTGACATTTCTTAAACCAACACTCCGTCTGGTGAAACGCTGCTCCTCTAGAGAAGTCCAAGGTTGATTGTTGATATTTGTTGAATCGGCACTCCGTCTGGCAAAACACTGCTCCTTTAAGGAAGTCCAAGATTGATTTCCGATACTTCTTGAACCAGCACTTCATCTGACGAAACGCAGCTCCTTTGGGGAAGTCCAAAGTTGATTTCTGATACTTCTTGAACTGGCACTCCGTCTGGCGAAACGCTACTCCTCTGGGGAAGTCCAAGGTTGACTTATGATATCTCTTGAACCGACACTCTGTCTAGCGAAACGCTGCTCCTCTGGGGAAGTCCATGGTTGACTTATGATATCTCTTGAATCGGCACTCCATCTGGCAAAACGCTGCTCCTCTGTGGAGGTCCAAGGTTAACTTCTGATACCTCTTGAACTGGCACTCCGTCTGGCAAAACGCTGCTCCTTTGGGGAAGTCCAAGATTGATTAGGGAGGTCGAGGGTGGGCCATTGCCCCATTCTTTACTTTTTGTCGACCAGGAAAGTCTGAACTTTCTGAGGTGTATGCCAGTGTTAGAGATGTCTGAGGTTACTTGATCGCATGGTGGCTTTTTAGCTCCATTTGGTACTTTTCCTTGTTCCTTGTTCCCTATTTGAGAGAGAAAGAAAGACAAAGAATGAGTTTTTGTGCAAAAATAATCTAAGAATGCCCTAGTAAAGGGTGAATGCGTGTCATATTTTTTCATGAATGTGCATGGGATTAAATACATGATCTATTTTTATGAATGCGCATAGTTTAGATAAGAATTGAATTGAATGCGTGTCCTACTTTTTATAACTGTACAGGTTCATGTAGAAGTGGAATTGAATGCATGTTATACTTTTGGATAATGCACATATAAGAATGGAATTGAATGCAATGTCCCTTTTTTTGTGATAAATGCACAAATTTATGTAAGAATTGAATTAAATGCATGACCTACTTCCTTACGAATGAACATGTTCATATAGGAATGTAGTTGAATGCATGAATAGATACAAACTACATAAGAATCTAAATGGATGTACAGGTTATAAATGTCATGAATGCATCAGTACTACATGTATATAAGCTATTTACAAAGAATGCCCCAGGATTGCCCCAGGGCCCATACTCTCAAGATTTTATTTCCTTTTCAGGATTCTGCCCCATTCAGTTTTGTCCCATTCATATCGGGGTGTGATAGCATTTACACCGTTCTCCAAGGATTTTGACCTTTTGGTTTGCTATCCTATCCCTACTTTCTACCGGGTTGCTGTTTGGGGTTTTTCTGATCTCACTTGGTTTTCTCTCTCAGATCTCCAAAATGCCATCATGGCTCGAGCGACAACTTGCATGCCCTTCACAGAGCGATAAACAGCTAAGTCCTCAATTCGAGAAGACTTCTTTTAGGACCGTAATATAGTCTAGGTTCAGAGGTTATAAGAAACGAAGGGATATTTAGGCTCAAAGATCTTCTCTTAGTGGGTTGTCTAAACCAAACCATCTGAGCACACCTTGGAGCATGAGATTGCCCCTTGCATTCTCTTCCAATGCTCTTTTCTCATCCTAGTCGTCTTGGTATTGTTCAGGCTTATTTAGACTAAGCAATTTTTTTTGATCAGAGAGGACTTCAATTTGGACCCTAACGTAGGCTAGGTTAAGGGGTTTATGAATGAACAGGATATGTAGGCTCAAATTCGATGTTGTTGTCGGCAGGGTTTAGATCCACACCATCCTTGGTTTGTCCTCCAGTAGGGTTTGGTCCCCTGATTTCCCCCTTTAGCTTTGACAACACGTCTGGCTCATCTAGATCAGACAATCCTTTTTCAATTGGGGAGGACTTTAGTAGGGTTGTCATGTAGGCTATGGTTTTTGGGTTTTTACAAGAAAGGGTAAAGGCTAAAACCTAGTATTTCTATTTGGTGGCTTTGTTACCCAGGATCACCTCTGAATTTCCTCTTTTATAAAAGGAGTTGAACTTTCCTGTAACTTTTGACCTTCTAAGTCTGACATTTGCCCCTTTTTGTTTTTCTCTTTTTTTTTTTTTCTGACTTCCGGTTTTATATGCTTTTCAAGATAACAAAACATGATTCTTTTTCGGTCTTTCTTCTGATATGCTTCTCTTTTTTTTTCTTTTTTTTTTTCCTTTCTTGTTGATTTTGACGAGATGAAAATTTCTACAACTTCTTTTTCTCAAATCCCTTCCTTTGCATTTTGATTTAACTCATTATGGATGATGATCCCTAGGTTGGGGTGTTTTCTGGAAAAGAAAGGTAACCGGCTCAATAGGTTCGACAAAGGTTGCTTTTAACTGTATAGGAAGTGAAATGAGAGCATCCTTTCCTTTTAAATCAGATTGCTTGACCCATAGAACCTTCATGTTACTTCCACCTGATGAACGACGAACAAGTCTTCAAATATCTGCTTGCCCCAGTGTAGGGGGATGGTTTTGGATCAAGGTAGACAAGAAATCTTTCGCTTTCCTATGAGGCACTAGTAGGTTAAGCAAAGAGGATATTTTTGTGTATGGTAGCAGAATTGAGGGCTTCTAATCATTTCAAATCGAATTGCTTAGTCCATAAAGCCTTAGTACAAAATTTAGACAATATTTCTAGGGATGATGTGTTTCTGTCAATGAACCCCTACATGTTCTATCAAATCAACTATTCTGTGCTTACCCTAATGTGGGGGATGGTTATAGGTTTGGGGATCTCTAACAAGAGCTCACTGACGGCTCTAGTGGGCGGAGCAAAGGATAGTGTTTATTTAGGATAAATAGAACAATGGCTTCTCATCATTTTGAGTACTCGGCTGCCCATCGCCTAGCTAGGATATCATGCAAGTCTCGCCTTTTCAATAAACTCTACACTTCTCTATTGACACTGTCCTCCTCCTATCTCTCATTCTCTCTTTGTCTCTTGAAGGTTTTAACCCCTTATAAATGGGTTGCCCATGCTATCCTACCCTTCAAGTCAAGTCATTACTGAATAGGAAAGAATCCTTAAATGCAACAATCGTCCACAAGAGTATGAGACAAAAGGGATAAATTGGGAACTACCTATTTTTATTTAAAAGTACAATTACATGACATGCAATGTTTATTTAAAGAAGATATGCGAGAAATAGAGAGACGAAAAGAAAATAGACGAATTTTGTAGAAACTTCCCTTTTCATTGCACTTTGAAAAAACCCCTCCAGAGAGGTCCCGGAATCACACCAATTTCTTCTATGCTTCATCGCGTGGTTCCTCCCCTAGGTGGCGATGACTCCAGCATCAATCAAATCTTGTATCTTGTGCTTCAAGAAGAGACAATGCTCAGTGTCACGCCCTTGTCTTCCAGAATGGTACTCACAAACAAGAGTCAGGTTGAAAGTAGGGGGTAAAGGATTTGGCAATGGTGGAGCGGGTATGGGGGTCAGAAGGTTGGCTTATAAGAGGTCATGATAAGCTTTTGTTTGGGTGCAAGTTAGAGGGGAAAAGGCGCAAGGTCGATGAGCCTTCTTATTGGGGTTGAGATGTTGTTGGGTTATGTTGGGCCCGGGAGTAGGCGCTTGAGTAGCCACGGGGGTCTGAGATTGGTATTGGGGGTGACATTGCGGTGGTTGAGTAGACAAGATGGCAGACACTTCTCCCTCCTTTCGGCCCATTTCCGATGTTGTGGGCACCCTCCTTGCTAAGCTTGCAGAAACTTCTTTAGCATAGGGGTCAACGATCCTTCCTGTTTTTAGGCCATTTTCTATCATCTCCCCTTGCATGATAAGCTCAGAAAAGTTTCTCCCAACACTCGTGCAGAGCTTTTCATAATATATGCCTGAGAAGGTATGTACAAATAGTTGAATATATTCCTTATCTTCTAAAGGGGGATTGACTTGTGCTACTACTTCTCTCCATCTAAGGGCATAGCTTTTGAAGCTTTCTTTCTCTCCTTTACTGATTGCCATCAAGGACAACGGTCAGAAGTGAGGTCTATGTTGTGGTGATATTGGGCTTTAAATGCGTTGACCAGCTCAATCCAGGTGGTGATCCTCCTTAGGTCTAGACGGGCAAACCACTGCAAAGCAGACCCAGTGAGACTATGTTGAAACAGTTGCATGAGGAGTTTCGAATCGTTGCCATAACCACTCAGTGCCCAGGCATATAGGCGAAGATGAGCGATAGGGTCACCAGTGCCGTTATACCTCTAGAAGTCGGGCATTTTGAACTTAGCAAGTCTTGGGTGATTTGGAAAGAAGCAGAGCTCATCGTAGGAAGTAGACCCATAACTGTCATGGCCATGGAGACTTCACAGTGAATCCTCTAAGCCTTGGATTTTCAAACTGAGAGGATCTAGGGAAGTCCTATGTACGGCATGTGAAAGCAACATAGTTTCTTGTTCTTCAGTGTTGATCTCTTTGGCATCTTCCTTGTTCCTTTCAGCATTGTCAGATTGAAGCACGATCTTCGGGTTGGCGGGTTCAGGGTCCTTAGATGAAATCATGGATGATGATGGGATTGCAGTAGTATCCTTTATGGCCAAGGTTTGGAGAAGCTTAAACATCTCATCAATCTTACCCCTCATTTCATTAACCTCTTCTCGAAAGACTTGGGGTGACTCCTCAGGATTGGCAGCCGTAAGTGATGCTCTTGGCCGAGTGATAATGGGATCCCTAGATGGATGTTGACTTTTCTTGGGAGCAGTGTTGACTCAATGTAGGGTAATTTTTGTGAAAGAAACAGAAGGAAGTAGAAAAACAACAACATAAATCGCAAGTTAGTTTTTGGTTTTTTAAGAATTCTATGCAATGCATGCCCTAAGGATGCCCCTACTCAAGAGGGAAACTAATCATGATGTGTTCGGAACACTTTTGGAAATAGGGGATTTGCCCCTGTATGCAGATACTTTACCGTCAAGCGGGAACCTTCGGCCATTCATACATTCATCCATCCATTCATTCGCGAAAAATAAAGAAAATACATTTAACTTTGGGTTTAAGATACAAAAGAAATGAAATACATTTTAATAGGGGGAGGGGGAACATTGTCCTTTGGGGGTTCCACCTATCTAATTTTACATAAGAAGTCCTAAACTACTCTTGAGTCTTTGGATTTGCCTTCCTTGGATTCAATGTCGAGGAGGTCGCTGAGAAACCTTGTTGATCGATTGCCCCTTGTCTTCTTGACAACCCTATCTCCATGAGCATAGAGGGATTGGGGCCCCTCTTATGGAATGGATTGAGATGCATGCCATGAGTCCTTAGGGTTACGTGAGAACCCTTAGGATTTGGGTAGGTCTAATGTAAAGGAGAGTGAACTAGGTGTCACTCTCAATAGGTTGATCATATGCATGAAAATGCAGTGACTTGAGTTACTTGCAACTCTTGTCTTGACATGGGATATTGAATGCATGAACATTGGTATGCAAAGAGTATAAGAAGAGAGAATGTAATAGCAAAGTAAATGTGCATGCATAAGCAGTTAGACAGGCATTATAACAATATGAATACAGTTAGTATAACAGCAGGAATAGACAGGCATAAATGAAAGTAAGAGCAGTCACCCTTTCCTCCATGGTTTTGGAAAATGGTGCACGTGTCTTAAATCTGGCAGAGGTTCGGCTATACATGGTGTCTATATGAGTATGAGGCTGAGGGTTGACTAATGCGTCCTAAAAAGGCTTGGTCCTCGGATCTTCAAACCTAGGCCCACTCCCCGAGGTGGTGCCATGATCGATTGGTGATCCGAGCGAGGGAACCATCACGAGGCCATAGGCGAAGAAACTGATACAGCATCTTCCACACAACCAATATACCATTCCCCCTTTCTAACTAAAAAAGTCACATCAGGGTAATAATGCAAGTATGCAGAATGCAGGTGTACATGCAGTGTGTGTGTGATTTTTAAAATCGGAGGAAAGAGCCCAACAACTCTCATTTATCCTGTTCATCACATTCAATACATGGTAGTTAATAAAATTTAAACACAATATGTACCTACAAAA
This sequence comes from Euryodendron excelsum, assembly GCA_033060915.1. Classification (NCBI taxonomy): domain Eukaryota; kingdom Viridiplantae; phylum Streptophyta; class Magnoliopsida; order Ericales; family Pentaphylacaceae; genus Euryodendron; species Euryodendron excelsum. Next base: position 21,555,076 of record CM065389.1, on the reverse strand, counting down.
CAAAGATGCAAGAGTTAGTATGTAGATGGCAAACTTAATACAAAATAATATGAATAAATGCATGTTTTTTTTTTTGAAAATTCGGTTTTGAAAATTTAAAGTAAATAGGATTAAACAAGTTAATTGAAGATTCTACATGGGTGAAGGGTAAACAGACATGACTACGGCTTAACCCTCTAAGTTTCCCCAGTAGAGTCGCCAGCTGTCGCGCCTAGATTTTTCGCACTTGAGGAATACACACACAAGTGGAAAAAATATTGTACTCTCTCGTTAGAACTCACCCTCCTAGAAGAATGAGTGCGACTGGGTTTGAATTGAAAATAGATTTGAATAAAGGGCTTTTGAAAAACATTTAGAGTTGCCACCTAACTTGATTAAGGTGAGTTAAGTCACCTAAAAATTAAGTATAATCCGAAGACTACACTTAGGGTTTTTGAAAACTACTTTGAAAATACTACCTCAAGAGAGGATTTTTAAGAAAACAGGTTATTTAGCAACCTTTGAAAAATAACTCAAGCCCTTTTTGAAAAATAACTCCATTTTTTATCTTTGAAATCAGTGATTCTAGGTTCGGAGCTTGGTTACGTGTAGGGAAGACGCACTAAGCCATCACCCTACCCCGCCCTTGTGGTACCTACATGTATATTTATCGTAAATTCACCTATGAGAGTCTTCAACTAACAAATGTCCAATCTTATTTACTTTAGAAAACAATTTTGAAAAGACATGATGCATGATATGCAAATGCAAGAAAAAGAGAGTTAGAAAATAGATTTAGAAAAGAAGAATTAAAGTTTGAAATTGGAAAGAAAATTTAGATATTGAAATTGAGGATTAAAAATAGATTTTTAGAGTTAGAAGTTAAAAATAGAATATAGAATTGGAAATTGAAAAGCAGTTATGGAATTGGAGATTTGAAAAAGGTTGTGACCACACCCATGAGGGTTGCCTATGTATCCTTTTGGAGGAATCATGTCAATCGTAGTTCGGACAAGAGTCCGATGGAAAATAGTAGATTGGATTCGAAAAAGAGTTTGATTTGAACTTAGAGGATGGGAAATTGGAAATTGGAATTGAAGGATTAGGAAAATGATTTGGAAAGACTGAAGTTTAAAAAACCTAGACTTAGGAAGATAGGATTTAAGAAAGACTTGATATCTAAGAAAGATTTGACTCGAATGTTGGACTTGGAAGATTAGGAAAAATTAGATTTTTGAAGGGTTCGAATTAGGAAAGGTTCAATTTAGGAAAGTGTTGGATTAAGAAAGTTTCGAATTAGGAAGATTTTAGATTTGGAAAGATTTGAAGTTTAGAATTTTAGAAAGATTCAAAGTTTGAGAAAGTTTAGAGTTTTGGAAAGATTTGAACTTTAAGAAAGATTTGAAGATTTGGATTTGGAAAGTTAAGATTTGGAAATGGATGGAATTAAGAAAGGGTTGAATTAAGAAAGATGTAGAAGTTGAGTTTTAAAATTTAGAAAAAATTTTTAAGTTCAAGTTTTGGAAATTTAAGATTTAGGAAAGTAGAAGATTAGGAAAGATTTGAATTGGGAAAGATTTGGACTAAGAAATGTTAAGATTCCTATTTCCTAAAACAAAGGATTAGATTTTGTTTCTAAAAGAGAAGGTTTGATTTAATTTTAAAAAACGGAGGATAGGATTTAGTTTCCTAAATGGGAAGATTAGGTTAGTTACCTAAAGGGAAGATTGGATTTTGCATGAATTTGGAAAGAGAAGTATTAGAAACCCTAAATTTGGAAGACTATAGTTTTGATGTAGAAAATATGTATAGTTTGGATATGAAAAGGGAGATTTTGGAAGCCTAAGTTTTAAGGTAAGTTTGAAAATCATATTTTTGGGAAGGAATGGTAGGGTTTCCTAATTATGGTTCTAGGGCTTGACATGGGCACCAAGAAAAAGAATTTTTGGAAAGTGAGTTTTTGGAAACAAAGATTTTTGGAAGGAAATCCTAGAGAGGAGTTTCTAGAAAGTGAATTTTGAAAAAAGAGAGTTTTTGGAAAGAAATCCTAGTGAAGAGTTTTTAGAAAGTGAATTTGAGAAAAGTTTTAGGAATAAAGTTTTTGGAAAGTAAAACTTTGAGAGAGTTTTGGAAACAAAATTTTGGAAGAAACTTTTAGGAAAGAGATTTTAGGAAAGCGAATTTTAAGGAGAGTGTTTTGGGAAGGAGTTTGAAAAGAGAAGTTTTGGAAAATAAATTTTTGGAGAGAGTGTTTAAAAAACAATTTTGGAAAGGAATTTAAAGAAAGTTTACAAAAAGCATGTTGGAAAAGTGATTTTTAAGAGGAGATTTTTAGAAGAGATTTTGGAATGTATATAAAATATCTCACTTTTCCAAAGCGATTCTAACCATAAGAGGGCTAGAACCACTTTAGGATAGTGGTTTTGAAAATAACAAGATTTGAAAATATAGACCATGAATGTCACTTTAAATGTAACACTTTCCTAAAGCAACCCTAGCCATGGAAAGGCTAGAATCACCGTAGGGTTGTGATTTTGAAAACAAGTTTTGAAAAAGGAGATTTTGATGTAATTTTGAAAACAAGTTTTGAAAAAGGAGATTTTAATGTAATTTTGAAAACAAGTTTAATGCACGCTTTGAAAACGAGTTTGAAAACAATTTTTGGTAGAATGCAAAATAATGATATGCACAATGGGGTTGTGAACATACAAGGTTAAGGCTTCACCACATAATCAAGGGGACCGAACCCACGTGGTCTCCGGTTAGACTAAAAGAAAGCCCCCGACACAGTGACCCTCCAATAGTCTAATCCTATATATGGATAAAGAATCCCCTTGTTCCAAGCATGCAAAGAAAGGGGAGAAGAATATGGGGGATTAAAATAGAGAAAACCCAAGTGGGTTAGGAAGGAGAAGAGAGAGAGGGAAGTGCAAAAACTTAAAGGGAAAACCTACAGTATGTCTTGTTTATTTCGCTTGCCTTTACACGCCTTACTTTTCTTCAGTATTCGCTTCACTTTAGTCTTCGAGGGTTTGTCTTCGATTTTCAAAGCTTCGTAATTGCAGCAATCCAAGTATTCAATGGAGGGTCGGAGGCTAGTGTGTAAGTGTATAGGAGTGTGTATTAGTGTATAGGAGGCTAGGGTTTGAAAAACCTAGAGAAGCTAAGGTTTAGGGAGGCTATAAGCTCTGTATATCGAATATTAGGGTTTTCAGACTGAGTTTGTGAACCTTTTTCACGCTGGAAGAGGCTCTCTATTTATAGAGAGAGGAATGCACTGGCGCCTGTTGCAGTAGCGCCAGGCCAAAAATTACACTGGCGCCTGTTGCAGTAGCGCCAGGCCAAAAATTACACTGGCGCCATAGTAGCGCCAGGCCATTTTTTGGCTTGGTGCCACTAATAGTGGCTCCAGCCATTTGGGAAATATTTAAGGTCAGCAAGCAACGTATCTTTAGAAGATTTGTGCGCCTGTACTAGTGACTAGCATGTAATTTTTATCCTGACTTCACTAGGAGTGACTCCGGAAGGTCCGAGGATGAATTGAAGGGGCCGGGAATGACCCGGAGAGCCAGAAAGGGACAGGAACCCTTAGAATAATGTCTCATGGACAAACGACTTGAAAGATGATGACGAGATTTGTTAGAAGGGTTGACTGGGCCATTAGGGGCAAAACGGTCAACCAGGCTGGAAAGCTGCCAGGACGGACTCAGAATGTCCCAAAAGGAGACTCGAGATTTGAAAACATTATTTAGAATGTTCCCAAAGGCTACCAGTTTGATACCCAGAGCCGGTGTGGTTAGAAAAGGCAACTGGCTCACCAGGGGCAAAACGGTCATTTTACACTAGGTTTGCCGGAATTGACTCGGAATGATCCAAAAAGATAAAGGAAGGCCAAGAATACTATAAGGAGCATTCTCGAGAGGCTACAGGTTTGATACCCAGGGCTGGTGTGGTTCCCGGGGCACTCGGATGCCTAAGGCCAAAATGGTCATTTAGCTTCAAGTGGGCCTTATAAGCCCAAGAAGCAACTGGTGAACTAAATTCAAGTTTAGAAGGTAGGTTAGAGTCTAGATATTCGTGTGATGTGTAAAAGTGAGCCCAGTCGAGCCGGAGATTACCGAGCGGGCAAAAATTAGGTACTTACAGCGATGTATCTTCAGAAGATTTGGGCGCCTGTACTAGTGACTACCATGCAATTTTTAGCTTGGCTTCACCAGGAGTGACTTCAAAAGGTCTTGAAATGATTTGAAAGGGCCAGGAATGACCCGGCAAGCCAAAATGGACAGGAACACTTAGAATAGTTTCCCGGAGGTAGTAGACTTGAAGAGTGATGTCAAGATGTGTTGGAAGGGTTGACCGGACCATTAAGAGCAAAACGGTCAATTGAGCCGGAAAGCTGCCGGGATGGACTCATAAAGTCCCGGAAGAAGACTGAAGATTTGAAAACATTATTTAGAATATTCCCAAAGGTTACCAATTTTATATCCAGAGTCGGTGTGGCTAAAAGAGGCGACCGACCCACCAGGGGTAAAACGGTCATTTTGCACCGGGTTTGCCAGAATTGACTCGGAATGATCCAAAAAAATAATGGAAGGTCGAGAATACTATAAGAAGCATTCTCGGAAGGTTACCGGTTTGACACCCAGAGCCGGTGTGTTTCCCAGGGCGTTCGGATGCCTAGGGGCAAAATGGTCAGCTTGACCAGAAAGTCTCAGAATTGGCCCAAAACTGACTAGAAGGCACCTAATCATGCCGGATCATCTTTGGGACGATCTTGAAAAGGTGGAATTACCGTTTTGAGGACTTAGGTACTTTCTCGAGAAATGTGCCGGAAATGACCATAAGGGCAGTTTGATCATTTTTCACCGAAGTGGGCAAGCAGGCACCAGTGTTGACCTGGGTTTTGAGTGTTTCTGCCACTCTGATGGCAGTCCCGTGATATAGGGGTTTGTTGGCAATTCCCTATATCGACCTGTTTACGAGTATTTCTGCTACTCTGACGGTTGCGATGTTTACGAGTACTTCCGTTACTCTAACGGTTCACGATCATTCTCGAGACTGCTTGATCTCGGGAAGCTGCTAAATGGACTTAGCGCCTAAAGAATCAACTTTCTCGAAAGGCGTGCCGAAATGGACATTTCTGCATTGGCGAGCTAGCAGGCGCTAAAGGTGGACCGTTCTACCATCTAGGGGACTTGGGGTCTCGTCCCGGTAGACAGGTTTGAAGGGATTTACTATTCCGAAGAGTTTACTCAGAAACATGCCAGATTGGAGGGTCTTACCACCTTGAGGAATCAACTTTCTCGAAAGGTGTGTCGAATTTAATTAGAATTGAAATTGGAATTAGAAAAGGGACTTACCGTCTTCAAAAAGACGTGCCTATTGGAATTGGACCGCACAATGCCCCCAAGAGCATTTTGGTCATTTTGCCTCTATTTAGGCCCAAAAGTCCCACGAAGCGATGGATTGACTAGATTAGACTTGAAAAATTGAGTTGACTCAAAATATGTTCATATCGACTTGAATACAAGTCTGAACGGATTGGAGACTGCCGAGCAGGCAAAAATGGAGTGCTTACAATTGCCATGTACCAAGTAGTGGGTGGCCTATTAGTGAGTTTAGAGGTTATCTAGTATTGGCTGGATCATCAGGTTGATGGAGATGTTAGAGCAGTATTGGCCAAGTCCAGGGCTGAGGTGGCATGATTGGGGCCTGAGTTAGTGGTGACGAGAGCTGCTCAAAATAAGAAGAGGACCAATTCTCTTGAGGTACGGGCTAACAGGGATGACTAGTTTGCTCAGGTGATTGAGTTCAATCTGTAACGTGTCAGGGCCATAGCCAGGCAGGATATGGAGGTAGAGGTCCAAGAAGATATGGACATCCTCTAAACTAGGATTGTCGAGTTGGAGCATACGCATTGAGAGAGTTGGATGGAGGTGACAGCACTGCGAGCTGGTAACTTTTTGCTCCCTTTCTATTTGCTTTCTTTACTGAGTTCCCTTCCTTTTGTTCATAGGAAATCTACGGGCAGCCACCTGTATCTAGTCCGGGGATTATAATTAGCATGTCTGATATACTGCGGACCCTGAGTGGTAGTCCGGGCAATGAAAGATCAGGTGGCAAAGGTGATGTTGCTATTAACATGAGCCCTTTGAGAGGTGCCCCGACTCATATTGCTAGTGATGCGGGGACAAGGGGAGTGGGCCAGGCTACTGGAGAGGTGGACTCCAGAGCTACGAGACAGGATGCCCCTACTTGAGTTGTTGGTGAGGATGCCCCAGATGAGTCTGTTGTAGATGTTGCCCCTGGCAAAGCTACTGGCAATACTACCCTTGGAAAGGCTGTGAATGGTGAGACTGGCCTTGCTGGAGTTGAGTCTGATGATGCCCATGCTAAGGCGGCTGAGGAGGAGGCTCGTGTTAGGGTTGATGCTGAGGCTACTCATGCTAGGGCCTTTGAGGAGGAGGTGTATAGTGGAGTTGCTTGATGGGAGGCTTCTGGTGAGACTCCTAAGGACACTTTCGGTGGTGCTGGTGCTAAAGATGATCTTGGTTGAGCTTACTAGATGGCTGCGGGGCGACTTTAGCTCTTTTTTTATATTCTGTCCCATTCCTTGTTCCTTATTTTACAAGAGAGACAGAAGGAGAGAGTATTGTACAAAAATAGTTTATCTATGATAGTTTCATTTTTCCACATGTTTTCTTTTTTTGGTTTTATCTTTGATGCTTATTATGACCTATCAAGAATGCGTATTTGAGATTATTATTTGTTTCATGGCATATCACAGAATAATATATCATATAGCATGAGTACTTCCCTTTTTACTTAGCATGTTGGTTATGGATGGTCATTTTGAGCTTTCTGAAATGTGTGTAATTTCTTTTGTAACTTTTGACTCTTTGTCGGTGATGGGCCTTTGAGATCTTGAGAAGGCACCAACCAAGGGTTAGTTTGATAGCATGTCCTATGCCAAGTTGGCAAAGTTCGAGATAGTGTTTGGTTGCTTGCGAGTTTTGCTGAATGTCGAGTTTATTGCTCACATCATTGAGGTGGCCAATTGTTTTTGGCATCTAGGGCTGAGTCTGTTCTAGTTTAGATAGTGTGAGATGACACTTACACCTACTTGATTATTATGGTATGCTAAGCCTGTGCCAAGGTGCTTAATCTGAGATTGCCGTCTATGAATTGTCGCGCCTCGATTTTTCGCACTCGAGATAATATGTGGAAAACACACGATACTCTCTTGTTAGAACTCATCCTCCTAAAAGGACGGGTGTAACTAGGTTTAAATTGGAACTTGACTTGAATAAGGGCTTTTGGAAAAAGGTTTGAAGTCGCCACCTAAGTTTGTTAAGGAGAGTTAGGTCACCTAAAACTAAGTAAAGCCCGAAAACTAAATTTAACATTTTTTAAAAGGTTTTGAAAAACTTCCACAAGAAAGGGTTTTTTGGAGACAACATGTTAGTTGTTAACCTTTGGAAAGATTTAAGCTCTTTTTTGAAAATAACTCCATTTTGGTATTTCAAAAATAGTGATTCTAAGTTCGGAGGTTGGTTACGTATAGGGAAGATGCACTAGGCTACCACCCTATCCTGCCCTTGCGGTACCTACATGTCTTTTCACCCTAGGTTCACTCATTTAAAATCTTCGATTATCTAATTTCCAATTATATCCACTTTAAAAAGAATTTTGAAAAAAGATTTATATCATCATCTTAAGGAAGATATGATGCATGATATGCAAGTGCACGAGAGAAATTTGAGTTTGGAGAGAATTTTTGAAAAAGGTATTGGAATTTTGAAAAAGGTTGTGACCACACCGATGAGGGTTGCCTATGTATCCCTTTGGTGGGAATTAGGTCAGTCATAGTTCGAACTCGGAGTCTGATTGAAAATAGACACTTTAGAGTCTTGTTTAACTTGAAAAGACACTTTGGAGTCTTTGAAAAGTTTGACTCGAAAAAGGGTTTGATTTGAACTTTAATTAGAAGATTTGAAACTGAACTTTGATTCCAAACTAAACTTTAAAGTAGAACTTGGACTTATTTGGAAAGTTTGAAGTGAACTTTAAAACTATCTTGACTTGAATTGGGGTTTGAAAACTATCTTGATTTAGATTTGCGATTTAGAAAAGAGTTGAACTTTCCTAACTTAGGGCCAGGGTTGAACTAGGGTTTCGACCTCCTAAGACTTAGGTAATTTAGGGTTTAAACATGCAATTGAAAATTTTGATTTTGAAAAAGCTTGATTTTAGAAAAGTTTCGAATTAAAAAAGTTCTATTTTAGGGAAGTTTCGAATTAGGAAAATTTCAAATTAGGAAAGTTCTATTTTAAGAAAGTTTCTATTTTAGGAAAGATTTAATTTTGGAAAAGTTTGAATTAAGAAAAGTTTAAAATTAGGAAAGATTTGAATTTAGGAAATGTTTGGAATTAGGAAAGATTTGAAAGTTTGAAATTAGGAAAGATATGAAAGTTTAAAATTAGAAAAAGTTTGATCTTTATTTCCCAAAATTGAAGATTGAATTTTATTTTCAAAAATAGATAATTTTATTTGGTTTCCCTTTTAAAAAAGATTTGATTTGACTTGAAATTGGAAAGCTTTTGTTTTGAAAATCTATCATTTTATGTGACTTTTGAATTAGGAAATATATGATTTTATGTACAAAATGATTTTGGAAATCTACAATTTGATGCAAATAGAAAGTTATGATTTTATGTGAAGAAACTAGGTTTTCCTAAACATGGATTCTAGGGTTTTGACTTAGGCTTGAAGACAAAGAGTTTTTATAAAGTAAATTTGCGAAAAGATTTTTTAGGAAGTGAATTTAAGAAAACTAAAAAAAGATTTGAATATAGACTTTTGCAAGTCTCTTGAATATCTCACTTTCCTAAAACGATTCTAACTATGAAAATATTAGAACCATTCTAGGGTTATTATTTTGAAAACAACTAAGGCTTGAAACAAAAATTTGGACTTTGACGGTCTCTTTGATTGTAACACTTTTCTAAAACAACATTAACCATGGAATGACTAGAATCACCTTAAAATTGTGATTTCTTGAAAAACAATTTAAGACTTGAACTCAAATTTGGACCTTGATGGTCATATTGAATATAACACTTTCCTATAACAACTCCAACCGTGAAATGGTTAGAATCATCTTAGAGTTGTGGTTTTGAAAACAACTTTGAAAAAAAAGGTTTTGAATGCAAGTTTTGAAAGCAACTTTTAATGGAAGTTTAAAAACATCTTTGAATGCATGATTATGATAGCAATAATATAATAGAGACATGAACATACAAGGTTAGGCTTTACCACATAACCAAGGAGGCCAAACCCACATCGTCTTAGGTGGAACTCAAAGAGAATCCCTAACACAATGATTCCTTTTCAGGCCTTCCTAGGCATTGTTGCGCCCAGATTTTTCGTACTCGAGGAATACACATACAAGCGGGAAAAATACTGTACTCTCTTGTTAGAACTCATCCTCCTAGAAGAATGAGTGTGACTAGGTTTGAATTGAAAATAGATTTGAATAAAGGGCTTTTAGAAAACATTTGGAGTCACCGCCTAACTTGATTAAGGTGAGTTAGGTCACCTAAAAATTAAGCACAATCCGAGGATCACACTTAGGGTTTTTGAAAACGATTTTGAAAATACTACCTCGAGAGAGGGTTTTTGAGAAGACAGGTTGTTTGGCAACCTTTAGAAAACATTTAAGCCCTTTTTAAAAATAAACTCCATTTTGGTCTTGCGAAAACAGTGATCCTAGGTTCGGAGGTTGGTTACATTTAGGGAAGACGCACTAAGCCGCCACCTTACCCCGCCCTTGCGATACCTACATGTCTATTCACCTTAAATTCACATATAAGAGTCTTCAATTAACAAATGTTCAATCCTATTCACTTTAGAAAACAATTTTTAAAAAGACATGATATGCAATTGCAATAGAAAGAGAGAGTTGAAAAATAGATTTAGAAAATTGATTTGAAAAGAAATTGATTTGATTTAAAAAAAGAAATTTGAAAAAGATAGATTTGAAATTGGAAAGTTTTAGAAATTGAAAATAGAGATTTAAAATAGATTTTTGGAATTGGAAGTTTAAAATAGATCATGGAATTAGAAACTTGAAGAAGATTGTAAAATTGGAGATTGAAACAAGTTGTGAAAATAGAAGCTTGAAAAAGGTTGTGACCGCACCCATGAGGGTTGCTTACGTCTCCTTTTTGAGAAATCAGATCAGTCGTAGTTCGGACAAGAGCCCGATAGAAAATAGAAGGTTTGATCAGAAAAAGAAATTGAATTGGAATTTGGATTTGATTTGAATTTAGAATAGAAGATTGGAATTTGAAATGGAAGATATTGGACTTTGATTTAGAAAGATAGAGATTTAGAGAACCTAGACTTGAGAGAAAGATTTGACTCAAACGTTGGACTTGGAAGATTAGAGAAACATTGGATTTAGAAAGATTCAAATTTGGAAAATTTTAAAATAGAAAAGTGTCATTTTAGGAAAGTTCCGGTTTAGGAAAGCTCTGGTTTAGGAAAGTTTCAATTTAGGAAAACTTTGGATTAAGAAAGTTTCATTTTAAGAAAGGCTTTGAAATAGGAAAGGTTTCATTTTAAGAAAGTTTTGAAATTGGAAAGTTTCGAAAATTGGAAAGTTTAGAATTTAAAAAGTGTTTGAGTTTTAGAAATTCTTGAAGTTAGGAAAAGTTTGAGTTTAAGAAAGATTTGAAAACTTAGATTTGGATTTGGAAAGTAAAAATTTGGAAAGGTATGGAATTAGGAAAGGGTGGAATTAGGGAAGTTTTAGGTTTGAAAGGACTGAGATTTGTATTTCCTAAAAAGCAAGGGATTGGATTTTGTTTCTAAAGAAGTGTTTTGACTTTGTTTCCAAAAACGAAGGATAGGATCTAGTTTCCTAAATGGGATATTGGATTTGGTTTCCTAAAGGGAAGTTTTAGAAACCCTAGATTCGGAAGACTATAGTTTTGATGTAGAAAATAGGTTTTGGAAACTTTTGATTTTGATGTAAAAAGGGAGATTTTGAAAACCTATGTATTAAGGCAAGATTGAAAATCATGTTTTTGGGAAGGAAAATTAGGGTTTCCTAATCGTTGGCTTTAAGGTTTAACTTGGACACCAAGAAAAGGGATTTTTGGAAAGTGAGTTTTTAAAAAAGGAATCTTAGGAAGGCAATCCTAGATAGGAGTTTTTAGAAAGTGAATTTTGAAGAGAGTTTTTAGAAAGGGTTTTTGGAAAGAGATTTTAGGAAGGAGTTTTTGGAAAAAAATTTTAGGAAAAAGATTTAAAGAGCGTTTTTGAAAAGTGAACTTTGAGGAGAGCATTTTGGAAAAGAGTTTGAAAAGGAGTTTTTGAAAAATAGATTTTTGGAGGGAGCTTTTAGAAAACAATTTTGGAAGGAAATTTGAAGAGAGTTTTTAGAAAGTGTGTTGGGAAAAGAGATTTTTAGAAAGAAAGATTTGAAAAGAGATTTTTAGAAGGTATATAAAATATCTCACTTTCCTAAAGCGATTCTAACCATTAGAAGGTTAGAACCACTTTAAGATAGTGGTTTTGAAAACAACAATGTTTTGAAAATATGAACCATATTGGTCACTTTAAATGTAACACTTTCCTAAAGCAACTCTAACCATGAAAATGCTAGAATCACCCTAGGATTGTGATTTTGAAAAAGAAAACTTTGATGCGAGTTTTGAAAACAATTTTGATGCAAGCTTTTGAAAACAAATTTTGGAATAATGCAAGATTATGATATGCACGATGCAAGTTGGGGTCGTGAACATACAAGGTTAAAGGCTTCACTACAAAATCAAGGGGCCAAACCCACGTGGTCCCCAATTAGACTAAAAGAAAGCCCCCGACACTGTGACCCTCCAATAGCCTAATCCTACACATAGACCGGGAAGTCCTTGTTTCAAGCATGCAAGAAGGGGGGGGGGGGGGGGGGAAGAAGATGGGGGATTAAAATAGAAGAAAACCCAAATGGGTTAGGAGAGAGAAGAGAGGGGGAAGATGCGTAAACTTAAAGAGAAAGCCTACCTTGTGTCTTGTTTATTTTGCTTTGCTTCGCGCGTTTTGCTTTTCTTGCTTTACTTCGGTCTTCACTTCAGCCTTCGTCTTGATCTTCGAGAGCTTGTCTTCGGCCTTCAGGAGCTTCAAAGTTGTAGCACTTCAAGTCTTCAATGGAGACTTTGAATGCTAATGTATGAGTGTGTGTGAGTGTATATGAGTGTATAGGAGGCTAGGGTTTAGTGTATGGTGGCTAGGGTTTGGAAAACCTAAAGTAGGCTAGGGTCTAAAGAGGCTACGAGCTCTGTATATCGAAGAGTAGGGTTTTTAGACTGAGTTTGCGGACCCCTTTCACGCTGGAGGAGGCACTGTATTTATAGAGAGAGGAATAACCTAGCGCCAGGCTAATATTGGTTTAGCGCCACTACTAGTGGCGCCAACCACTTAGGAAAGTTTTAAGGTCGGCAAGCAACGTATCTTGAGAAGATTTGGGCGCCTGTACTAGTGACTACCATACAATTTTTAGCTTGACTTCACTAGAAGTGACTCCGAAAGGTCCGGGGAGGATTTAAGGGACCGGGAATGATCTGGAAGGCTGGAAAATGATAGGAACCCTTAGAACAGGATCCCGGGGGGTAATAGACTTGAAAAAGGACAACAAAATTTGTCGAAAGGGTTGATCGGGCCATTAGGGGCAAAACGGTCAACTAGGCCAGAAAGGTGCCAGGACGGACTCAGAATGTCCCAGAAGAAGACTTGAGATTTGGAACATTATTTAGAATGTTTCCAAAGGTTACCGGTTTGATACCTAGAGTCGATGTGGTTAGAAAAGACGACCGGCCCACCAGGGGCAAAACGGTTATTTTACACCGAGTTTGCCAGAACTGACTTGGAATGATCCAAAAAAGTTAATGGAAGGTTGAAACTACTATAAAAAGATTCTCGGGAGATTACCGGTTTGATACCCAGAGCACGTGTGGTTCCCGGGCGTTCAGATGCCTAGGGCAAAATGGTCATCTTGACCGGAAAGTTTCGGAATTGGCCCGAAACTGACTAGAAGGCACCTAATCATGCCGGATTGCTTTTAAGACAATCTTGGAAATGTGGACTTACCGTTCTGAGGACTTAGGTACTTTCTCGAGAAACATGTCGAAAATGGCCCTAGGGGCAGTTTGGTCATTTTTCACCGAAGTGGGCTAGCAAGCATCCGTGTTGACCTGAGTTTTAAGTGTTTTCACCACTTTGATGGCGGTACCGTGATACAGGGGTTTGTTGGCAATTCCCTATATCGACCTGTTTGTGAGTACTTCCGCTACTTTGACGGTTGCGATGTTTGCGGGTATTTTCGCTACTCTAACAGTTTGCGATCATTCCCGAGACTATCTGATCTTGAGAAGCTGCCAAAGGAACTTAGTACCTGAGGAATCAACTTTCTTAAAAGGCGTGCCAAAATGGACATTTCTACATTGACGGGCTAGCAGGCGCCAAAGGTGGACCATTCTACCATCTCAGGGACTTAGGGTCTCGTCCCAATCGAGAGATTTGAAGGGACTTACCGTTCTGAAAAGTTCACTCAGAAACATGTCGGATAAGATAGATTTACCGTCTGGAGGAATCAACTTTCTCGAGAGATGGATTGAAATTAGACTGGAAAAAGGGACTTACCGTCTTCAAGAAGACGCGCCTACAGGATTGGACCGAACAACGCCCACAAGGGCATTTTGATCATTTTGCCTCTATTTGGGCCTGGTGGGCCCGCGAAGCGATGAATTGGCTGGATTAGGACTAAAATTCTAGAATATATCCATATTGACTTAAACTCAAGTCAGGACGGACTAGAGATTGCTGAGCGGACAAAAATAAGGTGCTTATAGTCATGAACTGGGAGGTCCCATATTTTAAGCATGACAGAAGATAAGGTAGAATATGGGGATTAAAATAGAAGAAAATCCAAGTGGGTTAGGAGGATGAATAAAGAGAAGGGGATTACATAAAAGTAAATAAAACCCTACCTTATCTTCTTCTTTTCTTTGATGCTTTGATGGTGAACTTCGATTGGACCGTGGGAGCTTTAAATGTGCAGCACTTGATCTTTAATGGTTACTTGGGGGTAAGGATTTGAGTGTATAGATTGTATGGAGACTAGGGCTTGAGTGTATAGCGGCTAGGGTTTGAGGCGCCTTGAGAGAATTAAGGTTTTGAGGAAATTTGAGCGCTGCATTCAGAGAGGCAGAGTTTCTGGAGTGATTTTATCGACCCAGAATACACAGGGAAGTAGCCTATATTTATAGGCCAGCAAAATTTCTCTTAGCGCCTGTTGTAGTGGTGCCAGGCCAAAATTTGGCTTGGTGCCACTCCTTTAGGAAACTTTTTAGGGCGGCAAGAAACATATTTTTGACTCTTGGGACGCAAGACAGAAGGTTTGGGCGACTATTCTAGTGATTACCATGCAATTTTTGGCTTGGTTTCACTATAAGTGACTTTGAAAAGTTTGGGAATGATCCGGAAGGTTTCGAGTAACTAAACTCGGTCAGGAATGGACGAGACCTCTAAAAGAGTGTCTCGGAGGTAACTGACTTGATGATTAGAGCCAGAATAGTTAAAAAAGTGGCCCTCTAGGGACAAAATGGTCATTGGACCGAGAGAAAACTATGATTGACTCGGAGTGATCCATGAGAAGGCTTAAAGGTTGGAAACACTATTAAGAGTGTTTTGAGGGATTACCGGTGTGGTTAGAAAGGCAACCAACCCACCATGAGCAAAATGGTTATTTCACACCATGTTTACAGGAATGGTTATTTCACTGTAATGACATTACGCCACTGTAGATTCAAGGCAATACGTAGAACATCTTCAAGTTCCAAATTAAGGATTAAGCATTCTAATGTATGGTTTAATTCGCTTTCACTTTCATTTCATTCTTTTTTACATTGGTATCAAAGCCTGTTAGGGTGTTCTCATTACTGTATGTTGTTTATCGATTGTTTAAATGCATATGCATGAATTATACACATTAATTTGTATAAAAGTTTCAAGTAGGCATTAATGGTATTGCAAACTAACAGTCGTGAAATTGCCTAATTTTTTAATATATTGTAGTCTAAATTGTTGATTATATCTGAAAAGTTTTATCTTTAAAAGGCTTGGTGGATTGAGAGAAAATCTCAATCTTAGTTATGATTGTAGAAACTTTGTCTTTTTTGTTTTCTCTCCACACGACCTTTTGATTACTGAAATTTATATGGTTGTAATTGTTTTTTTTAGAACTTTCCAATGACATATTATTTGCATCATTTGGACTTACGGTTTGAGAGTTCTGCTAGTTAGAAGTTAGCCTTGACATTCTGATTAGAATTCTTCAAAGAAGAAGAAGAACAGTTAAGGGAAACGATTTTTAGCATTACTTTTATTCTGATATTTTCTAGAATACTCCAAATTTTAATTCCTATTTTTAAATATATTTTTTAGATTTTTTTTAAATTTAAAAAAATTATTTCTAATTTTATTTTATGAAAAAAAAAGGGAAAATCTAAGCCCACTCCCACGCGCGGTGCACACAAGAAAGTTTGGGGTTTCTGTTTTGGTGTTCCGATCTTCTAATATTCTGTTCTTAGTATCAGGCTACTCTTTGTTTTTTTTAGAGGCTTCTAGATATTTTTTTTCATTTTATTTTTTGCATTTTTTAACTATTTAAAATTTAGAAATTATGATAAATGTCTAATTGCTTATGTGTAAGCACTCTATTTTTGACCGCTCGGCTGTCTACACTCCGTCCAGACTTATTTTCAAGTCATTGTGGTCGTATTCCAATCGAAATTGATTTTCTAAGTCCAAATCCCGTCTGTTCATCACTTCGCGGGCCCACCAGGCCCAAATAGAGACAAAATAACCAAAATGCCCTTAGGGGAATTGTCTTTTCCTTTCCAACCCCCTCTCTCGAGACAGTTTATTCCTCGAGACGGTTCCAATTTAGGCGTGTCTTTTCGAAGGCGTTAAGACCCCTTTCCAATCCCTCTCTCCGGACAGTTTATTCCTCGAGACGGTTTCAATCCAGACACGTCTTTTCGAAGACGGTAAGGCCCCTTTCCAATTCCTCTCTCGGGACAGTTTATTCCTCGAGACGGTTCTAATCCAAGCACGTCTTTTCGAAGACAGTAAGACCCCTTTCCAATCCCTCTCTCGGGACAGTTTATGCCTCGAGACGGTTCCAATCCAGGCACGTCTTTTCGAAGACGGTACGACCCCTTTCTAATCCCTCTCTCAGGACAGTTTATTCCTCGAAATGGTTCCAATCCAGGCACGTCTTTTCAAAGACGGTAAGACCCCTTTCCAATCCCTCTCTCGGGACAGTTTATTCCTCGAGACGGTTCCAATCCAGGCACGTCTTTTCAAAGACGGTAAGACCCCTTTCCAATCCCTTTCCCAGGACAGTTTATTCCTCGAGACGGTTCCAATCCAGGCACGTCTTTTCAAAGACGGTAAGACCCCTTTCCAATCTCACTCTCGAGACAGTTTATTCCTCGAGACGGTTCCAATCCAGGCACGTCTTTTCGAAGGCGGTAAGACCCCTTTCCAATCCCTCTCTCGAGACAGTTTATTCCTCGAGACAGTCCGAGTAGCGAAAATACTCACAAAACCGTTAGAGTAGCGGAAATACTCAGAAATAGGTCGATATAGGGAATTGCCAACAAACCCCTGTGTCACAACGACTGCCGTCAGAGTGGCGGAAACACTTAAAACCTAGGTCAACACCAGTGTCTGTTGGCCAACTTTGGTAAAAACAATGACCAAACTGCCCTTTGGACTTTTTTTCGAGACTTTCCGGTCAAGATGACCATTTTGCCCCTAGGCATCCGAATGCCCCGGGAACCACACCGACTCTGGGTATCAAACCGGTAATTTCCTGAGATTGCTTCTTATAGTATTCTCAACCTTTCCTTTACCTTTCTGGATCATTCCGAGTCAGTTCCGGCCAACCTGGTACAAAATGAACATTTTGCCCCTGGTGGGCCGGTCTCCTCTTTCGACCACACCGGCTTTAGGTATCAAACCGGTAATCACCTGAGACTACTTTTTATAGTATTCTCAACTTCCCTTTAGCTTTCCAAATCATTCCGAGTCAGTTCCGGCAAACCCGGTGCGAAATGACCAGTTTGCCCCTGGTGGGCCAATCACCTTTTCCAACCACACCGGCTCTGGGTATCAAACCAGCAACCTTTGAGAACATTCTAAATAATGTTTCCAGATCCCAAGTCTTCTTCCGGGACAGTCCGAGTCTATACCGGTAGTTTTCCGGTCCGATTGACCGTTTTGCCCTTAAAGGCCCGGTCAACCTTTTCGACCCATCTTCTGCTCATTTCTCAAGTCAAATACCCCCAGGACACTATTTTAAGTGTTCCTGCTCTTTTTCGGCCTTCCGAGTCATTCCCGGCTCCTTCAAATCATTCCCGGACTTTCCGGAGTCACTCCTAGTGAAACCAAGCTAAAAATTGCATGGTAGTCACTAGTACAAGCGCCCAAATCTAGTGAAAGATACGTTACTTGCCGACCTTAAATATTTCCTAAATGGCTGGCGCCACTCCTAGTGGCGCTAGTGTAAATTCTGGCCTGGCGCCACTGCAACAGGCGCCAGTGTTGTCGAACCTCTATAAATACAGAGCCTCCTCCAACATGAAAAGAATCCACAAACTCAAACCAAAAATCGTATAATTCGATATACAGAGCTCGAGCACCTCCTAAACCCTAGCCTCCTTAGGTTTTCCAAATCCTAGCCACCATACACAAACCCTAGCCTCATATACACTCCTATACATCCCCATACACTCATACACTAGCCTTCAACCCTCCTTTGAAAACTCGAAGAGCTACAATCTAAAGTTTGAAGACAACTCTTGAATATTGAAGACGAAGATCAAGACAAATACGAAAACCGAAGAAAGCAAGGCGTGCAAAATAAACAAGATACAAGGTAGGTTCTCCATTTAAATTTCCGTACTTCCCCCTCTCTCTTCTCTCTCCAACCCACTTGAGTTTTCTCTATTTTAATCCCCCATCTCTTTTCCCCCCTTCTTTGCATGCTTGAAACAAGGGGATTCCCGGTCCATGTGTAGGATTGGGCTATTGAAGAGTCACCGTGTTGGGGGCTTTCTTCTAGTCTAATCAGAGACCACGTGGGTCCGGCCCCCTTGATTATGTGGTGAAGCCTTAGCCTTGTATGTTCACGACCCCAAAATTGCATTATGCATATCATGACCTTGCATCTTCCAAAAACCGTTTTCAAAGTCGTTTTCAAAATCGTTTTCAAACTCGTTTTCAAAATTGCATCAAAATCCTCTTTTTCAAAAACATGTTTTCAAAATCACAATCCTAGGGTGATTCTAGTCTTTCCATGGCTAGGATTGCTTTAGGAAAGTGCTACATTCAAAGTGACCGGCATGGTCTATATTTTCAATTCCTTATTTTCAAACCACTTTCTTAAAGTGGTTCTAGCCCTCTCATGGCTAGAATCGCTTTAGGAAAGTGAGACGTTTTCATACTTTCCAAAAAAATTCTCTTTTCAAATCTCTTCCTAAAATCTCTTTTCCAACATACTTCCCTAAAACCCTCCTTTCCAAAGTTGTTTTCAAAAACTCCCTCCAAAATCTATTTATCAAAGCTTCCTTTTTCAACTCTTTTCCAAAAACTCTTTCTCCTCAAAATTCACTTTCTAAAAACACTCCCTAAATTCACTTTCCTGAAAACTCTCTCCAACAATCTCTTTCCAAAAATCCTTCTAAAAACTCTTTTTCCAAAATCTTCCTTCTAGAAACTCTCCTCTAAGATTTTTCTTCTAAAATCTTCATTTCTAAAAACACACTTTCCAAAAACTCCTTCTCTTTAAAATCTTTTTTCAAAAACTCTATCTTCAAATTCACTTTCCAAAAATTCCTCCTTAGGATTCTCCTCTAAAAACCCTTGTTTCCAAAAATGCACTTTCCAAAAATCTCTTTTCTTAAAGCCCAAGTTAAGCCCTAGAGCTAACCATTAGGAAACTCTAATTTTCTTTCCAAAAACATGATTTTCAAACTTTGCCCCAAACCTATGTTTCCAAAACCTCTTGTTTTCACATCCAAACTATATACGTTTCCAAAACCTATTTTCAACGTCGAAACTATAATTTTCCAAATCTAGGATTTCTAGAATCTCCCTTTCCGAATCCTTGCCAAATCCTATCTTCCCTTTAGGAAACCAAATTAAATATTCCCGTTTAGGAAACTAAATCCAATCCTCCGTTTTTGGAAACAAAATTTAACCTTTTCTTTTAAAAATCAAATCCTATCCCTTCCTAATCCAACTCTTTCCTAATTCAACTCCTTTCTAATCTTCCACTTTCCTAGGTCTTAAGTTTTCAAAACTTAAACATAAAAATCTTTCCTAAATTTTAAAACTCAACTTTCAAATCTTTCCTAATTCAACTCCTTCCTAAACTTCTCCTTTCTTAAACTTTAAGTTTCCAAAACTTGAACATAAAAATCTTTCCTAAAATTCTAAAATTCAACCCTTTCCTAATTCTACCCTCTTTTCAAATACCTAAGTTTTCAAACCTTTCATAAACTCAAACCTTTCCTAATTTCAAGATTTTCTAAAATTCAAACTCTAAAACTTTCTAAATCTTAAACTTTCCAAATTTCAAATCCTTCCAAATTTCAAAACTTTCTAAACTCAAAACTTTCTTATTTTCAAAACTTGCTTGTTTTCTAAACTTTCCAACTTTCAAAACTTTCTTAATTTCGAAACTTTCTTAATTTAAAATCTTTCTAAAATTCTAAACTTTCCAAATTCAAAACTTTCTTAACTTGAAACTTTCCAAATTCTAAACCTTTTTTATTCTAAACTTTTCCTAATTCAAAATATTTCTAAATTCAACACTTTTCTATTTCAAAACCTTTCTTAAAACGAAACTTTCCAATTTTCAAAACTTTCCTATTTCAAAACACTCCAAATTCAAAACTTTCCTAAGCCGAAAACTTTCCTAAAATGACACTTTCCTAATTCCAAAACTTTCCTAAATCAAATGTTTCCCAATTGGAACCCTTCCTAAATCCAATCCTTTCCTAAATCTTCCAAATCTAATATTTAAGTCAATTCTTTTTCAAAATCTTTTCAAGTCAAATCCAATCCTTCTTTTCTAAGTTCCTAAGTCTAGGTTTTCTAAAACCAAGTCTTTCAAAATCAAATCTTTTCAAATCTTCCAATCAAAGTTCAATTTCTCAATCTTTCAATTCAATTTCCAATTCAACTCCTTTTTCAAATCAAACATTCTATTTTCAATCGGACTCTTGTCCGAACTACGACTGACCTGATTCCTCCAAAAGGATACGTAGGCAACACTCATGGGTGCGGTCACAACCTTTTTCAAATTTCAAATTCCACAACCTTTTTCAAATTTCAAATTCCACAACTTCTTTCAAATTTCAAATTTCACCACATTTTCCAAATCTCAAATTCTACGATCTTTTCAAATCTCTAGTCTATATTCAAACTTTCAATTTCAAATTTTTATTTCCAAATTTTTAAACTTTCCAATTTCAATTCCATCTCTTCAAATCAAATCAATTTCAAATCAATCTCTTTCCAAATCTATTTTTCAATTCTCTTTCCTTGCACTTGCATATCATGCATCATGTTTTTCTAAACATTGCTTTCAAAAAGTGGATAGGATTGAACATTAGTTAGTTAAAGACTCTCGTAGGTGAATCTAGGGTAGATTGACATGTGGGTACCGAAAGGGCGGGGTAGGGTGATGGCTTAGTGCGTCTTCCCTACACGTAACCAACCTCCGAACCTTGATCACTGATTTCAAAGACCAAAATGAGTTATTTTTCAAAAAGGGCTAAATGTTTTCCAAAGGTTGCCAAACAACCTGTTTTTCTTAAAAACCCTCTCCTGAGGAGATATTTTCAAAATCCTTTTTCAAAAACCCTAAGTGTAGTTTTCGGATTATGCTTAGTTCTTAGGTGACCTAACTCACCTTAATCAAGTTAGGTGGCGACTCCAAACCATTTTCAAAAGCCCTTTATTCAAACCAATTTTCAATTCAAACCTAGTCGCACTCATTCTTCTAGGAGGATGAGTTCTAACGAGAGAGTACAGTATTTTTCTCGCTTGTGTGAATATTCCTCGAGTGCGAAAAATCTGGGCGCGACAGCTAGCGACTCCATTGGGGAATCTTATGGGGTTAGGCCGTAGTCATGTCTCTTTACCCTTTACCCATGTAGAGTCTTCAATTAACTTGGTTCAATCCTATTCACTTTAAATTTTCAAAACTAAATTTGCAAAATTGTTTTAAAAAAAAAAAAAACAACATGCATTTATTCATATTATCTTGTATTATGTTTGTCATCCACATACTAACACTTGCATTTTTGTTTTGTAGGTGCGCTTTATATTTAAATATTATTAACTGCTTTGCATGAATGTGATGTACAGGATGAATGGGAGTTGTTGGGCTCTTTCCTCCACGTTTAAAAATCACACACACACTGCATGTGCACTTGCATTCTGCATACTTGCATACCCTGATATGTCCTTTCTAGTTAGAAAGGGGGAACGGTATATTGGTTGTGGGCAAGATGCTGTGTCGGTTTATTCGCCTACGGCCTCTTGATGGTTCCCTCGCTCGAATCACCAACCGATCATGGCACCACATCGGGGAGTGGGCCTAAGTTTGAAGATCCGGGGACCGAGCCTTTTTAGGACGCATTAGTCAACCCTCAACCTCATACTCATATAGACACTATGCATAGCTGAACCTCTGCCGGATTTAAGACACGAGCACTGTTTTCAAAATCACGGAGGAAAGGGCGACTGCTCTTACTTTCATTTATACCTGCTTATTCCTGCTGTTATACTGACTGTATTTATACTGTTATAATGCATGTTTGACTGCTCATGCATGCATGTCTACTTTGCCACTACATTCTCTCTCCTTATACTCTTCGCATACCCATGTTCATGCATTCCATATTCCATGTCAAGACAAGAGTTTCGAGCAACTCAAGTCACTGCATTTTCATGCATATGATCAACCCATTGAGAGTGACACCAAGTCACTCTCCCTTGCATTAAACCTACCCAAACCATAACGGTTCCCGCGTAACCCTAAGGACTCATTGCATGCATCTCAATTCGTTCCATAAGAGGGGCCCCAATCCCTCTATGCTCACGGAGATAGGGTTGCCAAGAAGACAAGGGGCAATTAATCAACAAGGTCTCTCAGCAATCCCCTCGATATCAAATCCAACGAAGGCGGATCCAAAGACTCAAGAGTAGTTTAGGTTTTCCCTTTGTAAAAGTAGATAGATGAAAGTCCAAAGGAAAATGTTCCCCCTCCCCCTATTAAAATGTA
Organism: Euryodendron excelsum; assembly: GCA_033060915.1. Classification (NCBI taxonomy): domain Eukaryota; kingdom Viridiplantae; phylum Streptophyta; class Magnoliopsida; order Ericales; family Pentaphylacaceae; genus Euryodendron; species Euryodendron excelsum. The sequence goes on along the minus strand of CM065389.1, from coordinate 21,532,674 downwards.
TTTCAATTCTTTTATATCTCAAATCCAAAATTTAATATACTTCTTTATTTTTATGAATGAATGCACGAATGATTGAAGGTTCTTACCTGACGATAAGATTTCTGCATACAGGGGTAAGTCCCCTATCTCCAAGCATGGGCCAATACATCATGACTGGTTTCCCTCCTTAAGAGGGACACCCTAGGACATGCATTGCATAAAGCTCTCTAAAAACCAAAAACTGACTTGTAACTTGTGTTTTTGCCTTTTTCTTTTTCCTTTTTATTTTCATTTTACAGAGGTCACCCCGCACTGAGTCAATATTGCTCCTAAAAAGGGGCAACATCTACCTAGGGATCCTATTATCACCCGACAAAAAGCATCGTTGATGGCTGCTAACCCTGAAGAATCCTCTCAGGTCTCTCGAGAGGAAGTCAACGAAATGAGGACTAAGATGGATGAGAGAGTCAAACTCATTCAAACTCTAGCCATGAAGGATGCTACTGCAGTCCCGTTGTCATCCATGACTTCATCCAAGGACCTTGAACCCGCTAATCCAAGGATCATGCTTCAGTCTAACAATGCTGGGAGGACTAAGGAAGACGCCAAAAGGGTCAACGTTGAAGAAGAAGAGACTATATTGCTTTCACCTGCTATAAAGAAGGCCTCTCTAGATCCTCTTAGTCTGAAAATCCAAGGATTGGAAGATTCGTTATGAAGTCTCCATGGCCACGATGCTTATGGGTTCACTTCTTATGATGAGCTCTGTTTCTTCCCTAACCACCCGAGACCTGCTAAGTTTAAAATGCCTGACTTCTAAAAGTACGATGGTACCGGTAACCCCGTTGCTCATCTTTGTCTATATGCTGGAGCGCTTAGTGAACATGGCAACGACCCGAAGCTCCTTATGAAGTTATTCCAACACAGCCTCACAGGGTCGGCTCTGCAATGGTTCGCTCGTTTGGACTTAAGGAAGATCACAACCTGGATGGAGCTAGTCAATGCATTCAAAACCCAGTACCGTCACAATATCGACCTCACTTCTGATTGATGGTCCTTGATGACGATGAGCAAGGGTGAGAAGGAGAGCTTTAAAGCATATGCTCTAAGATGGAGGGAGGCCGCTGCACAAGTTGATCCCCCGCTGGAGGAGAAGGAGTATGTAAAACTGTTCGTACATACTTTCCAAGGTATATTCTATGAGAAGCTCTACACAAGCGTGGGGAAAAGCTTCTCCGAGCTCATCATGCAGGGAAAGATGATAGAAAATGGCCTCAAGACGGGAAGAATTACAGATCCCTATGCTAAGATTGGAGAAAATATGGCCAACTTAGCCAAGAAGGTGGCTACTACAAGGGGCACAATCAGGAAGGAAAATGAAGTGTCCGCTATTTTACCTAGCCAACCACCCCAATACCGACCCTCGCTACAATCACCCCCAGTCTTGCCCTTGGCCATGCCTGCTCCAACCCCAAACTATGGTCCCGCTGGGGCACGACCCAACTTTTATAGACCTGCTAGACGCATCCGTACCTTCGACACCTTAGCCTGCACCTAAACTGAGGCTTACCATAGTCTTCTGAAGAACAAGATCTTAAAGCCCGTACCTGCTCGCCCGTTGCCAAGCCCTCTGCCCCCGACCTTTAATGCTGCTCTTACATGTGAATATCATTTAGGTGGCCAAGGGCACGATACCGAAAGCTACTTTGCTCTCAAGCACAAGATCCAAGACTTGATTGACAATAAGACCATTGATCTGCAACCGGTAAAACCTGCTCCTGTTCCCAATGTGACCACCAACCCTCTGTCGGATCACACCATCAATATGATATTAATAGAAATAGAAGGCGAGGGAGAGTTCGACGAACCCGAGGTCGAAGACTATGAGGACGGTTGGGAGACTGAGGAAGAAGATGACTGGAAGGAGGATCTCCCATTATGCCCAATTTATCTTCATAACCCTGAGGAGGTGCCAGATGCTTCTGACTGGCCCATTGAGGAGCCAATATTCCTGGGAAATGAGACTACTGAAAACATGGTTGTTGATGGATGGGGTGCTGAGTTTCTGCATTCAAAATATGCCACGACCGAACGTCATTTACTAGAGAACCCTTAGCCCACAAATGAGTACAACTATGAAGAAATGAGCTGGGGTATAGAGAAGCCAAAACCACAGACAGAACCTTTCGAATTGGAAGGAGGTGAACTAGTCACCCTGTTTACAAAAGAATCCGCTGCAAAGGAAAAGAAGGAGGCTGACAACCGCGCCAATAGTGTCAACATCTTCGAAGCTCTAGGTGAATCCATTGCCTGTCTCGCCTTAGCTGAGGATCTGGGTCGCGAATGGAGCATCGAAGATGTGGGAATTGTCCCAAGACCTTACTAGAAATGGATTCCTTGCACAAGCGTACAAGAAAGGGGTGTTTACACTCATTTTCTTCCTATCCCTTTTATTTCCTGTCTTTAAATTGATGTTTACATTTTCTTATTGCTTAAGAACCTTATGCATTCCGTAAAAATAATATTAATAATCAAATAACAGTCTTTTCTTCCATTATTGTTGTCTTGTCTTCCTTGGGGAATAGTGATTACTTTCTACGCAAGCGACATGGTTTATCTTATGGAATGATCCAACTTAAAGGGATGATAGCATGAGTTAACCGCTCGCTAAATGGTCAACTCTCCAGAGAGAGAAGATAAGGATGAGTGAGGAGACCACCTAACGGCGGCACTTGCAGGACTCTAAAGCTAAGCGATGTGTGGCCAGTTTATCAAGATGAAGAGGAGCCATCTTTCATTTCCTCACATATAAAGAACAAATAACAAAATAAATGAACAAATGTGCTCATATTCCCTTTGTTAAACCCCTAGGGCCTCGCGAAAAGCGAAAATTTTCTTTATTAACCCTGGTCCAAGACTGTCCTCCCCACACTGGGGCAGACAATATCTGAGAACTCTAGGAATGGTATCCACCCCCGTTATGCTAAAGCAGTAATGAAAGCTCTATATATCAAGCAATCTAATTCAAAATGAAGAGATGCCTTCATTTCATCTCCCATACAGTCAAAAGCAACCCCTTGCCAAACCTGTTGAGCCATGTATCCTTTTCTTAACAAAACCCCAACCTAGGGATCGCTGCCCACACTGGGTATATTGAATTGCCAAGGAAAAAGATCTAAGAGAAAAGGTCAAAGAATTATTCATTTCATAAAGGAATAAAAAGAAAAAGCAAAGAAAAGAAGTTGCCAATGGGCAAGAAGCAAAAAAAAAAAGAAAAAAGAAAAAGAAGAAGAAGAAAACCATGATTCTAAGGAAAGGCCTAAAAGAGCCATGATTAAGTCATCTTCAAAAGTATGACAAGAAAATCAAATGAGAAGAAAGTCATGTTTATCTCAAAAAGTATATAGAAAGGGTGAAAGAACAGGGTCATTTTCACCCTGAGAAGTATATGGTCAAGAGCAAGAAGGAAATTTAAAGGTGATCCTAGGTTACAAGGAAACCCAATAGAAGCAATAGGTTTGAGCCTTTACTCTGTCTGGCAAAACCCCGAAACCATGGCCTACATTATAACCCTATTAAAGTCCCCTCTGATTGAAAACAGAATGCTTAATCTAAATGAGCTAGATACGCTGCCAAAGCTAAAAAAAAGGGATGCTAATCCTACTGAAAAGTAGTCAAGGATGGTATGGATCTAAACTCTATCGAAAACAACATCAAATTTGAGCCTGCATATCTCACTGTTTTTAAAACCCCCATAACCTAGCCTACATTACGGTCCTAAACAAAATCTTCTCGAATTGAAAGGACTGGCCACTTATCGCTCTGCCAAAGGTCAGGTAAGTTGTTGCTAAAACCCCGAGAGTCGAGAGTCTCAGCCCAATAACCCTATACACTAACCCTAAGACAAAGAGTTGAGGGCGATCAAGAGGTTGAGAAAGGTGCGAAATGTTATCATCCAATCAAAATAGGGTTGAGCCAAAAGAGAGGCTAAGCTCCCGAAGAGGAGGGAGTTACCATTCCCAGGACTACAAGTCTAACAGCGCCCAGTGTCATTCTATTAACATATTTCTAACCTGTGTATATGTTAAAAGAAAAAAAAAATCAGCATGAGCTTTGCACACATAGGATATAACTCCCTGTAAAAATAAAAGTCATCAACATCAATTCATGTAATGAATATCTAACATCATCATATATTACATGCATCTGATCATATGCTTAGCTATAAAGATCATAAATATATCTGTCTGTCCATACATCTGGATACCATAAATATTCATCCTTATACAAAACTTACAGAATAAAACTATCTAACATCAATACATCTCAGGAATAAGGGGCAAAAAGGATCAGAATCTCTACAAGAGGCATCTATCACAGGTCGAAGTCAATATCATCTAGATCAAAATCCCCAAAACCCGGCATCGGAGGAAGGGGATAACTACTCGAAGCACCACCATCCTGCAGGGAAGATAGAACCGAAAACAGCTGCATATAAAAGAAACTAAGCAACAACAGAGCAAGAAGAAGCCAAGAAATAATAACATACCCCCCCACCGCCCATCTGAGATAACCGAGCTGTCAAGGAAGCTACCTCGGCCTAGTACTGATCCCGCTCCATCTGGTACTAATCTCTCTCGTCTCTCACAACAGTAAACTCAGCCTGAGGCACTTATCCTCCGACTCGGCACCACAAGTCAACTACCTCCTGGCCAACAGCATACCCGCCGACCACCACCTCAAACCGGGTGAAGGCACCAATCGAATGAGCCCCAAAGTGCGCAGCATAATCCGTATCCGGAAGAAGCAAGAACTCGGCACTTGGCTGACGCTCCTGATAAGGGATAGGCACTCCCGCCACCAAGGCTCCAAACATATACTCTGGTGGAGCTCCTACCGATCGGAACTCCTCTTGAAACTGCCGCCAGTGTCGTTCTCCAAGATAGGACTCCCAAGTGTCATCACTGAGAAAGGCAGCTCTCGACAGGGACAACGGGACCAAGTACCGGACTGTCTCGTAATGGACTGATCCAATAAAGGGCCGCCAGGTCACATCCCTCGCCTCAATCAGCTTTAGGTTAGCCCGGAGCGTCACGAGGTCAGTAATCTCCGATCGCTGGGCTACCCGGTCACGAGCCCACCTCAAAGCACGAGGATAGAGATCGTCCTCAACAACTGCAGGGCGACACACCGGCAGGTACTCGTAGCTCCACCAGACAAGGAAAGGCCAGAAGCTAGTCATGCTGCCCCAACGAGAAGAAGTCCGAACCTGCATCGATCAGAGAAAGCAGCCAAAAGAAAAATACCCCCAGTCTAGCTCAGATAAGGCTCCAAGATCGGCTACTATGCTCACCAAACGACACGGCACAAGTGACTTGTTGTTGCAGAAGCAGCTAAAGATGATATACAACATAAGTCGTCGTCTCATGATATCCCGCCTAGCAGGCGAAGGCTCAGTAGCAAAAGTACGATCGTCCTGACTAATCTAGGAGACTGGGAAGGCAGAACGCTCAGGATGAGGCAAGTCCAACAGTAAACAGGCCTCGTCCCTACTAACTGGGTGTAGGGTGATCCGCCGGCCGACAAAGGAGAGCCCTGTAATAATCGCCCAATCCAAAGGAGTAGGACCTAACTCAAAGCCGACAAAATGAAAGGTCCCGGTCTCCTTAAACCACCTCTCAATAAGTGCCAGTACCAAGTGCCAGTTTAGGCAGTTATCCTATAATCCCATAAAAGCGCCGAATCCGATCTTCGCCAAGAAGGCACGATATGATGGGGCAGCTCGCTGCATGGTCACAAAAACCTGATGAACAGCCCCTCTGAAAGCTGTATGTACCCGCGGAGGAGGCAAACGCTGCCTAGAGTACACACTAGGGTGATAAGCAAGATCCCCGGGTGGTGGGACGTCCGATATCTGCAGATCTCCCAAGTCAGCGTCCGTCTGCCTATGCCTGGAAGAAGCTCTCCGTAACTGGTCACCTGATTCCCAGGGCCCGGTACCTCCTCCTCAGCATCAATCTCCTCAACAAAAGCCTGCTCAACAGGAGGAAAAGGGTCGACAGGTAGCCTACTCCCCTACCCACTCTGATTGGATGAAGATCGTTCAGTAAATCATCGACACCCTCTGGAACGACTAGAGCTGCCAGTAAAATCTGTCCAGGCCGCCTTCCCCGAGCGGTGTCTCCTCTCAGAACCGTCATCACCCGCGTCTGCCATCCTGAAAAGGTAAGCCAAGGTAAGTGATGTTAATATACTATACATGCAGTTTAAATAATAGTAAAATAAAATAAACAACTAACACAAACAAAACAAATAAAGGATTTCGAACAACAAATCAAAAACAAAATTTCTACATGTTTTGATTTTCCAACTTCAAATCAAATCTCAAGGGTTTTCTGTCTTTTTCCTTCAAAAAGATTTTATTTCTAAAAAATTTTTCTAACTCTTTCCATAATTTCTAAAAATTTCAGCAGTCCTGTTTAAAAATGGCCCCTACAACACCCATGACATCAACACAAAACACAAAACGTGTACTTCACATTGTTACAATCACATAATATCCACACTCGCGCACATTTTTCAATTTTTCAAAATTTCAAAACACATGTTTTATTTTTCAAATAAATCAACGGTTTTCAAAAGTCTCCCTAAATTTTTCAAAATCACCCCAAAAGTTTTCTAAAATATTCAAATATTTTTCCAAATTTCAAACTTTAAAAATTTCATCAATCTCACAAGTTTTCTTAATTTTTCTAATTTTTTAAATATTTTTCTATTTTTCAAAAAATAAAAAATTCACCTAGTGTTCAAAAAATCACGAAACTGTATACGATTGTTAAACACATTTTTCTAAGGCACATTGCACAAAAACATAGACAGAAAACCCAATGCCCATGCCTGTAGAAACAAATCCTCTATTCCTGTGAAAAACCCTCTTCGCATAATCATGAAAAATCATTCAAATTCAATCAAACAAGCAACAAAATGCAAAAATAACGTCACCATCACGTTCAAAACACATCAAAACATCAATTTTTACTATTCACATGATTCAAACGAAGTTTTATGCATCAAAATCAACCAAATTTGAAAACTCACCTTTTGGAAACTCTCCGGCGAATTCTTTTCTTCCGGCAACTTTTCCGGCGACGTAGTCTCCTTCCGGCAATCACCCATAGTCTCCAAGAAGTGCTCTTTCAATGTTCAAGATGGATTCCGCGCAATGCCTCACAAATTTGTGAAAACTTTCCAAAATCCCGTAAGCGCTCGAACCAGAATTTTCTGGTTTTAACTTCAAACCTAGCGCCACACAAAACACAAAACGTGTACTTCACATTGTTACAATCACATAATATCCGCACTCGCGCACATTTTTCAATTTTTCAAAATTTGCAAAACACATGTTTTATTTTTCAAATAAATCAACGGTTTTCAAAAGTCTCCCTAAATTTTTCAAAATCACCCCAAATATTTTCTAAAATATTCCAATATTTTTCCAAATTTCAAACTTTAAAAATTTCATCAATCTCACAAGTTTTCTTAATTTTTCTAATTTTCTAAATATTTTTCTATTTTTTAAAAAATCAAAAATTCACCAAGTTTTCAAAAAATCACAAAACTGCATACGATTGTTAAACACATTTTTCTAAGGCACATTGCACAAAAACATAGCCAGAAAACCCAATGCCCACGCCTGTAGAAACAGATCCTCTATTCCAGCGGAAAATTCTCTTCACATAATCATGAAAAATCATTCAAATTCAATCAAACAAGCAACAAAATGCAAAAATAACATTACCATCATGTTCAAAACACATCAAAACATCAATTTTCACTATTCAAATGATTCAAACGAAGTTCTATGCGTCAAAATTAACCACATCTGAAAACTCACTTTTTGGAAGTTCTCCGGCAAATTCTTCTCTTCCGGCAACTTTTCCGGCGACGTGGTCTCCTTCCGGCAATCACCCGTGGTCTCCAAGGAGTGCTCCTTCAATGTTCAAGACGGATTCCTCGCAATGCCTCACAAATTTGTGAAAACTCTCCAAAATCCCGTAAGCGCTCGAACCAGAATTTTCTGGTTTTAACTTCAAACCTGGCACCACTAGCAGAGGCGCCAGGCATTTTTTGCCAAAGGCGCCACTGCTAGTGGCCCCAGTTGGAAATTCTGGCCAGTTGTGCCCTTTTTCCCGTCAAAACTCATTTTCGAAGGCCTTTTTGGCTCGTTATCCGTTTTCGACCCCCGTTGTCGAAAGATTTCCAATGTCCGTCCCTCCGACTACCTCGCGGTCAACATGAGACTCTTACTCTTATCGTTTTCTGTCTTTGACAAGCAAAGACAGAAAAAGAGGGCCAGCTGTAAGCACCCCATTTTTTACCGCTCGGCAGTCTACACTCCGTCCAAACTTGTTTTCAAGTCATTGTGGACGTATTCCAATCGAAATCGATTTTCTAAGTCCAAATCCCGTCTATCCATCGCTTTGTGGGCCCACCAGGCCCAAATAAAGGCAAAATGACCAAAATGCCCTTAGGGGCATTGTCCTTTCCTTTCCAACCCCCTCTCTCTAGATAGTTTATTCCTCGAGACGGTTCCAATTTAGGCGCGACTTTTTAAAGACGGTAAGACCCCTTTCCAATCCCTCTCTCGGGACAATTTATTCCTCGAGACGGTTCCAATCCAGGCACGTCTTTTCGAAGATGGTAAGACCCCTTTCCAATCCCTCTCTCGAAACAGTTTATTCCTCGAGACGATTCCAATCCAGGCACATCTTTTCGAAGACGGTAAGACCCCTTTCCAATCCCTCTCTCGGGACAGTTTATTCCTCAAGACGGTTCCAATCCAGGCACGTCTTTTCGAAGACGGTAAGACCCCTTTCCAATCCCTCTCTCGGACAGTTTATTCCTCGAGACGGTTCCAATCCAAGCACGTCTCTTCGAAGACGGTAAGACCCCTTTCCAAGCCCACTCTCGAGACAGTTTATTCCTCGAGACGGTTCCAATCCAAGCACGTCTCTTCGGAGACGGTAAGACCCCTTTCCAATCCCACTCTCAAGACACTTTATTCCTCGAGACGGTTTCAATCCAGGCACGTCTTTTCAAAGGCGGTAAGACCCCTTTCCAATCCCTCTCTCGAGACAGTTTATTCCTCGAGACGGTCCGAGTAGTGAAAATACTCACAAAGCCGTTAGAGTAGCGAAAATACTCACAAATAGGTCGATATAGGGAATTGCCAACAAACCCCTGTGTCACGACGACTACCGTCAGAGTGGCAGAAACACTCAAAACCCAGGTTAACACCAGTGTCTATTAGCCCACTTCAGTGAAAAATGACCAAACTGCCCTTTGGACTTTTTTTCGAGACTTTCCGGTTAAGATGACCATTTTGCCTCTAGGCATCTAAATGCCCCGGGAACCACACCGGCTCTGGGTATCAAACCGATAATCTCCTGAGATTGCTTCTTATAGTATTCTCAACATTTCTATTACCTTTCCGGATCATTCTGAGTCAGTTCCGGCCAACCTGGTACAAAATGACCATTTTGCCCTTGATGGGCCAGTTTGCTCTTTCGACCACACCAGCTCTGGATATCAAACCGGTAATCTCCTGAGACTACTTTTTATAGTGTTCTCAACCTCCCTTTAGCTTTTCGGATCATTCCGAGTCAGTTCCGGCAAACCCGGTGCGAAATGACCATTTTACCCCTGGTGGGCCGGTCACCTTTTCCAACCACACTGGCTCTGGGTATCAAACCGGCAACCATTGGAAACATTCTAACTAATGTTTCCAGATCCCAAGTCTTCTTTCGGGACAGTCCGAGTCTGTCTCGGCAATTTCCCGGTCCGATTGATCGTTTTGCCCCTAAAGGCCCGGTCAACCTTTCCGACCCATCTTATCCTCATTTCTCAAGTCAAATACCCCCAGGACACTATTTTAAGTGTTCCTGCTCTTTTTCGGCCTTCCGGGTCATTTCCGGCTCCTTCAAATCATTCCTAGACTTTTCAGAGTCACTCCTAGCGAAGCCAGGCTAAAAATTGCATGGTAGTCACTAGTACAGGCGCCCAAATCTAGTGAAAGATACGTTGCTTGCCAACCTTAAATATTTCCTAAATGGTTGGCATCACTAGTAGTGACGCCAAGCCAAAAATTGGCGTAGCGCCACTCCTAGTGGCGCCAGTGTAAATTCTGGCCTGGCGCCACTGCAACAGGCGCCAGTATTGTCTAACCTCTATAAATACAGAGCCTCCTCCAACGTGAAAAGGATCCGCAAACTCAAACCAAAAATCGTATAATTCAATATACAGAGCTCGAGCACCTCCTAAACCCTAGCCTCCTTAGGTTTTCCAAACCCTAGCCTCATATACACTCCTATACATCCCCATACACTCATACACTAGCCTTTAACCCTCCTTTGAAGACTTGAAGAGCTGTAATCTAAAGCTTGAAGACAACTCTTGAAGATTGAAGATGAAGATCAAGACAAAGACGAAGACCGAAAAAAGCAAGGCGCACAAAATAAACAAGATACAAGGTAGGTTCTCCATTTAAATTTTCGTACTTCCCCCTCTCTCTTCTCTCTCCAACCCGCTTGAGTTTTTTCTATTTTAATCCCCCATCTCTTTCCCTCCCCCCCCCTTCTTTGCATGCTTGAAACAAGGGGATTCCCAGTCCATGTGTAAGATTGGGCTATTGGAGAGTCACCGTGTCGGGGGCTTTCTTCTAGTCTAATCAGAGACCACGTGGGTCCGGCCCCCTTGATTATGTGGTGAAGCCTTAGCCTTTTATGTTAACGACTCCAAAATTGTATTGTGCATATCATGATCTTGCATCTTCCAAAAACTGTTTTCAAAGTCATTTTCAAAATTGTTTTCAAACTCGTTTTCAAAATTGCATCAAAATCCTCTTTTTCAAAAACATGTTTTCAAAATCACAATCCTAGGGTGATTCTAGTCTTTCCTGGCTAGGATTGCTTTAGGAAAGTGCTACATTCAAAGTGACCGGCATGGTCTATATTTTTAATTCCTTATTTTCAAAACCACTTTCTTAAAGTGGTTCTAGCCCTCTCATGGCTAGAATCGCTTTAGGAAAGTGAGACGTTTTCATACTTTCCAAAAAATTTTCTTTTCAAATCTCTTCCTAAAATCTCTTTTCCAACATACTTCCCTAAAACCCTCCTTTCCAAAGTTGTTTTCAAAAACTCCCTCCAAAATCTATTTATCAAAGCTTCCTTTTTCAACTCTTTTCCAAAAACTCTTTCTCCTCAAAATTCACTTTCTTAAAACACTCCCTAAATTTACTTTCGTGAAAAATCTCTCCAACAATCTCTTTCCAAAAATCCATCTAAAAACTCTTTTTCTAAAATCTTCCTTCTAGAAACTCTTCTCTAGGATTTTTCTTCTAAAATCTTCGTTTCTAAAAACACACTTTTCAAAAACTCCTTTTCTTTAAAATCTTTTTCCAAAAACTCTATCTTCAAATTCACTTTTCAACAATTCTTCCTTAGGATTCTCCTCTAAAAACCCTCGTTTCTAAAAACGCACTTTCCAAAAATCTCTTTTCTTAAAGCTCAAGTCAAGCCCTAGAGCTAACCATTAAGAAACCCTAATTTTCTTTCCAAAAACATGATTTTCAAACTTTGCCCCAAACCTATGTTTCCAAAACCTCTTGTTTTCACATCCAAACTATATACGTTTCCAAAACCTATTTTCTACGTCGAAACTATAATTTTTCAAATCTAGGATTTCTAGAATCTCCCTTTCCGAATCCTTGCCAAATCCTATCTTCCCTTTAGGAAACCAAATCAAATATTCCCGTTTAGGAAACTAAATCCAATCCTCCGTTTTTGGAAACAAAATCTAACCTTTTCTTTTAAAAATCAAATCCTATCCCTTCCTAATCTAACTCCTTCCTAATCTTCCACTTTCCTAGGTCTTAAGTTTCCAAAACTTGAACATAAAAATCTTTCCTAAATTTTAAAACTCAACTTTCAAATCTTTCCTAATTCAACTCCTTCCTAAACTTCTCCTTTCTTAAACTTTAAGTTTCCAAAACTTGAACATAAAAATCTTTCCTAAAATTCTAAAATTCAACCATTTCCTAATTCTACCCTCTTTTCAAATACCTAAGTCTTCAAACCTTTCATAAATTCAAACCTCTCCTAATTTCAAGATTTTCTAAAATTCAAACTCTAAAACTTTCTAAATCTTAAACTTTCCAAATTTCAAATCCTTCCAAATTTCAAAACTTTCTAAACTCAAAACTTTCTTACTTTCAAAACTTCCTTGTTTTCTAAACTTTCCAATTTTCAAAACTTTCTTAATTTCGAAACTTTCCTAATTTAAAATCTTTCTAAAATTCTAAACTTTCCAAATTCAAAACTTTCTTAACTTGAAACTTTTCAAATTCTAAACCTTTTTTATTCTAAACTTTTCCTAATTCAAAACATTTCTAAATTCAACACTTTTCTATTTCAAAACCTTTCTTAAAACGAAACTTTTCAATTTTCAAAACTTTCCTATTTCAAAACACTCCAAATTGAAAACTTTCCTAAAATGACACTTTCCTAATTCCAAAATTTTCCTAAATCGAACCTTTCCCAATTCGAACCCTTCCTAAATCCAATCCTTTCCTAAATCTTCCAAGTCTAATGTTCAAGTCAATTCTTTTTCAAAATCTTTCCAAATCACATCTAATCCTTCTTTTCTAAGTTCCTATGTCTAGGTTTCCTAAAATCAATTCTTTCAAAATCAAATCTTTTCAAATCTTCCAATCAAAGTTCAATTTCTCAATCTTTCAATTCAATTTCCAATTCAACTCCTTTTTCAAATCAAACATTCTATTTTCAATCGGATTCTTGTCCAAACTACGACTAACCTGATTCCTCCAAAATGATACGTAGGCAACACTCATGGGTGCGGTCACAACATTTTTCAAATTTCAAATTCTACAACCTTTTTCAAATTTCAAATTCCACAACTTCTTTCAAATTTTAAATTCCACCACATTTTTCAAATCTCAAATTCTACAATCTTTTCAAATCTCTAGTCTATTTTCAAACTTTCAATTTCAAATTTTTATTTCCAAATTTTTAAACTTTCCAATTTCAATTCTATCTCTTCAAATCAAATCAATTTCAAATCAATCTCTTTCCAAATCTATTTTTCAATTCTCTTTCTTTGCACTTGCATATCATGCATCATGTTTTTCTAAACATTGCTTTCAAAAAGTGGATAGGATTGAACATTAGTTAGTTAAAGACTCTCGTAGATGAATCTAGGGTAGATTGACATGTGGGTACTGAAAGGGCGGGGTAGGGTGATGGCTTAGTGCGTCTTCCCTACACGTAACCAACCTCCGAACCTTGATCACTGATTTCAACGACCAAAATGAGTTATTTTTCAAAAAGGGCTAAATGTTTTCCAAAGGTTGCCAAATAACCTGTTTTTCTAAAAAACCCTCTCTTGAGGAGATATTTTCAAAATCCTTTTTCAAAAACCCTAAGTGTAGTTTTCAGATTATGCTTAGTTCTTAGGTGACCTAACTCACCTTAATCAAGTTAGGTGGCAACTCCAAACCTTTTTCAAAAGCCCTTTATTCAAACAAATTTTCAATTTAAACCTAATCGCACTCATTCTTCTAGGAGGATGAGTTCTAACGAGAGAGTACAGTATTTTTCCCGCTTGTGTGAGTATTCCTTGAGTGCAAAAAATCTGGGCGCGACATTATGTTGTCCTTGAATATGCTGTAATTCAGTACGTTAGCATATTTGATAGTTTTTTTAGCATTTATTTTGTTGATTAACCTATTTTTGTCACATGTTAAGTTAGAATTCCATATTATTTTAGTTGTTTGGCATGTTTATTTTTATTAAAAAATACATGCATGATATTGAATTAATATTGATTAGCATTCCTAGATATGCTAGATCAAGTGGGAGGTTTACTCGGTAGTAGATAAATTTTTAGATTTCACTCCTAATAAACTGAAGTCTTGCTCATTAATTAAATTAAATATTAATAATTATTATCTGGAGCACAAGAGATAATTAGGAACTAGGTGAATTTTTGATCTCGCAACTTGTAAATGCTATTAGTGTTTGAATTTAGATTTTTGTGGCAAAATCATAGTATGAGTTGTACTAATATCCCATGTGCATTATCTCTATATCTAGATAAAAATGGTAGCAAAAAATATAGTAGCTGAATTAACCTAAGGGAGAAAAATTGGATGGCAATAACTATGACATCTAGTGCCGTAAGATTTGATATCTTGTTAATAAGCAAAAGTCCTTGGAAACTCTTGATTTGGTTATACCAGAGCCTACTCACCCGCAAACTCTCCAAGACAAAAAGGCATATGAGTCTTGACTACAAAAGGATCAAATTGCACGCTTTACTATGTTAGCGAGCATGCAAAATGACCTTATTGCTAAGTTTGAGAACTACCTTACCGCTCATGCGATGTGGGAAGCCCTTAAAGAGAAGTTTGGTGTTACTTCTCTAGCAAGACTTCGCGAACTGATAATGTGGTTTGACTCATACACCAAGAAGCATCATCATTCAATGAAACAGTGTTTGCGAGTCATGTCATAATACGCAAATTAGGTGTTATCAGTTATGTGTTGACTGATGAACTGGAAGTCCAAACTGTACTTCGTTCATTTTCACACTCTTGGAAGTACATACAGCAAAACATGACGCATAATGAGAGTGTGAAAACATTCAAAACTTTATTGCGTCATCTAGAGCTTGAAGTTGAGCGCCTTAAGGCTACTAAAGTTGACAGTAGCTCTTATATTTTTTATAGTGCTTCACATTGGATCTTTGTATTCAAGCGCAAGCGTGGTGGGAACAATGTTGAAGTTAATGTTGGACCTAAGAAAACTGGTTCTAATAAGCACAAAAGGGGCTTCTGAGGTGATATGAAAGCTAATGCTATAGTGGTCTGCTACAACTATAACAAGAAGGGTCACTTCGCTCGTGAATACAATGAACCGAAGAAGGTACTCCCTAATTTTGTCTCTCATATTGACTATTTTATTAATAGTTAAGTCTTTATTGCTTACTCTCCCAAATTGTTAATTAGAGACTTGGGAGCAACATACCACATAGTGAGACACAGACTTAGGTGTACGTGAAGAATCGTCGAACTCCAAAAGGAAGTAGACGCATTTACATAGCGAACGAATCTAGTATTGAGGTACTTGGCATTGGTTCCTACTAGTTGAAATTGCAACATGGGCGTACCTTGTACCTTCATGATGTCTTGTATGCTCCAGGGATTTGAAGAAACTTGTTATCAGTTAGTAGTTTAATGAATGTAGGCTTTATTTTTTCATTTTGAGGGTCAGTTTGTTAGCATTTATAGGGATCAAAATTATTATAGATTTGGTTATATAACAAATAGTTTTGTTATATTAGATATTGACTATTCTAGTAATGACAGTTGTGCTTATGAATCTTATTCTTTTAATGCATCTGTGGGTGATGTTGATTCAATTAAATAGCATGCTAGACTAGGTCATATCGGGCAAGATCGAATGTCTCGGTGAGCTCAAGAGGGTCTCTTAGGCCCACTCACTAAAGGTCATTTGCTCGTCTATGAGAGTTGTCTTGCAGGCAAGATAACTAGATAATCATTTAAAAAAGCTAGAAGGGCATCTATGTCATTGCAATTGATCCACTCCGATATATGTGGCCTAATGAATGTCAAGGCAAGGCATGGGGCACTCTATTTTATCACAGTTGTAGATGACTTTACGTGTTTTGGTCATATCTATCTGCTCTCCCATAAGTCTAAAGCAATGGATTACTTTAGACGTTATGTCAACTTGGTTGAGAAGCAGCTTTCTCATAAGTTCGAAGCATTGGATTGCTTTTAACGTTATGCCAACTTTGTTGAGAATCAGTTAGACAAGAGCATTAAGGCTCTTAGGACTGACTGATGCCTTAAATATCTATCTAGCAGTTCAAGGAACTCTGTGAAGATAAAGGGATACTTAGATAGTTGACAATTCTAAGGATTTCACAACAAAATGGTGTAGTAGAAAGAAGGAATCGCACCTTATTAGACATGGTTAGGTCGATGATGGTGCAAGTTAATCTTCCCATTTCATATTAGGGGGATATGTTGTTAACTGCTACTTATATCCTTAATTAAGTGCCTTCTAAATTAGTACCTTCCACCCCATATGAGTTATAGAATGGTAAAAAACCTGACTTAGGTAACTTGCGTCTAAGGAGATCAGCTGCTTACGTACATAACACTTCTTATAAGCCTGGGAAGTTAGGCCCCAGAGGGAAGAAGGGTATCTTCATTTGTTATTCTGAACACTCTAACGGATATGTGTTTCTAGGTGAGCAGCATGATGAAAGTGTGATTGAACTTGTGTCACAAGACGCGGATTTCCTCGAGGAGGATTTCCCTAATAGACGTGATGTGTCTAAAGAGATCGAACTCTTGGAGTTACCGGATCCACAGGATGATGCTCCAATCATTTTAAGAGAGGGTGGGGAAGTAATTTCTCAATCTCCTACGGATACTGGGAGCAACTTACCTGATAATGGACTAGTTCCAATAGATGAAGATCCTCCAGAGACACAATTGCATAGAAGTAAATGTGGAACTTTCCCTTGTCGTCGTTTTACGATTGAGGGTGAAGCTTTCATAGTTGCTTCATATGATAATGTAGAACCTAAGACAATCAAGGAGGCTCTGTCGTCACCTTCTAACAATGAGTGGAGACAATGAATGATGAAATGGAGTCCATACAAGTCAATCAAGTCTGAGCCTTAGTTGATTTACATCATAGATGTAAGACTATTGGAAAGAAATAGATTCTTAAGATCAAGCGTAAAGCAGATAGATCCATATAGGTATATAAGGCTCGTCTAGTTGCCAAGGGTTACACCCAACGAGAGGGTGTTGACTACGATTAAACTTTCTCTCCAGTTGTAAGATTTTCCTCGATTCGTATGATTCTAGCCATTATCGCACATTTAGATTTAGAATTGTACCAAATGTGTGAGACCTTATTTTGCTTAACATCACATATAGCTTAATAGCATGCTTACAAGTGCATGATTTTCTTAATCAAGGAGCTTCATTAGCATGTTTTAATAAAAGCATGTTATATGAGGATTAATTTATTTTAAGCATGATTAATTAGCTTAATTAATATCCATGCCCAGCTTAAGCCTAATAATGATTAATTAGCCTAAACATGCTTAATTATACTAACCATGTGGATTAGTGGTGTGGTGAAGCAAGGAGGTGTTAGGTGGGAGGTTTAACATCAAGCCACCTAGGTGTGTTCTTTATTACATATGAGGTGTGTGCATAAGGCGTGTGTGTGTGTGAGGTGTGTGCTTTACTAATATTGTGTGTGTGTGTGTGACATATGTGTGATGGATACAATTTGTACCTGTAGTTGGCTTCAAGTCAAGGAATGAGGGATGAGGGATGAGAGAGGAGAGAGGTGCCTGTGTAGTAATTGTGATTGGTAAAAGAGAAAGCGAGAGAAAAAGAGAGAAAAAGAGAGAAAAAGGAAAGAAAGGAAAAGAAAAAGAGAAAATTGAAGGGGGAAAGTTATGCATCCATTATTTGAGGTTAGGAATCTTAAATTCATGCTTGTTTGCATGCACTTATATTGATTATTGCATGTAAAAGTCCCATCATGTCTTAGAATTAAGAATTGAATCCGAGAAGCTTGAGATTCAAGTTGGAGACTTAAGAATTCTTCATGATTTGCATATGTTGATGTTTTGAAGTCTTGTTTGGGGCTTTCGAACTTCATTCTAGGCTTTAGAGAGATTAGAATTGTGTTGGAGTTAGAAAGACTACTTAAAACCATATTTTGAGAAGTTGCATTTCAGATCAAGGGGAGAGGGGCGCACTGGCATGCCTAGAGGGCCACTAGTGGCGAACCCCTCCGCTAGAGAGCGCCAGAAAGGCGCCAGAGTGCGCTGATGGCATGGTGGGCTGGCCAGGGAAAGCTAGAGTGCTCCAAGAGGGCACACTAGCACAGGTCCCTTGGCTAGTTCGGGCTGGTTTGACCTCCGTTTTGCATTTTATGTTCTTGTGTGGCATCGGGAAGAGTTTAACATTTTTAATTGAGTTCCTAATCTGTTATTGATCTATCATTTCTTATATTTGAGCATCATAAGCCATAAATATGCCTTGATTATGCATATGCTTCATAAGTTTGATGTGATAGTGAGTGATAGGTGCGGAAGTGGCTAAAGACACTCCAATTCCACCGAAGAAAGGACTCAACGTTGCTTATACAGTGGATTGAGGTAGGGATGTTTAAGATATTCTTATTTATATTGAATTGAATGTCTTATCATCTTTGTTGATATTGTTTGTGGATTAAGAGGTGGCTTTACATACAAAATATATTGTGTACATAACTTGCATTGTATGGAGAAGGTTTGGCCAATGTGGGACCAACCTAAGATTTAGTTGATGTGGGACTAACCTAAATAATATGCCACAGGATATTCTTAGATAAAAAGCCATCGATATATTGGGCCAAAGTTATCTAGAGGCGCGCACATTCGGGGTGACATCAAATATTACATCATATGAGGGATTTACCATTAATGATGGTGATGAGTGGATGATTATTTATCTTTGTGTAGCGATTTATCTACTGATGGTTGATTCAATATTTATCTATTATTCATTCTTTATGAGTTTGATTATCATAGTGAGCACGTTGATAATAGCTCACACCCACACAGATTATTTTGCAGTAGTAAATGGAGATGTCCAGTCTACTATTGTTAATATTGATGTTGGTGTTGAGTTAGGGAGTTCCAAGAAATTCTTTAATTGAGTTAATAGTCTTGTACATTGTATGAGAGTCTTTTTGAAATTTGTTCACATTATAGTTTTGTAAATATTCACAAGTTTGAATTAATAGTTTTCTTTACTCTTGTATGGCGATTATGGGGCGGTTATATATAATGATGTTGTTATCCCTTGCATGATTCTTATCTTTGGGATGTATTTGAGGTATCATTCGCAGGTTGGCAACTTGTGCGATCACACTCGCCCTAAGAAGATGCTAATAACTCCTGATTAGGAGTGGGCATGAAAAAATAAACATTAAAATTGCGTTCCTTAATGGAGAGCTAGATGAGGCGATCTATATAGATCAACCTGAAGGCTTCGTGGCGATGGGTCAAGAGCAGAAAGTCTACAAACTTAAACGTTTCATCTATAGCCTGAAGCAATCATCTAGACAATGGTATCTCATATTTGTAAGCACCCCATTTTTACTCGTTGGGCAATCTCCGGCTTGACCGGACTCATATTCAAGTCAACACAGATACATTCAAGTCTAAACTAGTTTTTTAGACTTAATCCAATCGATCAATTGCTTAGTGGGCCCACTGGGCCCAATAAAGGAAAAATGACCAAAATGCTATTGAGGTATTGCTTATTCTAATTCCAATTGGTATGTCTTCCTAAAGACGGTAAGTCCCTTTTACAGCCTTAATTCTAGTTTCAATTCCAATCCAAACCAATCAAACTCAATCTGGCACGTCTTTTGAGAAAGTTGATTCCTCAAACAGTAAGTCCATCCAGCTTGGCACGTTTACTAAGAAAGTTCCTCGGAACAGTAAGTCATTTCAAACTTGTCGACCGGGACAAAACCCAAGTCCCCGAGATGGTAGAACGGTTTACTTCTGGCTCCTAATAGCCCGCCAATGTAGAATGTCCGTTATCCGACATGTCTTTCAAGAAAGTTGATCTCTCAGACGATAAGTCCATCTAGCAGCTTCCCGAGCTCAGGCAGTCTCTGGAATAAACACACCCCATCAAAGTGGCGGAAACATTCGTAAACGTCGTAACTGTTAGAGTGGTGGAAACACTTGCAAACAGGTCGACATCAGGAATTTCCAATAAAACCCCCATGTCACAGGACTGAACTCGCCTCTTGGCCATGACACATTTACCAAATGATGAGATACCTTTGAAAACCAACTTCTCACACACTGTCAAAGTGACGAAAACACTCAAAATTTGGGTCAACACTAGTGCCTACTATCCCAATTCGGTGAAAAATGACCTAACTACCCCTTAGGCCTTTTTTGGCACACTTCTCGAGAAAGTACCTAAATCGTTAGAGCGGTAAATCCACCCTTCGAAGATTGTCCCAAAGACAATCCGGCATGTTCAAGTACCTTCCAGTCAATTCTGGACTAATTCCGAGACCCACCGGTCAAAATAACCATTTTGTCCCAAGGCATTCGGTCGCCTCTAGGAACCACACCGACTTTGGGTATCAAACCGATTAACTCCCGAAAATGCTTCTAATAGTATTCTTGAATCATTTCGAGTCTATTCTGGCAAACTCGATACAAAATAACCATCTTGCCCCTAATGAGCCGATCGCCTTTTTCAACCACACCGGCTCTGGGTATCAAACTGGTAACCCTCAGGAACACTCTTAATGTGTTTCTAACCTTCAAGCCCTCATGGGTCACTTCAATTCCATTCCAGTGTTTTCCCGGTTCAATTGATGGTTTTGCCCCTGGCGGGCCGATCAACCCTTTCAAATATTTCGGTATTGCTTCTCAAACTAATTACCTCTGAGACCCTCTCTCGACAATCTTTTCCATTCCTGGCTGAGTCTGGTTACTCAGAACCTTCCGGATCATCCCCGAACTTTCCGGAGTCATTCCTAGTGAAGTTAAGCCAAAAATTGCATAGTAGTCATTAGGACAGGCACCCAAATCTTTTGTCTTGCATCCTAAGGGTTAAAAGATAGATTTCTTGCTGCCGTAAAACTTTCCTAAGTGGCTAGCGCCACTGCAACAGGAGCCAGGTCATTTAGTTACCTGTAAATACAAACCTTTCCCCTACATGGAGGTTTGTAAACACAGTCCAAAAACATTGTTTCTCAAAATTCAGAGCTCGATGTTCCTCCAAACCCTAGCCCTCTCTAGTCTCTTCAAATCCTAGCCTCTATACACTTAAACCCTAACTTCTATACACTCAAACACAAACCTCTAAAGTCTCCATTGAAACTCAAGGAGCTGTAACTTCAAGGTTCTCAAAGTCTAAGTAAAGTAAAGCAAAGCAAGCAAAGTAAGAAGAAGACAAGGTAGGCTTTCAATTTACTTTTATATAATTCCCTCTCCCCCCCCCCTCCCCCGGGACCTTTTCTTCCTCCTAAACCACTTAGGTTTTCTTTTATTTTAATCCCTCATCTTCTACTTCCCTTTCTTGTATACTTGAAATAAGGGACTCCCCGATTCATGCCTAAGAAGAATTATTGAAGGTCACCATGTCGGGGGCTTTCTTCAAATTCGACCCTTGATGGTGTGGTTTTGGCCTCCTTGTTTATGTGGTGAGGCCTAGCCTTATATGTTCACAATCCTTTTTTCATTATGCATATCATATTCATACATCTATTCAAATTCGTTTTTAAAGTTGTTTTCAAACTAGGATCAAAACTCTCTTTCAAAACTTGCATTCAAAATCTTATTTTTCAAAATCACAATCCTAAAGTGATTCTAGCCATTCCATGATTAGGGTTGTTTTAGAAAAGTGTTATATTCATTGTGACTATCAAGGTCCAAATTTTTTAGAGTAAATCCTAAATTATTTTTCATCAAAGCCATAATCTTAAGATGATTCTAGACATTCCATGATTAGGGTTGTTTTCAGAAAGTGTGATATTCAAAGTGATTATTATGGTTCATATTTCAAATCCATGTTGTTTTCAAAACCACCAACTTAGAATGGTTCTAATTTTTTCATGGTTAGAATCGTTTTAGGGAATTAAGACGTTCAAAAGATTTCAAAAGTCAATATTCAAGCCCTTTTTCAAATTTCTTTTCAAACTTTTTTCCAAAAACTCTCTTCAAACATATACTTTCTAAAAACTCTTTTTAAACTTCCTTCCAAAAACTCCCCTTCAAAAATCCATTAGCTAAAAACTCTTTTCAAAGATCTTCTTTCTAAAAACTCTTTTTCCTGGAGTCCAAGTTAAACCCTAGATTCCATGGTTAGGAAACCCTAGTTCTCTTTCCCAAAATCATGACTTCCTATTTTGCCTCAAATCATAGGTTTCCAAAAACTATCTTCTACATCAAAACTTAGATTTCCAAAACCTCTTTCTTTTTCCACCAAATCATAGATTTTCAAATCCAAGATTTTCAAACTTTAACCTTTCTAATTCCATGTCAAATCAAATCCTCCAATATTCGAAACAAAATCAAATCATCTATTTTTCAAAAATAAAATCTAATTTTCTACTTAAAGAAATAGAAATCAAATCTTTCTTAATTTAAACATTTTCTAATTTTAAACATTCCTAAATCTCAACTTTTCAAATCTTTCCAAATTCTAAATCTTTTCAAAGTTCAAATCTTTATAAATTCAAAACTTTTCAAAATTCAAATCTTTCTAAAATCAAAGCTTTCTTAAAATGAAACATTTCTAATTTGAAAACTTTCCTATTTTGAAACTTTCCTAATTCAAAACTTTCCAAAATCCAATCTTTTCTAAACCTTAACTATCTAAACTCTTTCAAGTCAAATCACTTACAACCAGTACAAGTCAAGTGTTTCTAGATCAAATCAAATCATTTTCAATCTTTTCTATGTCCCAACTTTAAGTTTTCTAAACTCTTAAGATTTTCTTAATCCAAATTTTCAAGTCTAAATCCAATATTTTCTAATTCAATTACATGCTCCAACCTTAGGTTACCTAAACCCTAGTTCAATAATCCTAAGTTAGGAAGTTTCAACTCCTTTTTAAAACTTTTTTCTAAACTAAGACGGTTTTTCAATTTTAATCTAAGTTAAAATGTTTTCAAAACTCGATCTTTTCAAATCGAGTCCAAGTTCCTCTTCCAAGTTCAATCTTTTCAAATCAAAATCAATTTCAAAATCCTCAAGTCAATTTCAAATCAAAGTCAATTCTAAGTTCTATTTCAAATTATCTATTCGAAGTTCAAATCGAATTTTTTTTCAAATCAAACCTTTTTAAGTTAAACTTTTCAAAAATTTCAAAGTATCTATTTTCAATCGGACTCTTATCCGAACTACGACTGACCTGATTCCCAACAAAGGGATACGTAGGCAACTCTCATGGGTGCGGTCACAACCTTTTTCAAATTTTCAATTCTATAACCTTTTTCAAGTTTCAAATCTACTTTCAAAATCAAATCTTTCTTCCCAAATCTATTTTCAAAATCAAATATTTTTCTTGCACTTACGTATCATACATCTTATCAAACATCTTTCTATAATTCTTTTCAAGGTGGATAGTATTGGACATTTGCTAATCGAAGATTCTAAATGAGTAAATTTAGAGTGAATAGATATGTAAGTACCACAAGGGCAGGATAGGGTGATAGCTTAGTGCGTCTTCCTTATACGTAACCAACCTCCGAACTTAGAATCAATGTTTTCAAAAACCAAAAAGGATTTATTTTCAAAAAGGGCTTAAATCTTTCCAAAAGTTGCCAAATAACCTATTTTCTTAAAAACCCTCTCTTGAAGGAATTTTTCAAAACCTCAAGTTTAATCTTCAGATTGCACTTAGTTTTAGGTGACCTAACTCACCTTAATCAAAATAGGTGGCGACTCCAAAATTTTTCCAAAAGCCCTTATTCAAATTAATTTCTAATTCAAACCTAGTCGCATTCATCCTTCTAGTATAGTTTCTTTCATGTCCCCTAGCGTAGGACTAGCATAGTTTCTTTTACATCCCCTAGCATAGGACTAGCATAGTTTCTTTCACGTCCCCTAGCATAGGACTAGCATGGTTTCTTTCACGTCCCCTAGCGTAGGACTATCGAGCTAGATTAAAGTCTTCCCACGAAAAAATCTTGAGTTAAATTCGTATGTTAGGAATCTTACATCTACTTTATGTGAACATTCTGGTCCGTAGGTTGTGATTTATATCATAGGTAGGGTTCGTACGTAATTCAAAGCATGGCATTTATACTTAAACGTAATAATTGATGCATTAAAACATATAGAACACATTCATGATATAGAAGTGGGCTTAAAACATTTGGAAATAATAGAGTTTTACTCATGGCATATCGTTACTCACTTCTATCCAACTGAGCGAGTGTTAAGCAAGGTGCTGCTACATATAATTCACATAGAAACATGGAACATCAATACACGATGCTAAGGTAAGGTAATAACACATAAACTGAGACTAAGCACATAAATCCCTCGACTCTAACTCACCAACACCTCGCTCTCACCATGGAAGAGCGAGACTAACTCTGGGTCGAGGCCCCAACGTAAAATAAGAACATAAGGTTGAGGGTGAAGTACGAAACCCGGAACGTCGATCCTCTCATCGCGTCCCAACCACGCCGAACAAAGGATTCTCACACAAGGCTAGTTCTATATGAAAATAGGCTTAAAGCCCTTTAATTTGATAGGGCATGGCTTAAAAACACATTTCGGTTGAAGAAGTTAGGTCTCATGAAGAACAGGGTAACACTTTGGGAAGATAAGGTTTCTGGCATAGTTTTGGGTCAACTTTAAACTTCAATATCTCTCAATCTATAACGAATTAGAGAGCAAACTTTAGATGGTACAAAGGTCTGTGTGTCTAGTTTCTAAAGCTTCAAACGGTGCATCAATTCAAGTTTTTTAGAGAAAGTTATGTCCATTTTACTAAACAGTGCCGAAACTGGCAGACAGTTCAAACGCCTAACCAGTCCATTTGAATGCCAGGCCAAAATAACCTAGCCGCTCGAACGCCCAAATTGGTCGTTCGAACCCCTGGCAAAAATGGAAAAACACCCTCTCGAGCCATTCAAACACCTGGAAGGGCCGTTCGAATGTCAGGGCAAGTGGAAAACTCTACTCTCGGGCTATTCGAACGGTCTTGTCGGACGTTCGAACGCCCTCTTCTGCGCAACAATGATTCACAACCCAAAACTCTCCCAAAACCCCTCCAAACACAACCAAACCTTCCCAACACTCTTAAGGCTCAAAGATTAGCCCACAAGGATGACAATAACTCAAAATGGGGAAGAAAGAACAATTAAATCAAAGGGATCTAAGGTTTTAGAAACGCAAGCCCTAACTTATGTAAATTGGGAATTTCATTTCCAAACTCTCAAATCCTACAATGGGGTTTACAATGGTCAAGATTCAATGTATTTGGGACTCAAATGAGTCCCCTAGAACACCCTAATATCACAACCCATCAAGACACATGCATATACAAATACAATTTGTAAAAAGAAATGGAGCTTACCTCTCTTCAAGCTTACTCAAGCCTCCCATGGCTTCTCTTGGCTTGGGTGGAGGCTCTCCAAGTTCTCTCTCTTCCTTCAATCTCATCCCTCCTCTTTCTCTTCTCCTTTTCTCCCTCTCTTCTCTCCCAAACATTTGGGTGTGTGTGTGTGTATATGGGTGTGTGGGTTTGTGTATATAAGATGATACACATGAGAAATAATCCCATGTGTCTCACCCTATAAGCTTAAGTTACAATATGACTTCTAATTGGTCAACTTGACCCAAATGCACATTAGAATGATATAAAATTTAAAGAAACACACAAATAGGGAAATTAATGGGTTCAGGGTACTACAAATACTCCTATTGCGAAGAATGAAAACCTATGCCTCGAGATGTGTCCTAAGAATTCTAAGGAAAAAGAACATATGGCCCGAGTTCCTTATGCTAATGTTGTAAGGAGTTTAATGTATACTATGATGTGTACTCGTCCTGATATTTTTTATGTAATGGTTAGTAGTTTTAAGTCAAATCCTAGGTTAGCTTATTGGAAAGCGATCAAAAGGACTTTATCATGGGGGTAGATTTTGTGGCTTGTGTTGTTGCCGTCGAAGAAGCTATTTGGTTAAGGAGATTCCCTCAGCACCTTAGAGTTATCATGTCACGCCCACTCCTAATCAGGTGTCATTAACACCATATTAGGGTGAGTGTGATTGCACAAGACACTAACTTGTAAGTGAAACCTTACAACAATTCTAAAGATAGAAATCTTAAGAAGATAAATAACATCATTATATAAATGAACCATCCCAGAATCCTCCACAGATACATCATAAAAAGACTATCAAATTAAACTTACAATAATTACAAACCAACTGTAAATAAACTCCATAAACTACCATACAACATATAACATATACAAGGACCAACGACACAACAAATGGAGCTTTTCAAAGCTCTCAAACTCAACATCAACAACAACCCCAACAGTGGATTGGACATCTCCAAATTCTATGAAAATAACCTGTATGGGTGTGAGTTATATATCAACATGCTCACTAAGATAATCAAACTCATGAAGAATGAATGATAGATAGCATTATATAATCCACTAATAGATAAACCACCACCAATGAAATATAATATCTCTTCTGATGCAATGTATGATACACAACAAATAAGCGCGTGATTTAGATAACATTGGCCCAATATATCGATGGCTTATTATCAAGGAATGTCCACCATGACACCCTTTAGGTTAGTCCACCGTGACTACCTTAGGATAGCCCCAAATTAGCTAAACCTTCTCCCGTGCAATGTAAGTTATGCACATAATAAGTGCTGTATGCAAATATCACATCATAATCCATCAAACACCATTAATATAGATAATAAGACATTCAATACAATATGAGTAAGAATATCTCAAACTCCCCACTTATTACTGTCTTACAATCACAATCAAGTCACTCCTTCAGTTGAATCGAAGTGCTTTCCTTCGCTTCTAAACCTATCATCCAAAGCCACGTCAATCTTACAAAATATACGCATTACTTAAGAAAAAAATACATGCTCATGGCTTATAAAACATCAATGATGCATTAAAAATATAATGTGACATGTTAAACCCTTCTCGATACAATGCAAGTGGGGTCAAAAGTGTAGTAAAGCAAAAACACTAATTGTCAGGACAGTAACACGGGCCATCAAGATGACTAGAGGCAAGAATGGCCAACCTTGGTCTATCATCAGGACAGACACAAAACACCATCTTGACAACCAGACGAGAAAATCTCCCCCAAAGCCTTATTGTCAAGACAGTACCCAGCTTTGTCCTAACGACCAGAGCCCTAACTGACCACCATCAGGGCTATCCTAATCACCATCCTGATGACTAGAGTTCAATTTCTACTCCACATAACTTATCGTTAGAATGATGCACAAAACCGCCCTAACAACCAGATTCCCCTGTTTCCCTTTCTTTGGTTCGAAAATGACTTCCAAACCATGGTTTTAAGGTCTCTTCACCACCCTAACACAACAATAAGTTTACCAAATACTCAAAATCAAGCTCTAAAGCCATAAACAAGTTCTCAAACACCAAAAACATTCACAACATCAGGATTCAAGGCTTCTTCCTTAGAAACCCCAATTACCCTTCCTCCTCTTCACTTTAATTCTCACTTTCATGATATGAATTGATATGCAATCATGAACAATTAATAAATATGCAATGAACAAACATAACCTAAGATTCATCACCTTCAACAATGAAATCACAAGCTTTTCCTTGAATTCCCTCTTCCTTTTCTTCATTTCTCTCTTTTCCTCTCTTTTCTCTCACTATCTCTTTTGCCAAACACACAAAATACTAACAAGCTCCTCTCACTTCTCTCCTCCCTCAACTTCAAGTCATGATAGATACAACTTGTATCTAATACACCACATGTCATACACACACACACTTACTAGCAAATGAAGCACACACCTTATGCAAACACCACATTTAGGTGAAGCACACACCTAGGTGGCACTCTATAGCACCTCTTTTCTTCACTAATCCACATGATCAACATAATTAATCACATTTATGATAATTAATCATCATTGACATTAAACTATGCATGAAGATTAATTAAGCTAATTAATCATAGATTAAGCTACTTAATCATGCTCAAAAAATAACATGATCCCCCCATAACATGCTCTCATTAAAACATGCTAATTATGCTCCTCAATTAGTGTAATCATGCTGAACAACATATGCAATTAAGCTAAACATGATGCTAAGAAAGTTAGGTTTTTACAATTCTTCCCTCTTTCAAGAATTTTGTCCCGAAATTCACTTACCATGCCGAAACAAATTTGGATACTGATTTATCATTATTTCCTCACTCTCCCCTATAGTCTCTTCAACCGAGTGACTTCTCCACATCATTTTCACCAACGGTATCATCTTGTTATGCAGAACTTGTTCTCTAAGGTCTAGTATCTGAAAAGGTTCTTCAATATAACTCTAAGTCATCTTCCAATTCAACTGGTTGCTGAGTTAATACATGAGAAGGATCCAGCATATACTTCCTTAAGATTGAAACATAGAAGACACTGTATAATTTAGATATCTATGGAGGCAATCCAATCTGTCAATAGTAGTACCAACTTTCTCAACAATGGTATATAGTCCAATGTAGCTTGGACTTAACTTCATTTTCTCCTAAATCTTAAAATACCCTTCCACAAAGATACTTTCAAAAACACTTGATCACCAACTTCAAACTCTAATTCTCTTCTTCTATTATCCGCATAGCTTTTTTGACTGCTTTACACTACTTTCAAGTGCTCTTAAACAACTTTAATTTTCTCGGTGGTATCTTGTATCATTTCTAGACCCAACAATTGTCTCTCTCCCATCTCACTCCAACACACTGGAGTTCTACACCGACGCCCATACAAAGTATCAAATGGAACCATTCCAATACTGGATTGATAGCTATTGTTATATGCAAACTCCATCAAAGCTAGATGATCCTCCAAAGTTTGAACAGTTCTCTCTAATTGCCCATCAATTTGAGGATGAAATGTTCTACTGAATTCAAAGTTGCACCCATAACCTGTTGTAAAATGGGCCAAAATTTAGAAGTAAATCTAGGATCCTCGCCTGCAACTATAGAAACTAGAGCCCCATGCAATCTAACAATCTCATCAACATATAACTTTACATACCTATCAAGAGTGTAAGTCATCTTAACTGGCAAAAAATGTGCTGATTTTGTCATTCTATCAATAATTACCTAAATATAATCAAATCCCTTTTGGGTTCTCGGTAATCCCACCACAATGCCCATAGTAATGTGCTCCTATTTTCACTGTAAAATAAGAAGAGGTTGCAACAAACCTAGCGGTTTATGATGTTTTGCCTTGACCTGTTGATAAGTTAAGCATTTTGCCATAAAATCTGCAATCCCTTTCTTCATGCTAGGCCACTAATAAACTTCCCTAAGATCTTGATACATCTGGGTATTCCTCAGATGCATAGCATACAAAGATTGATGTGCTTCCTCTAAAATTTTATTCTTCAAAGCTTGATTGTTTGGTACACAATAACAAGTCCCGAACATCAACATACCGTCATCATGTATAGAAAAATTGGTTCTAAATCCATTCTTCACTTGCCTTTTGATTTTCTCCAGTTGTGAATCTTGTAATTAAAACTCCCGAATTTGATCAAGCAACATTAGTCTCACCGGAAACTATGCTATCAAAGCATTAACTTCCTTCATTTCAAACTCTACTCCCAAGGAAGTCAATTCAACAAATAATTATGTTCGATTACACTTCATACAAGCTAGTCTTCTTGAAGACTTTCGGTTCAAAGCATCAGCCACAATATTGGCTCTTCTTGGATGATAATCCATAATACATTCATAATCTTTAATCAATTCCATCTATCACTGCTGTCTTACATTCAAATCTCTTTGGATAAACAAGTACTTCAAACTCTGATGATTTATGAATATTTCATAAGGCTCACCATATAAGTAATGTCTCGATAATTTCAAAGCAAACACTACTGTTGCCAATTCCAGATCATGAGTAGGATAGTTCCTCTTATGAGTTTTCAACTATTTAGAAGCATAGGCAACAACTCTACCTCTTTACATTAACACACAGCCAAAACCCTGATAAGGAATGGTTAACACTGGAGTTATAGTCAACTTTGTCTTCAATTCTTAGAAACTACGTTCACAATCATCAGTCCATTCAAACTTCACATCCTTACATGTCAATCTAATTAATGGTACAGCAATAGATGAGAATCCCTGAATGAACCGTCTATAATATCTCGCTACGCTAAGAAACTTCTAATTTTTGACACATTCTTCGGTTGCTCTCAATTCATTATTGCTTTAATTTCTTTTAATCAACACAAATCCCCTCATCAGAAATCACATGCTCCAAAAATACCACCCTATTAAGCCAAAACTCACATTTACTGAATTTGGCGTATGACTGTCTATGCCACAATGTTTGTAATACAAATCTTAAATGCTCTTCATACTTCTCCTTACTATGTGAATACACTAGTATGTCATTAATGAATATAGTAACAAATGAATAAGAAAAAGACTAAAATACCCGGTTCATCAAGTCCATGAAGATAGCTAGAGCATTAATCACTCCAAACGGCATTACCAAGAACTCGTAGTGTCCATACTGTGTACGAAAAACAGTTTTTGAAACATCACTATCTTTCACCTTTAGTTGATGATAGCCTGATCTTAAGTTAATCTTTGAAAAGATCTTGGCTCCTTGCAATTTATCAAATAAGCCATCAATACACAGCAAAGGATATTTATTCTTCACTATAACTTGATTTAATTGTCGATAATCGATACACAGTCTCATGGTCCCCTCCTTTTTCTCAATAACTAGAACATGAACTCCCCATGGTGACACACTTGGTTGAATGAACCCCCAATTTAACAAGTCATGCAATTG
Organism: Euryodendron excelsum; assembly: GCA_033060915.1. Taxonomy (NCBI): domain Eukaryota; kingdom Viridiplantae; phylum Streptophyta; class Magnoliopsida; order Ericales; family Pentaphylacaceae; genus Euryodendron; species Euryodendron excelsum. The sequence continues at coordinate 21,501,966 of CM065389.1, read as the reverse complement.
AGTTTTTAATTTTTTTGACTCTAATGGTGCAATGTTGTTCGATGCAGTAGATATTAGAGTAACCCTTGGCAACAACTCAATAAAGAACACCTCCCTATCAAGCACAATCCCTAGTAGCTCGTCTAGAAATACATCCACAAAATTTTGTACCACTGGAATGTTTAACAACTTTGATTCTGATTTGGTTGTGTCAATCACATGGGCTAAATACCCCTCACACCTCTTCTGTAATAATTTTCTAGTTTCTAAAGCTGATATTAGACAAGTTGGAACCACATCCTGCTCACCTTAAAATCTAAACTCTGTTTCACTCAGCATTCGAAAGATAATTTATTTCTTAAAACAATTAATAGAAGCATGGTATGATGACAGCCAATCCATACCCAGTATCAAATTAAAGTCATGGATTGGCAAAGGAATCAAATCCATACCCAACTCTTTCTTTCCAATTTTCAACACACAGTCCTTATACATTACTTCTACCAACACCACATTCCCCACAGGTGTAGAAACAAGTAAATGTTGTGTCATTGATGTATGTGATTTATGTAGATGCTCACCAAATGCAATGGAAATGAAAGAGTGTGTAGATCCAGAATCTAATAATACATAAGCATCCTTATCAGCCACAAATATCATACATGTTACCACCGTAGGCATTGCTTGAGCATCCCGCTGGGTTATAACATATACTCGTGCTTGAGTCTATGGTTCAGAGGTAGTCCCATATCCACGTTGCACACTCCCAGTCGTCCCTCTTCCACTACCAGTCACACTACCCCCAGAGGAGGTCGTCGTAGAGCCTTAAGTACAATGTCTTGCTATGTGACCCGTCTATCCATACTGATAACATTTATCACTCCAAAGCTCTAATAGTATATCCATCTGCTCTACACTAGTAATAAGTAACTCCCCCCAGTTCTACTCCCAGAATCCCAGAGCCGGTCAATCGCAGTGGAGGTCTCCAAGGTCCATGACCTCTAGGACTTCCAGATCTGGGACTCCCTGTACTCTGGCCCGACTGTGATCTTCCTTGTTCCCCAAAAGGCAACCCAAGAAGGGGGTGAATTGGGTTTTTTGAAGATAAATAACAATTAAGATTAATTAAAATTAATCTAACCAATGTAACAGTGATCAATCTATATGCAATGCAATATAAACAGAAGAAGGAAAGAAAACAAAGCATAAGAAAGAACACAAATTTACCGAGGTTCAACCACAAACCATGGTCTACGTCCTCACCCTAAGACCTCCTTGAAGTCTTCTTCCACTATGTAGCCTCCAATTACAAATAGGATGCTGATTGACAAAGTGCTCAGCTCACTATACACAAGAACTCCTCACCGAGTTCTTCAGCCACCAAGTGGTTTTATCCAAACTCCACTCAAACTTACAAGAGTTTTTCTTCCACAATAAAACTCTTAAACTCTCACTTACGAGTGTATAAAAGTATACAAGTTACTCACAAACTCTCTGACAAGAGTAGATTATACAATCAAAGCTCACAGGTGAAAACAGGAAGAATATTCAGGAATATCACTTGATTAGTCAGTGATTCTTGTTTCTTATCTCTCTTCCTTATTATAAATACAGCTGGAAGCTTGTATATAAACCCCTGTATTGATTCCATCCATTAAAGGTTGTTAGGCTTCATTTAATGCATGTCCAGTCTGTTATAACATTAGAAAAACTAGCCGTCATTTCCTAGGGGTCGGCTCTAGGATTATGGAGTCGACACTTTCTGCTTCCGCATTTACCAGATGTTGTTCACTGTCTCCATGAGTCCGCTCTTCATATCAATAAGTCAGCTCCTTGTTCATTCTATCTTCACATCTTTGCTTCTGTTGTCATGAGGCAACTCTTCACCTTCTAGAGTCGGCTCTTTGTTCATTTGGTCTTCAGCCTTTTACGTCTGTCTCCATGAGGCGACTCTTCATTTCTATGAGTCCACTCATTGTTTACTTGGTCTCCAAGCTTTTGCTTCTGTGTTCATGAGGTGACTATTCATTTTCATGAGTCCGCTCATTTTTCATTTAGTCTTTAAGCCTTTTGCTTCTGTCTCCATGAGGCGACTCCTCATTTCCATGAGTTCGCTCATTGCCCAGAAATTTGCATTCTGTCTTCCAATAATCCAGATCATCTCAGCAGCAATATAAGATCTTCAAGGAGTATCTCTTTGGGGTATGATGACTAATCAAACTTCTTTAACTCATCAGAGTTAATTTATATTCAAGTTGGATTGAATCATTCATTTGATTTTCATCTTCTGTTGACTCTCAAACTGTCAGAATTTCATTAGATCAAAGTTGATCTTTTCTTCTTCATTTGCAGAGCTTCCTCTTTCATTGTTTCTTTCAGTGCCGAGCTTCCTTAATTATGTAGAGCTTCACAATGCTTCATTATCGATTTCTTCTCTTTGATAGCAATTCTTCGTTCTTCTTTAAAATCACTTCAATGAGACTTTTGCAAGCATCATGAAAATCTCTTCATACATCTAGTCTTTATTGATTCTTTATATTGTAGAAGAATTCTTCACTTGGATTCCATGTAAAGATCAGACAATCATTGTGAGTCTTCTTCTCAAGCAACTTCAATCACATTATCTTGAATTGATCTTTGCATACTTGATGAAGTCTTCAATTTAGCATTTTCAACATCTTCAACAATCAATTCATCTTCAACTGATCATTGCACATTCTGATGAAGTTTTCAATCTATCTTGAGTACAAGTCAATCTTCATTGAATCTATACATACTTGGTAGAAGCTTCATTTGAACACCTTCAATCTCTTCGAATATAAAACATTTGTTTGAAGTAGAGATAAGCGTCAATCCTCTATTTGGTTCATTGCATAGCTCTTAGAGTTCATTGCTTGATCTTGAAGTTGTTCTACATTTACTTTGACAAGTATTAGACTTAAGATTGAACTTTAAGTCGAAATTACAAACTCTATTAATCTGCACACTAAGTAAATGCATTAGTAAAATAACACAAAGTTTAGTTATCATCAAAATCAATATGGGAATCAACCTTAAGTCAACAACAAATTCTAATGATTTCTGGCCCAATGTTTTAGCCCCCACATCAAACTTCCCTTTTTAAACTGTTATCTCCTACCCGACAATTCTTTTACATCTTACTCCACAATTTTTGTTTTATTCACCAAGTTAGCATACCTCACCATCATAAGAGCTAAAACCCATGATCAAATGCTCAAATCTAGCCCCTGTTGGAACCTCATGCATTTAGAATCTACAATACGCACTAACTCAGGTGTAAACTGTGACAATACAGTGAACTGCTTTTTATATTCAAATATTGTCATCTTTCTCTATTTTAGAGAGATAAACTCCTGCTCCTTTTAATATTTGTAAATAAGTGGAAAGTACTACTCATTGAATATCTCCACGAATTACTGTCATATAACTGGTACTCTACCACCCAGGAAACCCATCATTTGTCTCATCACCTCCCACTAATTTCGGTCTTCACTTTCAACATAAATGCAACCAACATCTATTTTTGTTGATCTGTTATGGCCATTACCTCAAAAATTGCCTATAATTTCTTCAACTACTCCTCTACCACTAATGCATCGGTTGCCCCAGTAAACTCTAGAGGATTCAGTTTCATAAATTGTTCATGCAACGTATTAGCCCTCTGTGCCGGTCTAATAGACTGATACTTAATGTATTGTGCTAAAACATTGGCCACCCTATCAGCTGCATCTGGCGGGTTTTGATCACCCCATTCCTGTCATCCTTGCCCTTGAACTAGAGTTAATAACACTTCCTCATTGGCTCTCCTTGGTGAATCTCTTTGAGCCATTACTTCTGTATTAATTCAAGATTAGTATACAATATATATGACTCACATAAGCCTACTAACTCGAACTGACACAAACCACACCTTATAGTCCACTACAACTCTAGACACTAACTCCGTAACACAGCCTCGATATTAAACCTTGGCTTTCAACCATAGCTCTAATACCAATCTGTCATGCCCACTCCTAATTAGGTGTCATTAACACCATCTTAGGGTGAGTGTGATTGCACAGGCCACCAACCTTTAAGTGAAACCTCACAACAATCCTAAAGATAGAAATCTTAAGAGGATAACCAACATCATTGTAAGACCCTAACTTGCTTAATGCCATGTTTAGCTTAATTCTCGTACATTATAGTGTGTGATTGCTCCAATTGAGGAGCTTGAATAGCATGTTTTAATAAGAACATGCCATGAGAGGATTATCATATTTTTTAGCATGATTAGTGGACTTAGTCTATGATTAATTAGCTTAATTAATCTTCATGCTTAGATTAATGTTAATGATGATTAATTATCATAAGTGTGATTAATTGTGTTAATCATATGGTTTAGTTGTGGATTAGTGAAGCAAAGAGGTAACACCTAAGTGTGTGCTTCACTTAAGTGAGGTGTGTGTGTGTGTGTGTGTGTGTGTGTGTGGTGTGTGCTTCTTTCTAGCAAGGATGTGTGTACCATGTGTGGCTATGGATACAAGTTTTATCTATAGCTATCTTCAAGCCAAGGGGGGAGAGAGAAGAGAGGAGATTATGTAGAGAAATTATGTTTGGTAGAAAGAAAGTGAGAGAAAAGGCAAAAAAGGAAGAAGATATTGAAGGGAAAGCTAGTATTCATTGATTGAGGTGAGAATCTTCATACTTATGCTTGATTTATTGTATTCTTGTTGATTATTGCATACTAGCATATCATTTCATACCAGGGAGGTTGAATTGAAATGGAGAAAAGGAAGGGTGATAAGGAGGAAGCCTTAAATCCTTATGTTGTGTATGTTTTTGGTGTTTGAGAACTTGTTTATAGCTTTGGGACTTCATTTTGAACCTATAGACAACTTGTTATTGTGTTGGTATTGCATAGGATATTGAAACCATGTTTTAGAAGTGTCATTTTGGACCAAGAAAATTAAAGGGTGCACTGGCATGCCTGGAGGGCACCTAGTGGCCCGCTCCTCTTCTAGAGGGTGCCTAGTGGCGCGTTTCCCGACCACAGCTACGACACACTCTGGTAAAATCGTCATATCTCACTTTAGAAAATCCAAAATGAGACACCGTTTGAAGAGTTGGAAAGTAAACTCACAGATCTTTCTACTAATATAAAGTTTGTACTCTAAATTCGTGTAAATTAAGAGATATTGTAGTTTAAAGCTGACATTGTAGTGCGTTAGGGAAGGGACTAACATTGAGTTCTAATACATCATTGATGTTCTAAATCACAAGCTTAACGAGTATAAGCCATGAACATGCATTGTGTAAGCACCTTATTTTTGCCTGCTCGGCGATCTCCGGCCCTACTGGGCTCACTTTCAGATGTCAAATCCAATCCACCAGTCGCTTCTTGGGCTTATCGGGCCCACTTGAAGCCAAATGATCACTTTGCCCCTGGGTATCTAATTGCCTCCGGGAATCACACCGGCTCTGGGTATCAAACCAGTTATCTTCCAAGAATGCTTCCAACAATATTCCCAACCCTCCAATACCTTTTCGACCCATTCTGAGTCCATTTCGATAAACTTAGTGTGAAATGACTGTTTTGCCCCTAGTGGGATAGTCGCCTTTTCTAACCACACCAGCTCTAGTTATCACTCTAGCTACCTTTTAGACACTCTTTTAGGGGTTCCTATCCATCAGGGCCTTCCGAATGATTCCTGGATTTTCTGGGGTCACTCCTAGAGAAGCCAAGCTAAAAATTATATGGTAGTCACTAGGACAAGCACCTAAATCTTCTGTCTTGCATCCCAAGGGTCAAAAGATTTGTTTCTTGCTGCCTCAAAAAAATTTTCAAAATGGCTGGTGGCGCCAACCCAAAAAATGGTCTAGCGCCATACACTATTCTAATTGTCTATAAATATAGACCATCCCTTTATGTAAAAAGGATCTGCAAACTCAGTCCAGAAATGCTGCCTCACTAAAAACAGGCTTCAAAACCCTGGTTCTCTCAAGCCTTCTTCACACTCCATGCACATAAACCCTAGCTTCTATACACTATATACACTCAAATACAAGCCTCCAAACATCTCTTGAAGATCAAGTGTTGCATATTCAAAACTCTCAAGGGAAAGCAAACATAGCAATCAAAGTATAAAGAAGATAAGGTAGGTTTTTAATTTAGTTTATGCAATCCTCGTCTCTCTCTTCTCTCTCCTAACCCATTTGGGTTTTCTTCTATTTTAATCCCCATCTTCTACCCCCCTCCCCCCAAAAAAAAATTCTTGCGTGCTTGAAACAAAAGACTTTTCGTTCATGCCAAGGGAGACTCGTTGAGGGTCACTGTGCTAGAATTTTTTTCAAGTTCAACCTAAGACAGTGTGGGTTCGGCCCCCTTGATTATGTGGTGAAGCCTAACCTTGTATGTTCATGACTCTATTGCATTGTGGTTGTTATGTTCATGCATTGCGTTCAAAATTGCATTCAAGGTTATTTTCAAACTTGCATCAAAGTTCTCTTTCAACACTTGTATCTAAAACCTCCTTCTTTCAAACTTCTTCCAAACCACAACTCTAGGATGATTATAGTCATTCCATGGTTAGGATCGCTTTAGAAAAGTGTTACATTCAATATGACCATCAAAGTCCAAAGTTTGAGTTACCCTAAATTGTTTTTTAATAAATTACAAGTCTATAGTGATTCTAGCCATTACATAGCTAGGGCTACTTAGGAAAGCATTACATTCTATGGGATCATCAAGGTTCAAATCTTGTTTGTAAACCCGAATTATTTTCAAAATCACAACCCTAGAATGGTTCTAATTTTTTTATGGTTAGAATTGTTTTAGGAAAGTGAGATATTCAAGAGACTTGCAAAAGTCCATATCCAAACCTTTTCAAAATAGTTTTTGCAAATCCATTTTCTAAAAGCTCTTTTCAAAGATCTAATTTTCAAAAACTCTTTTGCTTGAAATCCAAGTCAAAACCCTAAAATCCGTGATTAGGAAACCCTAATTCCTTTCCTAAAATCATGACTTAATATTTGTCTCAAATCACAACTTTCCCAAACCTTTTTTCCCCACAAAAACATAGATTTTCAAATTTAAGATTTTCAAAACTAAAGCCCTCTAATTTTGAGTCAAATCAAATCATGTCCAAATAGGAAACCAAATCAAATCTTTCAATTTTGCAAACTAAATCAAATCCTCTATTTTTTGAAATAAAACCTAATCTTTTGCTTTAGAAAATAGAAATAAAATCTTTCCTAATTTCAATATTTCTAAATTCCAAAAGCTTCCTTCTTCAAAAATAAAACTTTCTTTCTTCAAATTGGAATCCAATCTTTTCAAATTCAAGTACATTGGATAAACTATAGGTCCTAGGATTGCTTAGATACTTAGTTACCTGAAACCTAGGTCAAACCTTTTCAAACTCAAAATTTCAAATTTTTAAATCTTATTCCCAAATTTTAGAAATTTCTAAGTTCAGATCATTCTTAATTCAAATCTTTCCAAAATCAATTCTTTCTTAAAATGAAAACCTTTCAAAAATAGAACTTTCTTAATTTGGAACCTTCCTAATTCAAGGCTTTCCTAAGTTCAAGCTTTCTAAATTGTAACTTTCCAAATTCTTCTAAATCAAATATTTTCAAATCAAGTCAAATCTTTTTCAATCCTTTTGAATCAAATATTTCAAAATCAAATCAAGTCTTTTCCAATCTTTCTTAAATTCCATCTTTTCTAAATTGAAACTTTCAAAAATCAAGTTTTTCCGATTCAATTGCATGCTCCAACCCTAGGTTGTTTAAACCCTAGGTTATCTAAGTCCTAGGATGTCAAAGCCTAAGTTCAACCATTAACCCTAAGTTAGGGAGATTCAACTCTTTTTTAAACTATGAGATTTTCAAACTTCAATTCAAATCAAGATGATTTTAAAGTTCAAGAAGGTTTTCAAACTCCAATTCAAGTCAAGATGATTTCAAAGTTTAATTCAATCTTTTCAAAATAAGTCCAAGTTCTACTTCAAAGTTCAATTTCAAATCGTCCAGTCAATGTTCAACCAAATCTTTTCAAGTCAAACTTTTCAAAGACCTCAAAGTATCTATTTTCAATTGGACTCCGTATCTAAACTACGTTTGACCTTATTCTCAACAAAAGGATACGTAAGCAACCCTTATAGGTGCGGTCACAACCTTTTTCAAGTTTTCAATTTCTACAATCTTTTTTAAACCTCAAATCCCCTTTTTAAATTTATTATCAAAATCAAATCATTTTTCTGCACTTGTTTTTCATGCATCATATCAAACCTTTTTTTAAAATTCTTTTCAAAGTGAATAGTATCGGGCCTTTATTAGTCGAAGATTCTAATTGAGTGAACCTAGCATAAAAAGACATGTAGGTACCATAAGGGCGGGATAGGATGATGGCCTAATACATCTTCCTTATACATAACTAACCCCTGGAGCATAGATCACTATTTTTAAAAGACCAAAACCAGAGTTATTTTTAAAAAAGGGCTTAAATCTTTTCACAGGTTGCCAAACTACATGTTTTCTCCAAAAAAAAACAAAAAACCCTCTCTTGAGGAAGTTTTCAAAACCACCTTTTTCAAAATCCTAAATTTAATCTTCAGATCGCTCTTAGTTTTAGGTGACCTAACTCTCCTTAATCAAGTTAGGTGGCAACTCCAAATCTTTTTCCAAAAGCCCTTATTTAAATCAATTTTTAATTCAAATCTAGTTGCACTTGCCCTTCTAGGAGGGTGAGATCTAACGAGAGAGTACCGTACATTTTTCTCACCATTCTCGAGTGTGAAAAACTCGGAGTGCGACAGTTGGCAACTCCACTGGGGACACATAGCGAGTTAGGCCATTATCATGTCCTGCTACCCTTTACACGTCTAGAATCTTCAATGAACTTGTCCAACTCTATCCACTCGTCAATTTTCAAAATCAGCTTTTCAAAGTTGTTTTCAAATATGTTATTGTTTGCATTCAATTTATATGCAATCGTTCTGTCATGCATTAAGTTTGTCATCAAAGTACTGACTTTTAGCATTTTATTTTATAGATGGACCATGTTCATATTTAGTTTCATTGTTTATATAAATTGCCATGAATGACAGGATGGAATGGACAGGATGGATGAGAGTTGTTGGGCCATTTCCTATGCTTTTCAAAAATTCACACACACACTGCACGCGCACTTGCATTTGCATATTTGCATTATGACCGTTCTAGTTAGAAGGGGGCGGAACTTTGATTGTGGGCGGATGTTGTGTTAGTTTCTTAACCTACGGCCTCATGATGGTCCCCTCACTTGGATCACCAACTAATAATGGTACCATCTCGGGGAGTAGGTCTAGGTTTGAAGATCTGGGAACCGAATCTTCTTAGGAAGCATTAGTAAACCCACAACCTCATGCTCGTGTAGAAACCCTGTATAGCCGAACCTCTATCGGATTTAAGACACTCAGGTGGATTTCAAAACCATGGGGGAAAGGGCAACTGCACTTTGCTTTAATCTTGTATATTCCTACTATTATAATGCTTGTATAATGTTCATGCATACATATTTCTTTATAATTGTACTCTCTTTTCCTATACTCTTGCATACATATACATGTATTCAATGCCTTATCTCAAGACGAGAGTTTCAAAGTAACTCAAGTCATTGCATCTTCATGCATATGATCAACCCATAAAAAGTGACACCAAGCTCACTCTCCCTTACATAAAACCTACTAAAATCCTAAGGGTTCCTACGCAACCCTAAGGACTCATAGCATACATTTCAAATCATCCCATAGAGAGGGGCCCCAATCCCTTCCAGCTCACAGAGATAGGATTACCAAGAAAATAAGGGGCAATAAAAAAAAAAAAACAACATCTCTTAATGACCTCCTCAATATAAAACTCAAAGAAGGTAAATTTAAAAACTCAAGAGTAGTTTAGGATTTCAAATGTAAACGTAGATAGGTGAAAGTTCCAAGAAAAATGTTCTCTCTTCCCCTATTAAAATGTACTTTAATTCTCTTATATTTAGACTTAAAGATCATTGTACTTTTCTTTCCCCTACAAGTGAATGTATGAATGGATGTATGTTCCCAATCAACGGTAAAGTATTTGCATGCAGATGCAAGCCCTTTTCTCCAAAAAGTGAGCCAAAAAAAGTGCATCATGTTCAATCTCCCTCTCAAATCATGGACATCCTCCTAAGACATGCATCACATAAAGTTTTCCAAATATCAAACACTAACTTATGGCTTGTGTCCTCATTTTTTTTTTTTTCTCTTTTCTTCACAGAGACTACACCATAGAAAGACATCATTGCTCACAAAAAATATTCACATCCACCTAGGGACCCGATCGTCACCCAAAAAAGAGCTTTGCTAATGGCAACCAATCCTGACGAAACCACCCGGGTCTCTCGAAATAAGGTCAATGAGATGAGAACCAAGATTAATGAAATGTTTAAGCTCATCCAAGTCATGGCCATAAAAGATGCTGCTTTATGCCATCATCATCCATAGTGTTCCCTAAAGACTCTGAAACTGCCAATCCAAGAATTATGCTACAATTCGATACTATAAGGAAAAACAAAGAAGACTCTAAGAGGGCTAACATCGAAGAAGAAGAAATTATACCGCTCTCGCCTGTTGCAAAAAGAACTTCCCCAGACCCCCTTAGCTTGAAAATCTAAGGGTTAGAAGACTCGTTACGAAGCCTCCGTGGCCGTGACACTTACGGGCTCACCACCCAAGATCGGCCAAGTTCAAAATGCCTGACTTTCAAAAGTATGATGGCACTAGCAATCTTATAACCCATCTTTGCCTATATGCTAGGACATTAAGTGGCCATGGAAATAACCCAAAGCTTCTCATGCAACTTTTTCAACACAGCCTAACTGGGTCCGCTTTACAATGGTTTGCTCGACTTGACCTAAGGAAGATCACGATTTGGATTGAATTGATTAGTGCATTCAAAACACAACACCAACACAACATCAACTTGACCATCAACCGATGGGCCCTTATGTTAATAACAAAGAGAGAGAAAGAAAGTTTCAAGACCTATGCCCGAAGATAAAGGGAGTCCGCAGTACAAGTCAATCCCCTGCTAGAAGAGAGAGTATGTGCAGCTGTTTGTACAAACCTTTTGGGGGTTGTATGTCACACCTCGATTTTTCGCACTCGAGGAAAATACGCACAAATGGGAAAAACATGGTACTCTCTCATTAGATCTCATCCTTCTAGAAGGACGACTACGACTAGGTTTGAATTTTAAATTGAATTTGAATAAGGGCTTTTGGAAATGGTTTAGAGTCGCCACCTAACTTGATTAAGGTGAGTTAGGTCACTTAATACTAAGCACAATCCAAAGATTAAACTTAGGGTTTTTGAAAAGATTTTGAAAACCTCCTTAAGAAAGGGTTTTTAAGAAAATAAGTTATTTGGCAACCATTGGAAATATTTAAGCCATTTTTTAAAATAACTCCATTTGGTCTTTGAAAACAGTGATTCTAGGTTCGGAAGTTGATTACGTGTAGGGAAGGCGTACTAAGCTATCACCCTACCCCGCTCTTGTGGTACCTACATGTCTATTTACCCTAGGTTCACTCATTCAGAATCTTTGATTAATAAATGTCCAAAACCATCCACTTTAGAAACGAACTATATGATGCATGATATGTAAGTGCAAGAAAAAGCTTTTGATATTGGAAATAGACTTTGAAGGAAAGATTTGAAGTTTGAAAATAGACTTGAAAAGAATATTTGATTTTGAAAATAGATTTGAAAAGAAAGATTTGATTTTGAAAGAAGGTTTTAGAAATTGGAAATAGAATATGGAATTAGAAATTTGAAATAGATTTTAGAATTAGAAACCTGAAATAGATAATGGAATTGGAAGTTTGAAAAAGGTTATGATCGCACCCATGAGGGTTACCTACATATCTCTTTTTAGGAATCAGGTCAGTCGTAGTTTAGACAAGAGTCTGATTGAAAATAGACAATTTTTAGTTTTTGAAAAGTTTGACTTGAAAATATTTTATTAGAAAAAGAGTTTAATTGGAAGATTGGATAGAAGATTTGAAGTTGAAATTGGAATGGACTTTAACTTAGGATTGAACTTTGAAAAAGGGGTTTGAACCTTGAAAGAAAACTTGGACTTGATTTAGAAAAGAAGGAGTTGAGTTTTAAAAATATTTTGACTTAGATCGAAGTTGGAAAACCATCTTGGTTCAAAAAGAAGTTTTAGAAAATAATTGAAGATTCCTAACCTGGGATTAGGGTTGCACTAGGGTTTAGGTAATCTAAGTTTGGAACATGTAGTTGAATTGGAAAGGATTCGATTTAGATTTAAAAACTTCGATTTTAGAAAGTTGGATTTAGAAAATGTTCGAATTAAGAAAGTGGGATTTAAGGAAAATTTGAAAAGAGTTTTTATTTGATTTAGAAAGACACTTAATTATTTGATTTGAAGGAGTTTAGAAAACTTAAGGTTTAAGAAAGATTAGACTTTGGGAAGTTTTGAATTTAGGAAATTTTTAAAATAGGAAAGTTCTATTTTAGGAAAGTTGCATTTTAAGAAAGTTCCATTTCAAGAAAGTTTTGAATTTAGAAAGTTTGAACTTAGGAAAGTTTTGAGTTTTGAAAAGTTTTGAATTTAGAAAGTTTGAAATATAGAAAGATTGGGATTAGGAAATGTTTAAATTAAGAAAGATTTTATTTCTATTTCCTAAAGTTGAAGATCTGATTTTATTTCCAAAAAGAGATGATTTGATTTAGTTTCTAAAATTAGAGAATTTGATCTAGTTTCCTAGTTTAAAAGATATAATCTAATTTCCTAACTGAAAGATTGAATTTAACATAGAATTGGAAATGTTGAATTTTGAAATTTTAGGATTTGGAAAGCTATGATTTTGGTGTAGAAAAAGAGATTTTGAAAATTTAAGATTTGATGTAAAAGAAAGTTTTTGAAAACTTTGATTTAAAGCAAAAGTAGAAGTCATGTTTTTAGGAAAGAAAATTAGGGTTTTCTAACCATGGGATCTAGGGCTTGACTTAGACTCCAAGAAAAAAAGTTTTTTGAAAGTAAACATTTTGAAGAGAGTTTCTAGGAAGGAGACTTGAAAAAAAAATTTCGAAAGAGAGTTTTTGGAAATAAGTTTAAAAAGAGTTTTTTAGAAATTAACTTTTTGAGGAGAGCTTTTAGGAAGGAGTTTTTTTAGAAAGTGAATTTTTGAAGAGAACTTTTAGAAAGTATTTTGAAAAGCAATTTTGAAAGGGGTTTGAATATGAACTTTTGAAATCTTTTGAATGTCTCACTTTCCTAAAACGATTCTAACTATGAAAAGATTAGAACTATTCTAAGTGGGTGGTTTTGAAAACAACGTGGATGAAATATGGATCAATATGATCGCATTGAATATTACACTTTCCTAAAACAATCCTAACTATGAAATGGCTACAATCATCTTAAAATTATGGTTTTGATAAAAAACAAGTTAGGGTTTACACCCAAAATATAGACCTTGATGGTCACAATGAATATAAAACTTTCTTAAACAAGCCTAACCATAGAATGGCTAGAATCACTTTAAGATTGTGATTTTGAAAACGAGTTTTTGAATGCAAGTTTTGAAAACTATTTTGAAAACAAGTTTTGAAGGGATGAATGAACATGATATGCACAATGCAAGTAGGGACGTGAACATACAAGGTTTAGGCTTTACCGCATAATTAAGGGGATGAATCCACATGGTCTAAGGTCAAATTGGAAGAAAGCCCCTGACATGGTGACTTTCAACAATCCTTCTTACACATGAATCAAGGAATCCTTTGTTTCAAGCATGCAAGAAAAGGGGGAAGAACATAGGGGATTAAAATAAAAGAAAACCCACATGGGTTAAGAGAAAGAAGAGAGGGGGGAAGTACATAAACATAAAGAGAGAGCCTACCTTGTATTCTTCTTGTTTTCTTGCTTTATTTGCTTTATTTTGCTTGATCCTTGAGAGCTTCCGAGTTAGTGCACTTTGAGTCTTCAATAGAAGTTTTGGAGGCTTGTGTATGAGTTTATGGAGTGTGTATAGGTGCTAGGGTTAAGTGTATGGAGGCTAAGGTTTAAGAAAACTAAAGAGAGCTAGGGTTTGGAGAGAGTTTAAGCTTTGTAATTCAAAAAGCAGAATTTCTAGACTGAGTTTGCAGACCCTCTTCATGCAAGAGGAGACTCTATATTTATAAACACACGACTGACCTAGCGCCTGTTGTAGTGGCGCCAGGCTAATCTTTGGCTTGGCACCACTAGCAGTGGCGCCAACCACTTAGAAAAGTTTTAAGGTCGGCAAGCAATGTATCTTTCAACCCTTGATATGCAAGGCAAAAGATTTGGGCGCCTGTATTAGTGATTACCATGCAATTTTTGGCTTGGCTTCACTAAGAGTGACTCCGGAAGATTCGAGAATGTTTCGGAAGGCCGAGAATGCTCCAAAAGGCCAAAAATCTGTAGAAACCCTTGAAATAATGTCTCAGAAGTAATGGACTTTAAAAACAAGGTCGGGATTATCAAAGTGGTTGGTCGAGCCATTAGGGGCAAAACGGTCAACTAGACCAGAAAACCACCGGAATGGACTTGAAATGTCTCATGAAAGGACTTGAAGGTTGGAAACATTAATTATAATGTTCCTAGGGATTGCTGATTTGATACTAGAGGACTTATGTACTTATGGGCAAAATGGTTATTTTGACCGAATTATCCCGAAATTAGTGTGAAACCGACTGGAAGGCATTTGAACATACCGGATCATCTTTGGGACGATCTTGGAAGGGTGGACTTACCACTCTGAAGACTTATGTACTTTCTCAAAAAGCATGTCGAAAAGGGCCCAAGCAGCAGTTTGGTCATTTTTTTACCTAAGTGGGCTAGCAGGCACTGGTGTTGACCTAGGTTTTGAGTGTTTCTACCACTCTAACGGTCTATAACTAGTTGGTTTCCAAAGGTATCTCGTCATTTGGTTAACGTGTCACGGTCAAGAGGCAAGTTCGGTCCTGTGACATAGGAAATTTGTTGGTGATTCCTAATGTCGACCTGCTTACGAGTGCTTCCGCCACTCTGACGGTTACGATATTTGTGAGTATTTCTGCTACTCTGATGGTACGTGTTCATTCCAAAGACTACCTGATCTCAGAAAACTACCAAGTGGACTTATCGTCTGAGGAATCAACTTTCTCAAAAGACATGCTGAATAACGGACATTCTTTATTGGTCGGCTAGCAAGCGCCAAAGGTAGACCGTTCTACCATCTCAGGGACTTGGGCTTCGTCCTGGTCAATGGGTTTGAAGGGACTTATCGTTTTGAAGAGTTTCTCAAAAACCGTGTCGAACTAGATGGTCTTACCATTTAAGGGATCAACTTTCTCGAAAGACATGCCAGATTTGATCTGGATAGGAATTGGACTTGAAATTGGATTTAAGATTAAAAAGGGGACTTACCGTCTCTAGGAAGACATACCATAAGGAATAGGACCGAGTAATATCACAAAAGCATTTTGGTCATTTTGCCTCTATTGGGCCTAATGGGCCCACGAAGTGATTGATTAATTGGATTGAGTCTGGAAAACTAGTTTTGACTTAAATGTGTCTGTGTCGGTTTAAATGTGAGTCCGGTCAGACCGGAGATTGCCGAGCGGGTAAAAATTGGGTCCTTACACTATATTACAAAAAGCTCTGCACGAGCATAGGGAAAAGCTTATCAAAGTTGATCATGCAAGGGGGAATGATAGAGAATGGCCTAAAAACTGGGAAGATCATTGACCCCTATGCTAAAAATGAAGAACTTTCTGCAAGCTTAACAAAGAAGGTGCCCACAGCATGGGAAATAGGCCAAAAGAAGGGAAAAGTGTCTGTCATCCTGCCTGCTCAGCCACCGCAGTGTCACCCCCAATACAAGCCTCAGCCACCAGTGGCTATTCAAGCATCTGTTCCCAGGCCAATGGCAGTCCAACCAGATTTCAACCCCAACAGACAAGCCCACTGACCTCATGCCTTTTCTCCCCTAGCCTTCACCCAAACGAAGGCCTATCATAACTTCATACAAGCCAACCTTCTGGTCCCCAAACTTGCCCCACCATTGCTGAATCATTTGCCCCCTACCTTATCCTGGGTCTTTTTTCTGAGTACCACTCTGGAAGACAGAGGCATGATACTAAACATTGTTTCATCTTGAAACACAAAATATAAGATTTGATCGACGTTAAGGTCATTAGTACTCTGGAGATGAACCACACAAATGGAGCATAGAAAAAGTTGGTGTGGCTTTGAAACTTGTCTGGAAGGTTTTTTTTCAAAGTACAATGAAAAGGGATGTTTCCTAAATTCGTCCATTTTCTTCTTATCATTTATTATTCTGTTTTTTGCTTTACCTGTCATTTTTGCCTTGAATCAAGAGCTTTCATATCATATAAATAGATTTAAAATGGACTAAGTAGTGATTTCTTATTTATCCCCTTTGTTTCCATACTCTTGTGGATGAATTTGTTTTATAAGACTCTCAACTCGAAGGAAAAGATAGTACAAGCACCACATTCAGCAAGAAGAATCTCTAACTCTAAAAAGAGGGGAGAGAAAAACAGGAAGTGCAGAGAAAGGGAAAATACCAAAGGGTGAGAGATGAAGATCAATCATATAGCTCATCGAAATCCAAATAGCGACCCCCAAGAGATGTCCTGGCAAAGCAACAAGTAGCTACACCCCCAAAAGGAAGATTAACGCATAATGGCAAGCCTAAGATAATTAAATCATTAAAAAAAAATCAAAAAGATTTTTTAGAGTGTTTGTACTACACGTGCACAATCATTGGGGTAAATATTCAATTACGAACAGATTGATGTACATGTTTGTTTAAAATTGAATCTTGTGTGCATGATTACTTGCATAAATATTAGTCAATGATTTTAATGATCTTTACCATATTAATATTTTATGTTTATCTTAATGCACACTTCTCGAGACTTCTTAGAATATGGAATTCGACTTTATGATCTATTTTAAATGGTTAAATATTTGTAGATTGTCTCACACCTAGATTGACCTTTTGTCAATTCTCTCTCTCATCGCTTGTGGAAATGGTTACTAGTAAGTCTAAATGCAACTACCATTGTTATGTGACAAGAGGAGAAAGCTACCTACTTATGTATGTGAAAGCCGTCATACTTTACGTTTCTGTATTTCAATCATTAGAGAGATAGGGTTAGATTTTCACAAAAAAAAAAAAAAAGAAAGAAAAAGAAGAAAAAAAAAAAAAGCATGGGCTGAAATAGGTTTGACTTCTAAGAATGTTAATTCGCAAGCTACTATACCATCCTAGATCACGCCTAGGGTCTATGTTCTCACTAGTCTCAGTGAAGTCTACGCTTACACCATTACATTGTCACTGATATGGTCTTGATCATCTCATGACTAATTGTGCTTGTTTTGTGTAGTTTTATGCATATTTAATGTTAATCTTTTCAAGTTAAGCTATATCTTGATATTCATAAATCTATATTTGCCCTACATTAATTGATTATGTCTTTATAGGGCCCCTATAATTTGAAAATTTCATTGATTCTACTAAAAATTAGGCTTGTCTGCACTTTTTAATAACTTTCAAGGTCGTCTCGAACTGGGGAAGAAAACTACCTGCTGTTTTACCAAAGAACGATACCGGTTATCACTTAAGAGCACCCACCGATCCAAAGAAGAGTTCTAGAAGAAGCCGAGAGATCCACCACAGAGAGTTTTTCCTTCCAACAAGAGAGAGAGGGGGAAACGATTTAATGGGTTAAATCTCAGAGAGTGGTGCAAGTGCTATCATATCCAATCACTTCGATCATAACTGAACATGAACCCTAAGGCAAAGGGGGCATGCATCCATTCTCATCCATATATAAAATGTGTACATTCATGAGATGCATCAAATTCCATTCTTACATGTGCGTTCATAAAAAAGTAGGACTTGCATTCAATTCCATTACTATATAAACTAGTGAATTCATAAAAAAGTACGACATATATTCATCTATTTCTGTATGTGCATTCATCAAAAAGTATGATATGCATTTACCCTATTATCTGTGCATTTTTACAATTGGCATAAATAAACTATTTTTTGCACAAAACTCTCTCTCTCTCTCTCTCTCTCTCTCACACACACACACACACACACACACACAGAGGAAACAAAGAATAGGGCAATGGCCCACCCTATACTCGCCTTCCAAACCAGTTGATCCATTCAAAGCGAATTGGCCAAATGTGACCTCACTTCTCCCAGAAGTCAACCCAAGGGAAGCACTATCCCTCCAGAGACATGTCAGCAAGAATCCTATCTGTCCGAAATCAGAACTCAACAGTCAAGCCAACACCCTGCATTCGAACCTCAAGAAATCCTGACCAAGGACAGATCCATGTCTTTCCCTTCAAATTCCAAGACCACAGAATCATCAGTGCGAAGCAGTCTCCCATGGGGCCCTGTGCTTAGTTTTCAGATATCAACCATGGACCTCCTCAGAGGAGTATCATTTCAACAAACGAAACGTCAAACATCGACCATGGACCTCCCCAGAGGAGTATTATTCCGCTAGACAGAATATCAAATATCAACCTTGGAATTCCCCAGAGGAGTATTGTTCCTCCAAATGGAGCATCGGTTCAAGAAGAATCAACTTCCCGAGAGGAGCATCGTTCAGCTAAACGGATGTAAGCACCCCATTTTTGACCGCTCGGCAATCAACTATCCGTCTAGACTTATACTCAAGTTAATATAGACGTATTCCAATCGAAATCAACTCTCTAAGTCTAATCCCGTCTATCCATAGCTTTGCGGGCCCCGCCAGGCCAGAACAGAGGCAAAATGACCAAAATACCCCTAGGGGGCATTGTTCGGTCCAATTCTAAATCAGGCACGTCTTTCCGAAGACGATAAGTCCCCTTTCCAATTCCAACAGGCGCGTCTTTCCGAAGACCGTAAGTCCCCTTTCCAATTCCAAATCAAGCACGTCTTTTCTGGAGACGGTAAGTCCCCTTTTCAATTCCAATTTCAATTCCAATCCCTCTCTCAAGACAGTTGATTCCTTGAAACGGCAATTCTATCCAATCTGGCACGTTTTCTGAAGAAAATCTCTTCGAAACGGTAAGTCCCTTTAAACCTGTTGACCAGGACGAGACCCTAAGTCACCTAGACGGTAGAACGGTCCACCTTTGGCGCCTGCTAGCTCGTCAATGCAGAAATGTCCGTTTAGGCACGCCTTTCGAGAAAGTTAATTCTCAGGCGCTAAGTCCCTTTAGCAGCTTCTTGAGATCAAGCAGTCTCGGGAATGATCGCGAACCGTCAGAGTAGCGAAAATACTCGTAAACAAGTTGATTTAAGGAATTACCAACAAACCTCTGTATCACGAGACCGCCGTCAGAGTGGCGAAAATAGTCAAAACCCAGGTCAACACCGGTGCCTGCTAGCCCACTCTGATGAAAAATGACCAAACTGCCCCTAGGGTCATTTTTCGGCACGTGTCTCGAGAGCACACCTAAGTCCTCAGAACGAAAATTTCACCTTTATAGATTGTCTTAAAAGCAATCTGGCATGATTAGGTACCCTCCAGTCCGTTTTGGGTCAATTCCGAGACTTTTCAATCAAGATGACCATTTTGCCCCTAAGCATCCGAATGCCCCCGGGAACCACATCGGCTCTGGGTATCAAACCGGTAACCTCCTAAGAATGCTTCCTATAGTATTCTCAACCTCTCTTTATCTTTCCGGATCATTCCGAGTCAGCTCCGGCGAACCCGGCGCAAAATGACCGTTTTGCCCCTAGTGGGCTGGTCACCTTTTCCAACTACACCGGCTCTAGGTATCAAACCAATAACCTTTGGGAACATTCTGAATAATGTTTCTAAATCTCGAATCTTCTTCCAAGACGTTCCGAGTCCATCTCGGTAGCTTTCTGGCCCGATTGATCGTTTTGCCCCTAATGGCCCGATCAACCCCTCCGACACATCTTATCCTCATTTTTCCAGTCAAATACCTCCAGGACACTGTTATAAGTGTTCCTGTCCTTTTCCGGCCTTTTGGGCCAATCCCAATCCCTTAAATCCTTCTCGGACTTTCCGGAGTCACTCCTTATGAAGCCAAGCTAAACATTATATGGTAGTCACTAGTACAGGCGTCCAAATTTTCCCAAGATACATTGCTTGCCAACCTTAAAACATTCCTAATTGGCTGGCGCCACTAGGAGGAAATTTGGCCTGGCACCACTGCAACAGGCGTCAGGTCTATCCCATCTCTATAAAAACAAAGTCTCTTCCAGCGTGAAAGAGGTCCACAAACTCAGTCTAAAAACCCTAATATTCGATATACGGAGCTCATAGCCTCCCTAAACTCTAGCTTCTCTAGGTTTTCCAAACTCTAGCCACCATACACAAATCCTAGCCTCCTATACACTTATACACACCCCTATACACTTATACACTAACCTCCAACCCTCCATTGAAGACTTGGATTGCTGCAACTTGAAGTTCTCGAAGACCAAGACAAAGTTCTCGAAAACTGAAGCGAAGACCGAAGAAAAAGCAAGAAAGCAAGGCGCGTAAGGTAAAGTGAAATAAACAAGACAAGGTAGGCTTTCTCTTTAAGTTTCTGCACTTCACCCTCTCTCTTCTCTCTCCTAACCCACTTGAATTTTCTTCTATTTTAACCCCCCATCTTCTTCCCTCCCTTTCTTTGCATGCTTGAAATAAGGGGATTCCCGGTCCATATATAGGATTATACTATTGGAGGGTCACCGTGTTGGGGGCTTTCTTTTAGTCTAACCGAAAATCACGTGGGTTCGGCCCCCTTGATTATGTGGTGAAGCCTTAACCTTGTATATTCACGACCCCAATTTGCATTGTGCATATCATTATCTTACTTTCTTCCAAAAATCGTTTTCAAACTCGTTTTCAAAACTTGCATTAAACTTGTTTTCAAAATTGCATCAAAATCTCCTTTTTCAAAATCACAATCCTAAGGTGATTCTAGCCTTTCTATGGCTAGGATTGCTTTAGGAAAGTGTTACATTTAAAGTGACCGATATGGTCTATATTTTCAACTCCTTGTTGTTTTCAAAATCACTTTCTTAAAGTGGTTCTAACCTTCTTATAGTTAGAATCGCTTTAGGAAAGTGAGACGTGTTTATACTTTCCAAAAGTTTCTCTTTTTAAAACCCTCTTTTTCAACATACTTTCTAAAAGCTCTTCTTTCCAAAATTATTTTCTAAAAACTCTCTCCAAAAATCTATTTTTCAAAAACTCTCTTTTCAACTCTTTCCCAAAACGCTCTCTTCAAAATTCACTTTCTAAAAACATTCCCTAGGTTTCCTTTTTAGAAAACACTCCCTAAATCTCTTTCCTAAAAACTCTTTCTAACAATCTCCTTCAAAAATCTTGTTTCCAAAACTCTCTCAAAAGTTTTACTTTCCAAAAACTCCCTTCCTAAAATTCTTTTCAAAACACACTTTCCAAAAGCTCTTTCTCTAGATCTCCTTCTAAAAATCTTCCTCCCTAAAACTCATTTTTCAGAAATTCCTTTTCTTAGAGTCTAAGTTAAGCCTTAGAGCCAACAATTAGGAAACCCTAATTTTTCTTCCCAAAAATATGATTTTCAATCTTACCTTAAAACCTAGGTTTCCAAAACCTCTTGTTTTCTACATCAAAACTATACATATTTCCAAAACTTATTTTCTACGTCAAAACTATAGTCTTCCCAAATATAGGGTTTCTAAAACTTCCCTTCCCAAATCCATGCCAAATCCAATCTTCCCTTTAGGTCACCAAATTCAATCTCCCGTTTAGGAAACTAGATCCAATCCTACGTTTTTTGAAACAAAATCAATACACTTCTTCTTAGAAACAAAATCCAAATCTTTCCTAATTCAAATCCTTCCTAATCTTCTACTTTCCTAAATCTTAAGTTTCCAAAACTTGAACATAAAAATCTTTCCTAAATTTTAAAACTCAAAATCCAAATCTTTCCTAATTCAACCCTTTCTTAATTCTACCCCTTTTCAAATCTTAACTTTCCAAATCTAAGTTTTCAAATCTTTCTTAAACTCAAAACTTTCCTAATCTCAAGATTTTCTAAAACTCAAACTTTAAAACTTTTTAACTCTTAAACTTTCTAAATTTCAAATCTTTCTAAATCCAAAGCATTCTAAATTCGAAACTTTCTTAAATTAAATTTTTCTAAACTTCCAAACTTTCTACATTTAAAAATTTCTTATTTTCAAAACTTCCTTATTTCAAAACATTCCAAATTCAAACTTTCCTAATTTCAAAAACTTTCTAAATTCGAAACTTTCTTAAGTCAAAACTTTTCTAAATCGAAATTTTCCTAAAGTGAAACCTTTCCTTTTTTGAAACCTTTCCTATTTCAAAACCTTTCTTAAAATGAAACTTTCTTAATTCAAAACTTTCCTAAGTTGAAATTTTCCTAATTTGAAACTTTCCTCAAAGACATTTTCCTAAAACGGAACTTTCCAAATTCGAACCCTTCCTAAATCCAAGCTTCCCTAATCTTCCGAGTCCAATATTCGAGTCAATTCTTTTCAAAAATCTTTTGAAGGCAAGTTCAATCTTTCTTTTCTAAGTTCCTAAGTCTAGGTTTCCTAAAACCAAGTCTTTCAGAACTAATCTTTTCAAATATTCCAATCAAAGTTCAAATTTCCTATTCTTCTAATTCCAATTCGAATTTCAACTCCAACTCTTTTCCAAATCAACTCTTCTATTTTCAATCGGACTCTTGTCCGAACTACAACTGACCTGATTCCTCCAAAAGGATACGTAGGCAACCCTCGTAGGTGCGGTTACAACAATTTTCAAGTTTTTATTTTCCCAAAATCTTTCCAAATCTCCAATCTATTTTCAAACTTTTAATTCCAAAATTCTATTTCCAAATCTCTATTTTCAATTTCCGAAACCTTCTTTCCAAATTCAAACTTCTATCTCTTCCTTTTCAAATCAAATCAATTTCTTTCCAAATCTATTTTTCAATTCTCTTTTCTCGCACTTGCATATATTGCATATCTTGCATTATGTTAAATTTCTTTTTAAACATTTCTTTTTCAAAGTGGATAGGATTGAATATTGGTTAGTTGAAGACTCTTATAGGTGAATCTAGGATAAATAGACATGTAGGTACCGCAAGGGCGGGATAGGGTGATGGCTTAGTGCGTCTTCCCTACACGTAACCAACCTCCGAACCTAGGATCACTGATTTCAAAGACCAAAAACGGAGTTATTTTTCAAAAAGGGCTTAAATATTTTTCAAAGGTTGCCAAACAACCTGTTTTCTTAAAAATCCTCTCTTGAGGAGATATTTTCAAAATCGTTTTCAAAAACCCTAAGTGTATTATTCGGATTATGCTTAGTTTTTAGGTGACCTAACTCATCTTAATCAAGTTAGATGGTGACACCAATCTTTTTCCAAAAGCCCTTTATTTAAATCTATTTTTCAATTCAAACCTAGTTACACTCATTCTTCTAAGAGGGTGAGTTCTAACGAGAGAGTACAGTGTCTTTCCCGCTTGCGTGTATATTCCTCGAGCGCGAAAAATATGGGCGCGACAACGGAGCGTCAGTTAAAAAAAAAATCAACTTCCCCAGAGGAGCTTCGTTCTGCCAGATAAAGTGTCAGTTCAAGAAGTATCAAGATAGCAACCTTGGACTTCCCCAAATGAGCATCGTTCTGCCAGACAGAGTGTCGGTTCAAGAAAATCAACCTCCCTAAAGGAGTATCATTCCGCCAAAAGGAACACCAAACATCGATCATGGACCCAATTGGAATATCAACTTAAGGTAACTATTCCCTAGATTCCAACTCTTTCAATCCCTCTGATTACCTCGCGGTCAATATGAGACTCTTACTTTATGATTTTCTGTTTTAGACAAGTAAAGCCAGAAAAGAGGGGCAGCTGTAAGCACTCCTTTTTTGCTCGCTCAGCGATCTCTGGCCCGATTGGGCTCACTTTTAAACGTCACATACACATTCAGACTTCAACCGCCCTCCAAGCTCCAATCTAGTCCACCGGTCGCTTCCTGGGCCCGTCGGGCCTTGAAGCCAAATGATCATTTTGTCCCTAGCCATCCAATTGTTTTTGAGAACCATACCGGCTCTAAGTAGCAAACCGGTTATCTTACGAGAATGCTTCCAACAGTATTCCCAACCCTCTAATACATTTTCAACCCATTTCGGTATACCCGGTATGAAATGATTGTTTTGGCCTTGGTGAGCCAGTCACCCTTTCTAACTACACTGGCTCTAGTTATCACTTTAGCTACCTCCACGACACTCTTTTAGGGGTTTTTGTCCATCCTAGGCCTTCTAGATCATTCCCAAACTTTTCAAAGTCACTCCTAGTGAAGTCAGGCAAAAAATTACATGGTAGTCATTAGGACAAGCACCCAAATCTTCTACCTTACGTCCCAATGGTCAAAAGATCTATTTCTTGCCACCTTAAAAAATTTTCAAAATGGCTGGCACCACTAATAGTGGCCCCAAGACAAAAAAATAGCTTGTCGCCACTGCAACAGGTGCCAGGAACTATTTCAATTGCCTATAAATACAAACCATCCCTCTGTATAAAAAAGATTCCAAACTTAGTCTAAAAACACTGCCTCATTGAAAACAGGCTTCGAAACCCTAGTTCTCTCAAGCCTCCTTCAAACCCTAGCCTCTCTACACTCCATACAAACAAACCCTAGATTTTATACACTATATACACTCAAATACAAGTCTCCAAACATCCATTGAAAATCAAGTGCTACGTATCCAAAGCTTTCAAAGGAAAGCAATCAAGGAAAAGAGAAGACAAGGTAGGTTTTTTATTTAGTTTATGCAATCTCCCTCTCTCTCTTTCTTCCTCTCTTAACCCACTTAGGTTTTCTTCTATTTTAATCTCCATCTTCTACCCCCCACCCTTTTTCCTACAAGCTTGAAACAAGAGACTTTCCAGCTCATACCTAGGAAGACTTGTTGACGGTCATCGTGTTGGAGGTTTCTTCAAGTTCAACCTATAATGGTGTGGGTTTTCGGCCTCTTGATTATGTGGTGAAGCCTAACCTTGTATGTTCACGACTCTATTGCATTGTGGTTGTCATGTTCATGTATTGCATTCAAAATTGCATTCAAGGTTGTTTGCAATCTTGCATCAAAGTTCTCTTTTAAAACTTGTATCTAAAACCTTTTTCTTTCAAATTATTTTCAAAACCACAACCCTAAGATGATTCTAGCCATTACATGGTTAGGATCACTTTAGGAAAGTGTGACATTCAATGTAACCATCAAAGTCTAAAGTTTGGATTTAAACCCAAAATTGTTTTTCAATAAATTACAAGTCTATAGTGATTCTAGCCATTCCGTGGTTATGGTTGTTTTAGGAAAGTGTTATATTCAATGGGATCATTAAGGTTCAAATATTGTTGTCAAACCCTAATTGTTTTGAAAATCACAACCCTATAATGGTTCTAATCTTTTCATGTTTAGAATCATTTTAGGAAAATGAGTTATTCAAGAGACTTACAAAAGTCCATATTCAAACCTTTTCAAAATAGTTTTTGTAAATCCACTTCCTAAAAAGCTCTTTTCAAATATCTAATTTTCAAAAACTCTTTTTCTTGAATTCCAAGTCAAAACCCTATAATCCGTTATGAGAAAACCGTAATTCTTTTTCTAAAATCATGACTTTATATTTGTCATAAATCACAACTTTCCCAAACCTTTTTTCTACACAAAATTATAGATTTTCAAATTCAAGATTTTCAAAATTAAAGCCTTCTAATTTCTAGTCAAATCAAATATTGTCCAAATAGGAAACCATATCAAATATTCTAATTTTACAAACTAAATCAGATCCTCTATTTTTTTGAAATAAAATCTAATATTTTGCTTTAGGAAATAGAAATCAAATCTTTTCAAAATAAGTCAAAGTTCTGCTTCAAAGTTTGATTTCAAATCAAAGTTCAATTTCAAATCTTCTAGTAGAGGTTCAAACCAAATCTTTTCAAGTCAAACTTTTCAAAGACCTCAAAGTGTCTATTTTCATTCGGACCTCGTGTCCGAACTACAACTAACCTGATTCCCAATAAAGGGATATGTAGGCAACCCTTATAGGTGCGGTCACAACCTTTTTCAAATTTTCAATTTTCACAACCTTTTTCAAATCTCAAATCTCCTTTTCAAATTTATTTTCAAAATCAAATCCTTTTCTTTTGCTTGCATGTCATGCATCATATCAAAACTTTTTCCAAAATTCTTTTTAAAGTGGATAGTATCGGGCCTTTATTAGTTGAAAATTCTAATTGAGTGAAACTAGGGTAGAAAGACATGTAGGTACCACAAGGGCGAGATATGGTAATAGCCTAGTGCATCTTCCTTATGTAATCAACCCCGGGACCATAGATCACAGTTTTTGAAAACTAAAATTGGAGTCATTTTTCAAAAAAGATTTAAATCTTTTCAAAAGTTGTCAAACAACCCGTTTTCTCTAAAAAAAAATCTTTTCTTAAGGAAGTTTTCAAAACCGCCTTTTAAAAATCATAAGTTTAATTTTCGGATTGCACTCAGTTTTAGGTGACCTAACTCACCTTAATCAAGTTAGGTGGTGACTCCGAATCTTTTTTCAAAAGCCCTTATTCAAATCAATTTCTATCTCGTCGCATTTGCCCTTCTAAGAGGGTGAGTTCTAACGAGAGAGTACCGTGCATTTTTTCCACCATTCTCGAGTGCGTAAAAACTGAGCGTGACACATTGGTTATGAATTATTATAATTATTTCATCAAGTTTGATGTGATAACGTGTGATAGGTTTGGAAGCGGTTTAGAACACTCCGATTCAACCTAAGGAGTAACATCATTTTGGTTTTAAGTGATAATAGGTGGGGATTTAAAATAATCTTATTCATATTAAATTAGATGTCTTATTATCTATGTTGGTATTGATTGTGGTTTTGTTGTTAATGTTAATGTTTATGTTGATTGTAGGGATATAAAATTGTCTCATTCGTATTGAATTGGATATCTTATTGTTTGTGTTAATGATGATGGTTTATGTGGTGACATTGCATGTCTTATCTATATTAAAATTGTTGTTTATATTGATATTGATATTGATATTGTTTCTTACATTGGTGTTGGTGCTGATATTGCATGGCTTATGTAGTGGCATTGTGGTGTTGATATTGGTGTTAAATTATGAGGTGGCATTGCATACAACATACATCATGTGTGTGTCGTGCATTGCACAGTTGGGGTTAGATCATGGTAGTCAATCTTGATAACTTACTTTATCAATCTCAGCAAGATTATCAAAGAGTAAGCCTATGTGATAAAATGCTTAAGTGGTGATGAGTTTATGTGGTGGCATTCAACATTGCATCATAAGAGGCATTGCATTATATAAGGCATTCCTCATTGGTGATGGTGGTTTAATTATTAGTGGTGGTTTAATTGACTTGGTTATTTATTTAGCATTCCTTTTTTTATGAGTTTGATTATTTTATTGAGCACATTGATATTCGTTCACACTCACATATGTTGTTTTACAGATAATATGGAAATGATCAGTCCATTACTGTTGATGTTAGTGTGGAGTTAGAAAGCTTTAAGCAACTCCATCGTCGAGTCGTTGGTCTCGTATATGTTGTATATTGGATGGGAGTTTGTTTACATTTGGTCTTGTAACCATTATAAGTTTAGTTTAATAATCTTTCTTATGTTGTATAGTGGATCATGAGATGGTTTATTTATATATTGATGTTGATTATCCTTTTAAGATTTCTATCTTTGGGATTATTGTGAGGTTTTGCTTACAGGTTGGTGACCTGTGCAATCACACTCATCCTAAAATGGTGTTGATGACACCTAATTAGGAGAGGGTCTAACAATCATTATATAAATAAACCACTCCAGAATCCTCCACACATACATCATAAAAAGACTATCAAATTAAACGTATAATAATTACAAATCAACTATAAATAAATTCTATAAACTATCATCCAACATATAATATATACAAGGACCAACGACACAACAAATGGAGCTTTTCGAAGCTCTCAAACTCAACATCAACAACAACCCCAGCAGTGGACTGGACATTTCCAAATTTTTTGCAAAATAACATGTGTGGGTGTAAACTATATATCAATGTGCTCACAAAAGATAATCAAAATAATCAAACTTATACAGAATGAATGATAGATATCATCGTATAATTCACCAATAGATAAACCACACCAATGAAATATAATATCTCTTGTGATGCAATGTATAATACACCACAAATAAGTGCGCGATTTAAATAATATTGGCCCAATATATCGATGGCTTGTTATCAAGGAATGTCCACCATGACATCTTTTAGGTTAGTCCACCGTGACTACCTTAGGTTAGACCCACATCAGCTAAACATTCTCCCGTGCAATACAAGTTATGCACCTAATATGTGTTGTATGCAAATATCACCTCATACTTTACCAATCATTATCAATATAGATAATAAGACATTCAATACAATATGAGTAAGAATATCTTAAACTCCTCACCAGTTACCGTCTTATAGTCACAATCAGGTCACTTCCTCGGTTGAACCGGAGTGCTTTCCTTCACTTCCGAATCTATCATCCAAAGCCACATCAATGTAATAAAACATATGCATTACTTAATAAAAACTGCATGCTAATGGCTTATAAAATATCAATGATGCGTAAGAAACACAACGTGGCATGTTAAACTCTTCGCGATACAATATAAGGGGTCAAAAGTGCAGTAATGCACAAACACTAATCATCTGGACGGTAATATGGACCATCAAGACGACCAGAGGCAAGAATGGCCAACCCTGGTCCATCATTAGGACAAACACAAAACACTGTCTTGACGACCAAAAGAGAAAATCCCCCACAATGCCTCATTGTCAGGACAGTACCTAGCTCTATTCTAATGACCATAGCCCTAACTGACCACCGTTAGGACAATCCTAACCACTGTCCTAACGACCAGAGTCCAATTTCTACTCCATATAACTTAACGACTAGGTTCCCCTATTTCCCCTTCTTTGGCTCGAAAATGACTTCCAAACCATAGTTTCAAGGTCTCTTCACCACCCTAACACGATAAGAAGTTTACCAAATCCTCAAAATAAAGTTTTAAAGCCATAAAAAAGTTCTCAAACACCAAAAACATTCACAACATGAGGATTTAAGGCTTCCACCTTGGAAACCCCAATCACCCTTTCTCCTCTTCACTTCAATTCTCACTTTAATGACATGAATTAATATGCTATCATGAACAATTAACAAATATGCAATGAACAAGCATAACATGAGATTCCTCACCTTTAACAATAAAATCACAAGATTTTCCTTGAATTCCTTCTTTCTTTCTCTTTTTTACTCTCTTTTCTCTCACTTTCGTTTTTTACCAAACACACAAAATACTAACAAGCTCTTCTTACTTCTCCCCTCCCTTAACTTCAAACCATGATAGATACAACTTGTATCTAATGTACCATATGTCACACACACATATACACACACACTTACTAACAAATGAAGCACATACCTTATGCACACATTACACTTATGTGAAGCACACACCTAACTGGCACCACCTAGCACCTCATTGCTTCACTAATCCACATGATTAACATAATTAATCACACATGATAATTAATCATTGTTAAAATTAAATTAAGCATGAAAATTAATTAAGCTAATTAATTATGGATTAAGCTACTTAATCATGCTTCAAAATAACATAATCTACCCATGACATGCTTTCATTAAAATATGTTAATTAAGCTACTCAATTAGTGTAATCATGCTCAATAACATATGCAATTAAGTTAAATATGATGCTAATCAAATTAGGGTTTTGCATGTCACACATTCTTGAGGCCCAATGACAATTCATTGTGATAATTTGGTTGTTTTTACCTGTGCGAAAGATCCTAAGTATAATGAGAGAGCCAAACACATAGATTTAAGATATCATCACATCAAAGATATGGTTGCACAAAATAAAATGATCTTAAAGTACATATCTATGACCCGTATGGTTGTGGACCTCCTAACTAAACCTATAGCTCAAGAGACTTATTTGGCTCATGTTCGGTCTCTAAGATTTCGTAGATTGTTATAATGTACTTGTGTTAGTGTTGATCACTTAGTTATTTGTATTTAACATTTTTCGGATATTATTACCTTAACCAAAAGTTTGTTTCAGTTACGTTATGTCTGAATATTGTATTATTACCTTAGCATTTTGCTAGCACACACATTAAGTATATCAGCAGGTAAGATTGGCTCACTCACACGAGTAATCACCTTTGCGCTTATGAGAAGCTTGCCTTTAGCATTTTAGTTGTTTTTGGCAGTTGAGTTAGCGAGCAAAGATGAGACACAGTACGCTACAATGTCGCCTTGTTCGTAAACAAGATGAGATCTAACGCAAAGGTTGATAATGGTCATAACCCAGTGTCCATTATGCTTGTATTATTTTAGTTAGCTAGATCCGAGATCTTAAATTTGACGCTTTTAGATAGCGTGCAAATAGAGAACTCTAGTTAGACGCTTGTGTAGCGGCTAGCCTAAGTTTTGTGTGGTGTATGAGTATGACATACGCTCTTCTCAGCTAGATCAAGACACTTTACTGTAGCATGTATTTCATACTACATGAGCTTGACAACCGATTAAAGAGGTGTGATGGAATAGGTCCATACTTTCTCACCATGTGAAGTATTTCAAGTCATTTGTGTATGACCAAATTTATTCAGTATTCTTTGACCTTAGACTATGTCATAAGGGGATAGAAATAATGTTCAGCTACTTTGGCGTATTACCTACATCTATGAGTGATTCGGCCTTTCGGGACATTGCTAAGAAAGCAATTTTTTCTAATCTAAGTGACATGAGGGCAAGAGAAGACTATTTGGAACATCCCGCGATATATTTACTGTCGACACCTTTGGTGTTATAGCATACTGCGACAACGATGTAAATATATAGGTGAAAGCTTCGAGGGGTTAGGTATGCTCTTATTGGGAAATTAGAGATGTTTGAATCGATGTGACTAAATGAATCTAGGGTACATGAGACACCATGCTTTGTGTTTAGAGTTGATGTTTCTATGCTAGCTCTGATAAGAGCTCCTAATATAGTGCTCCCAATTGTAGGTGTGCTCAACGGTCGCACGACTTACTAGCCTATATGAACTTACAGTCTTGTACATGAAAGATTAAGAGAGATGATAAAGTTGCCTACCATATGTGCGAGTGGGAGATGTTGGTATTTGAGTCGGGTCATAGACCCAATCGGGCGCCCATGGGTAGAGACATGTCTGTTAAAGAACAAACATGACCTATTAGATGGTGACCCTCGTTGGTGCCTCTTGAGTGTCTATATAAACATCAAGAGCATTCAACATTACGACTGATTGAATATCATATTATTCTCTCTCTTAAACATATAGGTATAGAGACTTGGCTTCTATGCATTGAAATCAGAGTGTCTGTTTTTTATTATAACGATACTATGCAGTTATAAATTTAAGGCAGTATGTAAAATATATTTAAGTCCGAATTAAACATTTTAAGGTATGATTTAATTCGCTTTTGCAATCGTTTTAGTATTTCTTACTAGTCAAACTCAGTAGTTTGGTTAGTTTTAACCATTATCATCATTAATGGCCTTTATCTCATGGATGCGAGCTTAATTTTTATCTTTTTGTGTGCTTTAAACTTTGGGGAACTCTTTCATGGATGCGAGCCCTTGAGATACCGATGAGGTGCACCTGTCAAACCTATAACCACAAGCCACATGTGTAAACGGAGTTGTTAAATAGGGAAAGGTGTAATACGTCACACACAGACTAAGTAACCCCGCACTATAAAAAAAATATCTACTTTAGAAACGAACCGCCTAGGCTGCCTGCAAAAAAACGCGAATCTCTCTCTCTCTCTCATCCCCTCGAAAGCGAAATCCAACTGCGAATCACTCAGAAAACGGATCCAAAAGAACAAAACACAGCAGAAAACCCTAACCCTAGCCGCGATTCCCCTCTCCTCTCTCTTCTCTCTTTCTATACACACTTTCTCTCTCTATCCTTCTTGTATACATATATTTATATATTTGGGCGAGGGTTCGAAGAATAGGTGTGGGCCAGGGCTAGGGTTGGGGATAGGGTTTGTGGTGATGGAATGCGGGGGTGGTGGTGGTCGTGGCGGGTTGAGGCGATGACCGGAGGCCGATGTCACCGGCGGAGGAAGATGATGGGTAGGGGTGCGGTCGGAGGTTGCGGCACCGAGGAGAAGCCTTGCCCAGTTTCTAGGGTTCCGACCAAATTTCCGGCGAAAGAACCTGCAATTCATGAAAAACAAACACCGTTAGGCATAGATTTGTATTCGCAGGCTCGGAAAGCGCTTTGTGAACGCTCGCCATTTGAGACTGAGGATGCTCAGGTATCTACTATCCCTACTCTTCCTAGTGGGTTGGCCAATTTCTTGTCAAGCCATACGGACGGTCGGAAGCGGCACAAGAAGTCGCATTTGGGTGTGGAGGCGAAGTCCTCGCGGGCAGGCGGGGTGGAGAAGGGTCGCGGGTCGAACATTTGGGCTGAGACTGAGGAATACTTCAGGGAATTGACAGTAGATGATATTGACAAGTTGCATGAATTGTCTTCTTCTGGTTTTTCAGTTAGTCAGAAGTGTCTCTCAATTCCAGTTTTGGGAAATGTGTTTCGGGATAATGCAGGCAATGGCGACATTGCCAATGACGTGAATGCTGTGAACGCAAATGGGGTTGGTTCTGACTGTGGGGTGGTGGTTAAAGAGGAGATTAAGGAGGAGGTTGAGCAGTTCATGGAAGTTGGTAGTGTAGGAGCTAGCGTCTTGCTTCAAGAAGATAAGGGCTGCGCTTCTTTGTCACAGCTGGCATCATCGTGTAGTGGTTTAGAGTGGCTTTTAGGTTCTAGGAGTAAGATATATCTCACCTCAGAGCGGCCTTCAAAGAAACGGAAGCTTTTGGGTGGAGATGCTGGGTTAGAGAAGCTTCTTGTTGCATGTCCAGTTGATGGGTTGTCATCTTTGTGCCACTATTGTAGCTTGGGTGACATGGACGATCAGTTGAACCATTTAATTGTTTGCAGTTCTTGTAATGTAGTAGTTCATCAGAGGTGCTATGGCGTGCAGGATGATGTAGCTGGTTCTTGGTTGTGTTCTTGGTGTAAGCAGAGGAATGCAGGCCAAAGCTCTGACAGAACTTGTTTGCTGTGCCCAAAGCAGGGTGGTGCTTTAAAACCTGTCAGCAAGAGAGGTGTTGGAAGTGAAAATGGTGGGTCCATGGAGTTTGCTCACTTGTTTTGTTGTCAATGGATGCCAGAGGTCTACATACAGGATACAAGAACAATGGAGCCTGTTATGAATATTGAGGGAATGAAGGAAACACGGAGAAAATTGGTTTGTTATTTATGCAAGGTGAAGTGTGGTGCATGTGTTCGGTGCAGTAACGGTATGTTTGTTGCTTCCTTATTTACACCGCTCTGCATTTCTTTGTTGGATGGTTTGCCAGGAGAGCATTTAATAATTGGAATATATGGCCACTTTAAATATATAGCTTGCAGATTGAATCATATTTAAGCTTATGTGGATTGTATTGTGTTGTCAGTGTTGTGTTGTGACGCCTTGATTCGATGTCTGACTTGATTCCCTACTGTCTCTGAAATGTTGTATCTTATGTGTACTTATAGAAGAAAGAACAGGAGAATTTGCATCTTATGTGCTAATGTAAACTTATAACTGGATAGGAGCTGAAAAGAAATAAGTTAATTTCTGTTTGGTCTGTTCCACCTCATAATTAACATGAAACTTTGATCGGGAGGGAAAACTTGCTTTCAAAATAGAGACAATGAAATTTAAAGGAAAACTTATAGGAAACATTTTCAAGATGTTTTAGAAATGCTAATATAATTTAAAGGAACTTGTAAACTTTTAAAAATGTTATAGAAACTTCATAGAAACATGATTCTAATAATTGTTAGTAATTTTCATGCTGTCAAATCTTATTTTTAACACTAATATAACATTTAGAGACTTCATAGAAACACGCTTATAACTTTTAGTAATTTTCGTGTTTTCAAATCTTATTTTTTAACACTCATGTATAATTTTTCTAATAAGTTTCCTATTAGATATTGTGTAGCGTAAGTGTTTAGTTGTTCCTGAAAGTATATAAATAGTTTATATTGCTTTTTTTAAGGTTATTAATAATTTTTCTTTTAAATATTCTATTTAATGTTATATCACCTAGTGTCTCCCCTTTTCCATAATATAGTTAGTCTACTTCTGTTGTATCGTTTCTCAAATTGGTAACTATGTTCCACCTCAGGAAACTTTCCTCGGAAGTGGAAACTAGCTGAACTCCCCCAAAATTTTGAGGAAATGTTTCTAAGACGTTTTAGAAATCTAACATAATTTACAGAAGCTTGTTAGAAACTCTTAAAATATTTTGGAGAAATTTCCTAGAAAATTGCTTCTCATAATTTCTAGTATTTTCATTCTCTAAAATCTTGCTTTTAACAACAGTACATTATTGTTCTATTAAGTTTCTATAGATATTTGTAGCATAGTGTTTAATTGATCATGAAAATATTCTAATACTTTATATTGATTTCTTTGAACATTCTTAATGAAATTTCTATTTAATTTTATCATTTTTCATAATATTTTTAGGTCACATTTCTCGTTTTTGCTACCCTTATTGTTTCTTGATTCCATTTCTCATATAGCTATTATGTTCCATCAGGAAGACTAAGATGAATTTTGACACCCAAAATTACCATCCCTATAATTTAATGGTTTGGTAAGAGGTTCTTCTGTTGATTGATGTGCGCAATTGATAGTGTATCTGTACAGATGTGAACTTAGCTTTTTGAAAAGAATTAAAGGACCTTTTTAAAGCTTCTTGCTTTTGCTGTGAATGGTGCTGATGTTTTAAGTTCTGTAGATCAACTAATTTTGGTTTTTATCTTAATCCTCTATATTGTTGCCTCTATCCTGATATTTTTAAGTTTTTATATACCCATATCATTTGGTGCGTCCCTCAGGAGATGGCTATTCTTCTTTCTCACTCCCAATAGGTAGACTGAAAAACCTGGTGCTCCTATTTCTGCCCTGGATCAAAATTCTTTCTAAGTTCAGTGTATGTAGGAATTCTGTTCAAGTACTTAGGTTGGGTATTTTACTTGATTAAAAAATGTAGAGCATTTTACCCTTTGAAGAGGTGATTGAAAATTCTTTTATGGTGCTGTGGGTTTGCTATATGTCTTTGTTACTACATCTATTTGGCATGATCATAGGTATTCATTGATACTAGTATCTATTCATTAATGGGATATGTAGTTGGTTTTCTCTATCTGTGATATCCAGGAGGTGCCCTCTGATTTGTGGTTCATGGGATGAAATACAGACTAGTTATATGGCTACACAATTTTGGATTGTTATTAATGTATTGGTGAATTGTTTGTGATGAGTTTGGTGCAGTTGTTTCATATACTGGTCAAAGCATTGGACTTTTCTTTCCCAAAGCTTGAAGTACATATGGTGAGGACCGTTTTCTTATAAATGATAATAACATCAAGTTAGGAAAGATTTTATGGGAAGGACGGAGTCGTTTAAGGAGAGAAACTAAAAAGGGTGAAAACAACCAAACTTTAGCTATGAAAGACACAAACGATGAAACTGGCATTATGAGGAATAGAAATGCAGATAAAAGCTTCTGTATGGATGCTTCTTCATTAACCTGGTAAGTGATAATTGGATTATCTGCTGGCAGAATGGTGCACCCTAGTTAATTTAACAAGGAGCCTCAAAGGTCTATCATTGATCTTTCTCAGATAGTGTCAATCTAGGAAGCACGGACTTGTCGGACATGTTTCGGACACGCATACTTCTCGGGTATGCCAGGACATGTGTCGGACACATCAATTGGCGTGTCTAATATTTTTATTAATATTTTTTTTAGTGGACACGTCCCTAACACATCGGGAACACGCATGTCCCTTACTTGGACAAGATTTGGGACACGGCGAGTTTAAAATATTATTATTAAAAATATTAGATGGAGTCAAATTTATAAATTTCAAAACTTTAAAGCACAAAAACATAAAAACTCACATCTTATTCTTTAAATCCTAAACTTCTCAATTGTTATATTATAATTGTAAACTTGTTTAGTTGTTTTCATCTTATTTTTGGTGATTTATAGATGTTACATTCCTATACATAGCAAATAAAAACATATACAAATATTTTTTTTGCCGTATCTCTGCTGTGTCCGTGTTCGTGTTCTTATTTTTTTGAAAATGCCGTATCCCTTGTCCATATCTGTGTCCATATCCATTCTTCTTAGGTGTCAATAATTCCAACTTCTAGGTTACTAGTGTTGTCTTAGAAATAACTATGGAGGATCCAAGAAATATCCCTTATTGTTTCCTAGACAAAATAAATAAACACATATACCCACAGAATGATTGTGTTTAAGAGAATGGAAAATTGTGGAAATGCTAGCCTCATAAATCTAATAAATCCTGCCAATCAGGATTGTTTGAGTGGTATCCATCAATTGTGGGTGCTAGTTGCTTGCACTTCTGTTTTTCGCACAATTATTCTACCGCTTGGATGGGTTCAAATCCTTCAACAGCTTCTTCTTAGAGGCTAGAGAAACAAGCATACTTTTAGCTTGCTATTAAAAGAATGTGGGCTATAGATATCTTCTTTGTTGGTGAAAGCATAGGAGAAGATCATTGTGAATCAAATATTATTTTATACCATACCATATCAAACTACCATTTATATTTTCAAGGATATCCTAGTTCTCTCCGGCCAAAGATCTCAAGTAACTAAAAGCATATGCATCTTGGCAGGGTTGTTTCTTTAATCTCAGCAACTTCTTGGAAAATACCCTTTGTAAGAAAGAATATGATGGAGCGTACTTCATTGAATTGGGCATATTGTTGCTTTGAAGAGGCTCCCACCACTGCAGGGTCTGAGAAGGGCGAGATGTATGCAGCCTTATCCCCGTGTGGAGAGGCTGTTTTCGTGTTTCTAATCCATGACATCTAGGTCACAATGGAGCAACCTTATTGGTGTGCCATGACCCAGTCTCACATTGTTGTTTTGAATATGGATCATTACAAAGAGTGAATGGGAATGTGATATTCCCAATCATTAGATGTGGTAAGATAGCTATAGGCTTTTCTAGTTCATGGAGTTTGTGATGAGGTGATTCTAAATGTGTGCCTTACTCTCTCTAATTAGTAGATGAATAGTGCAATATCTCATTATTGAAATGCTAAAGTTTTCCAAGACATGTAATTAAGGCTTCTTTATTGAAATTAGACAATAGTCGAGTCATGATATAGGACTAAGAGCATCTTATATGAATTTTTTGCCTTGAATCACAAACAACTTAAAATTTTTCATCATTGTTTTCTTTTGCCTACTTATCACCCAAAAACATTTATTTTGATTTGTGTTCCCTCACTCATGCAAAGGAAAGCTAAGGGAACAAATAAGAAAGTTCCTTATTGCTAAATTTAGTGCTATGGCCTATGGGACATCAGTTTACTATGCTTTGGAAATTGGAACACCATTCCAAAACACAAGTTTCTGGAGTTAAGTGTTTTTAGAAACTTGTGCTTGCTTCCTCGGGGCATTTTCCTAATAATGTAAGTGATATCTTTACAATGCTTTAATATGAAGGATTATAAGTTGCTTTGTACCTGCACAGGCCTGTGGCATGCGCAAAAGAGTGCAATACTGGGAATTACTTCATCTTTCCTTTGATTGATATTTAGAGTACAAACAAAATGAATATTGCATTTGGGCATGCCACTCAGAGATGGAAACCAAAACAAAATAAGGGATTTTCTGGAAACATGTGATAGGAAAGCACTTTACTCGTTGAGAGATAAAATTCCTTGGCCAGCAATGCTTTTCTTCGTTTGCTGCTCCAAAATCCCTACCATTATGGCATAGTATACTCTAAAAATTGAATGTTGGAGAGTGTAGGACTTTTTCTATCCGCTTGGGATTTGGGACATTGTTGTGCCAATATTTCACCAAGTGAGCTTTTTGTTGTCACTCATTATAGGCCCAAAGCTGAAAAACTCTCTCCACAGCATCAATTTCGCAGCAAAGTTAAGTTTGGAAATTTGCTAGGAAGACTTAATGAACATGATCTAGACACTACAAAGCATAATTTCATCTTGACTTTGTTGGAAGCTTTACTAATTTCTTCCAAAAACTAGGATGATCTTTCACTAATGCAAAAAGGGAGGGCTAGATGCATCATTTGCTCCCATTTGTTGGGATTCAGCCACAACATGCATTTTAGCTTATTTCCTACTGGTGAACCAATTGAACTTCCTCTAGGCTAACATTATGTACTAAACCTCTCTCAAATCATTTAAATAAATTGCATTATGCATAACTTTTTCTCCTTTTGGAAATGAGAGAAAAAGGTTCATTTCCTTTTGTATACTCAGATGGTTCACCATTGTTACCGTCTTTAATAAAGTCAACGTACTTATCGGAGAAAAAGAAGGGAAAGAAAAGGCTGGTGTAGTCAACTGCAAATAAGACAGATTTCCCTCTCATCCCTGCCAAAGCCTTCACTTGATTAGTTGATTAAGCTTAGTTGCATGGTTCATGTTCCACTAAAAAGATCAAGAACTATAGTGAATGAAAACGGGAATAAAAATATCCCACGGATTTGGTAATTTAATCTCCTCAAAGAACTCATTGACCTAAGTTGCAAACTAGTAGAGTTAAGCATCTCATAATCTGATCATAGCTCAACTGCTCAAGGGCCCTTTCTGAACGTCAGTGATCTAAAACCTTGAATTAACGTGGTTCTAAGCAGGTGAGAGGCATGTTGAAATTTCTTATAGAGTGAACAAAATATTGATACTAAATATTGCTTTTTGGAGGCTTCAATACAGATAGACCTTAATATATCACCTTGAATCAACATCAGCTGATACAACAGATACAGATGGAATGAGTGCTACAAGTAGCAATAATATATTGATAGCAATAATGAAGAAGAACAAGTAGAAAACCATGAGCAGGTGAACAAGTGAGGAAGTGGAACCATGTTAGCCAGCTGCAGCGGGGCAATAGGGCATAATCAGAACGAGTAATGCACCATCAACACATAGCATGGACCAGAAGCACCACTCTTCGAACTGCTTTTTTGTATAGGTGTATACCATAGCCTTTGTAACCTGAGCAGTGAGCACTGCAAATAGCCTTGCCGCAATGATTTAATATATGAAAATTCCATTCCATTTTATCTATTCTACTAGCATGTCTAATTATTCTAGACTCTGAAATACCCTTACTGGATGAAATGTCTAACTTTTTTTAGCCTTAGAACCAACCTAAAATTCACTTTCATTTATAAAATATGTTTTTAGGTGGCACAACATTGTTTATAAAGCATTGCGAACATTTAAATTATGATAAATAAGGTCAAGCATGCTTATTAATGAGTTTTTTTTGGCATTTGCTAGTTTTTGAAAAAAATTCAGGTCTCCTGTTATTGATTCAGGTTATACATTGGTCGATACTCCTGATACCATTACACTAGTGTAATGACTGCAGCCGCTACGTCGTCGTCGATTGATATTGCAATTTAAAACCGTGAGAGAGATAACAAATTGTGAACAATAAAGAGACAGAGAGAAAACCACACACGGCAAAACTTATATATTGAAGATAGGAAGAGCAAAAGGAGACATATAAAAAAAAAAGGAAGAATAAAAGAAGGTGAGGATGCGCTGGTCTGGTTGTGTCCTGTTCAATTTTTAGTCATGTTGTATGCTAAATAATTGTCTTTATAAAATGTCCTTTGCCAGTTGTATTCATTTTCCTGTAAATCATTGGCTCCTTCTCCTACTTATCATTTTTTCCTTGATCCTTTAGAAGCCTTCGATATCCTTTTGAGTGAACCCAGTGCTTCCATCAATGTTCAAACTCCATACTATTATTTACCCTACAACCCTACATATGTATGGAAAGAAATGTGGAACAAGACAATAACAGACGAGTGGGACCCATACATGTGATCCACATGCTTTTAGTCCATTCAATGGTCAGATTTGGGCCAACCAATGAGTTGAGAAGGTGGGTTATCTGAGCTGAAAGAGTCTTGGATTCTTTGGTTACAGGCTATGAGAAAATCCATTCATCCTCCCACCTCGTTTGATTATCGTGTTGTGTGCTAAATAATTTTTTGTATGGTGTGTCCAATGGGGTGGTGTTTGGAAAGAAAAAGTAAAAACCTTGGCAGGTTAGGCTATTTTTATTTTAGTTAGTTATTTATTTACTTATTTATTAATTGTGTGTGTGTGTGTTTTTTTTTTTTTTTGGGTGGGGGGAGACTTCAAATTATTTAGAACTATTATGGAAAAAGAAATAAAAGATATCTTCAGTTGCAGATGCAGGTCTTGGGCAAGTGTTGATGAGAGTCCAATACTCCATTTGATATGCGTGCCCCCCGCCGGGGGGGGGGGGACTGAGCTGCCTATGATAACCTTTTGCTTTTCTCTCTCCCTCTCTAGCACACACCGTCTTTTGGTTTTTTGTTAAGTGTTCTCCCACTCTCTCTCTCTCTCCTTTCTTTTTTACTTTTTGTATGATTTAACAAAAGAATGCTTAAGAAGTAATGCCACTGAAATGTTCAGTCTTATATTTCTTATAGCATAATGATTGATGTATTGTCATTTAGAGTTAAAAATTTACGTTGATGAGTCATTTTACATTGCATTTGCATCATTAGGAACTCTTTGCCTGATTTGAATTGGTATAAGAAATGCTTTGAGTATGTTTTTGCCGTTGCTTTTAACTTAGCATGAAGGCATCATGATTGATGTTTATATAATGTTTTAGTAGCTTGTGAAATTGTAAGACAACTCTGTAGTTTTGAAATGGATGATGGTACATTTTAGGTGAAATGTTTCAACACAGAGCAAATGGTGCAGAAGTCAGATAAACCCCCCTCTCCAAAGGAAACTGCAATATTTTGTTTAATGCACAATTGATTCAAAGTATTTTGGGAGGGGTTTTCCGAGACATGAGGATATTTGTTAACCTTAGGAGATTCATTTGTACTTTGAAGTCATTTGGAATTTTAATCAAGCTTGATTGAAAGCTTTTAACATGCAGAAAGTGAACTTCACATTAGAACTTATTTGACTCAGTTGTGGCACTTTAGATTTGTGAGTGCAAGATAGTTTGCCTAAAATGATAGGGTTTGTTAATTTTTGGATCTTCTATACATACAGAGGAGGGAACTATATTTCTTTTAGTGTCTTTAGATTGTAAGATCTTTAGAAAAGATCTTAGTGGTGCATACACAGGCCCCCACGTGTAAGATGTTCGATACCTTCCATTGAAGACAGAGGAAAAAGAAAGAGGAGGGGGGCGGGGGGGATTTTAAGAAAACATTGCTCAAGCTAATAGCTTCCCCCCACCTCCTTTTTTCAAAAAGTATATATCCAATTAGATGGTGGCATAAGGGGTGCAAAGCCTAGTATAGGTATTAGACATTATTTGGGTAAGAGGGGGAAGATGCTTCCTAATTGGTGTTGTATGTGTAAGAAGGCTAGGGAAACAATTAATCATTTGTTGTTGCATTGCGAGGTAGCAAGGGATTTGTGGAGTTTTGTATTATCTATTTTTGGTATTCATTGGCTAATGCCGGGTTCGGCGCTTCAACTTCTAGAATGTTGGGTTGGTGGTTGTTGCTTAAAGAGAGTTAAGAAGATTTGGAAGGTGGCTCCTTTATGCTTGATGTGGTGTATTTGGAGAGAGTGCAATAGGTGCACGTTTGATGACGTGGATTTAGCAGTCCATAGTCTTAAGCTTTCTATGCTGTCTTGCTTCCACTTTTGAGTTCAAGGAGAGTTCTGTCGTTCTTCTTTTGTTTTTATTGATTTCTTGGGGAATTTTTCTTTTGTTCATAATGTTTAGGCTCTTTGTATACTCCAGGTGTGCAAGGGCTATGTCTCTGCTTAGGCGCTTTCTTCAATAAATTTATTTATGTATAAAAAAAAGGTATTAGACAGTATGAAAGCTTAAGTACTATCAGATGGGAATAGAAGAATCCAAACTACCGACAAAACCCAAAAATGCTTCAATGAAGGATGAACTAGCCCTTTAAGCCAACGATTTATGATCACTATAAATGAACTTTTAACTTATGCATAGGCTTCCCCACTCCTTCAAATGATTGCTAGTTCTGATCTCTCCAAATACACCACATAAGGCATGATGAAGCTGAAGACCATGCCTTAAGCTCACTTTGGGAAGTTTGCTGCAGAACATGCCTTAAACTCAGTTCTGGGAATCAAACCTCCTCTTCCAGTGGCAAGCAGAGCCACCACCGACCTTGGAGAGACCCATGACATACCAAACATATAGGCACTCCCCTTACTATTCACAATGAATAAGATGATGGTCCACTGTCTCCCTTGTTGCTTCACACACACTACTACAAATTCGGAGAACATCTACAATAAGCCCCCTTTCGAAATATTATTAATCATCATAATACTCCCATGAACCACCTAGCAAACCAAAAATGTCACCTTGGTAGGGATTTTTGCATTCCAAATACCCTTCTAGGGAAGAAGGTCACCAGCGTGCTAAATATGTCTTTGTAGTATGATCTGGCCACAAAATTCCTGTGGTTTGGATAATTGTTTAAAGCCTTTCCTTAGAATATGCCATGTTGGTTCCTCCTTGATAGTTTTGGGAAGTAGTTAGTTTTCAAGCTTTGAAGTAGATTTGGGCAGATTATGACATAATTAGAATGCTTCATAGTGAAATTTGGGTTACTTTCACCTTATAATACATCTTTAGAGAGTTGATTTAAATTATATTATGCTGTTTTAGCATTTTTATTCTACAGGGATGGTTAGCACTTCATTTAGTTGAGTATGGATTCCAAGAGAGAATATGGAAATAGCTCTTAGAATATGCCAAATAGACTGCTAATTTTTATTCTTATTGTTGCTGATCTTGCAAATAATAGCATATGGTTTGCAGAAGATATGCACATAGCTCTAAAATCATTTGGATAAGTGTCCAAATTAGCCTCATGTTCATTTAAAATATAAGACACGAAGCAACAGCATCTCTCGTTCTGGATCCGTCTCTCTGTCCTCATTGTTATCCAATTTCGGCATCAAATGGGTCATTTCTCTGAGCCAAGGGCCATTTTTGTTTCTTGCTACATTGAAACTTTGCTCTCATCAGTGTATTATAGTTAAACTCTAGAATTGTTTGGGCTCTGGTGCTCTGCCAAGTGCCAACTCCATTAGTTTCTTCTTACCTGATATTTGTCAAATCCTTGATGGGATGTTTTGTGTTGCCTTTTGGGCTACTAATTTGCAAATCTCTCTCTCAACTCTCAACTCTCAAGTATGTTACATAGGATTTTCCAGAATCCTTTAGCCTGTTACATGCTTTGCATGTTGAACTGGTAGTTGCAGCTTGTATGTAGCCCCAAACGCATCTCTTATCTGCATCCATCAATTATAACTCGTAACGTAACCTGTGCTTGCTCCTTTGTTAAAGGAAGCCTTTTTTTTTCAGGGACTCTTCAGGTTTTCTTTTCATGGTCTGTTCAGTGTGCGGTAATGATGCTTCTGCTGATAACATGCTATTTGTGTTTGTGTTTGTGTTTGTTTAGGAACTTGCAGAACTTCATTCCATCCTATATGTGCGAGGGAGGCAAGGCACAGAATGGAGATTTGGGGAAAATTTGGATGTGATGATGTAAGCATTGTTATTAGTTTTCTTGAATTAGAATGATCAAATAATTATTTTTGCTTTCAATGTTATTTTCACTATTTATGTGGAGGGCTTTATGTTGTAATATGGCTTGCTGAGTAAATTTCTCTTCCCCCTCAACCCACCAAATGGAACAAAAACCATGTAGGTTGAGTTACGGGCCTTTTGCTCAAAGCACTCGGAAGTCCAGAATGGTGGCAGCACCCAACAATCAGGGGACATTTCTATAGCAATTGGCTCTGATTCCTACATTACCAGGCATCAACCACTAACACCAACAGTGAACAAACCACACAAGTTAAAAATTGGCAGGAAAAATGGAGATAGGATCACTGTCCACATTGAAACAAGTGATGCTAACATCAATAAGTTGGGCAATAGTGTGCTACACGAAGAAGGGTTGTCAGGCACCATATCAAATTCTATACTTCAGTCTGAATGTGGTGATATGCAGCAACCTGGAAGTACTGAGACATTGGACAGGAGCACCAATGATGCTGTCAATACATCTGACTCTCTGGATTTTACACTGATTCTAAATAAGGTAGACTGAAGAACTGCATACATTGATGATTATTTTATGCTTTTAACATCTAGATTCATTTGGAAAAGACATCCATGTGTAAGTTGGATGTTTTCCATTTTAATGTTTTTTGGTAAGTAAAAGTGGTAATGTTTTCCATTTATGCAGCTCATTGATCGAGGAAAAGTCAGTGTGAAGGATGTAGCCTCAGAGATTGGCATTTCACCTGATTCATTGGCCTCAATGCTTGCTGTAATGCTCAATTCTAACAACTTTCCATGTCTGTAGTTAGTGTCTGAACAGGATAGTTTAATACTATACATGCCAATAGATGCATATGTGTATGTTTTGAGTAGTTTTAGTTGCATCTTATTTTCATTTTGGTTTTGATTTCACAGGACAATTGTTTGGTCCCTGACTTGCGCTGCAAAATAGTCACATGGCTTAGAAATCATGCTTATATTGGTACTTCACAGAAAAATCTGAAAGTTAAAATTAAATCCTTGCTTGCGTCTAAGGATGATATGGGGACTGCCA
Organism: Euryodendron excelsum; assembly: GCA_033060915.1. NCBI lineage: Eukaryota > Viridiplantae > Streptophyta > Magnoliopsida > Ericales > Pentaphylacaceae > Euryodendron > Euryodendron excelsum. Next base: position 21,457,019 of record CM065389.1, on the reverse strand, counting down.
AAGATTCTGATGCTGTTATGGTATCAGAGTCGGATATCCCCGATGTTGCTCCTGTAAAGTCAGTACCACCACGGAGAAGAACCAAGAGCAACATTAGGATAATGAAGGATAACAAAATGATCTGCTCATCTAAGGAAACAACTAGTGATGATGGAGTAGTAATGGATGGGGCTAAAAGAGGTCAGTTGATCAGTGAAGACGCATATTATTCATGTAAAGAGTCTGTTTCTGATGTCTCTGAGAAGGTAATTCCTTTATTCAATTATTTGCTGTTCTCTAGGTTTTTCTTGGCAAACTGTTTAGCTTATTTCTGAGTACAGAATTTGGGAAATTAAAATGAAGTTTTATGTTGATTTGCTCTTTGAAGAGTAAAACAACTGTAATTTTTTTCCAACTTTGGTTGATGTAGTCATTGTAGCTTGTTGATGTATCCTCTAATAGCATTTTGTTGTGTTACCACTAGTAGCACCATCTGATGCCATTTAATTTACATCAGAGTGATGAAAAATCATCAGCCCTTTAATTCGTGTAAGTTGATCTGATGGGTACCTGTTCCTCTGTGGTCTCACACTGTCAATTGTACTCCTCTTGTTAATGTAGCAGATTATTTAGCTTTTATTTTTGGATCAGTTAATCCTCATGCCTTGTTAGTGATCCTGTTTGCAAGTTTTAAGGGGAGATCCTAAATGGAGATGATTTAGAGTTGGCTTAACAATTGTGTCATCCTAAAACCTTCCTTAAGTACTTACCAAAAAACAAAAAAAGAAACCAACCGTAAGTGTTCTCTCTGTTTACTCCTTTGTTTGACAATTTTCTTTGCCCCCTTTCTTTCTCTATGTTGCCATCTCAACGTGATATTTTCTGTTAGTGGTGTATACTTCTTTCATAGTGAATATTGTTCTTATTTGGAAAAAAGGGTCGTTATTTCTTGTTTTTTGTATAGGAAGATTGTTGGACTTAAAAGAATTTATTTTTCTTCTGGAAGTTGATTTCTTCAAGATTTTTGGGCCAGGCACCCCACTTTCCATTAAATGTTCTCTTCCTCCACCAGAATTGTTTCCATTCATCATACTCTGGGATCAGAAATCATGTATGGTGTTATCTTTTAGATTCTGCTGCATAGTTGACAGAAGGAAAATTATTGTTAAACATTATAGACCTCTTTTGATTTTATTTGAATTGCTGTTTTGGCAAAAGAACAAAGCTTTCTCCAGGAGCATTGTAATGCTAGGCCTTCAAGTTATGTGCTCAACCCAGAAAGTGAATGGGTTATTACCACAGGAGCCATCAGGATAATTTATATGGAGTTGTATGGATTTTAAAGTTTGTTGCCTTTCCTGCAGGATTGGTGTCATATACAGAGTGTTCATATTTGTCCATAAATTGTTGATTTGGGTACTCAATTGATGGGAAATCCCTAAATTTATGCTGGTATTATCCGCTACCTGAATGGTGTGTGCCTTTTGGTGAAGGCAAACTTTACATGATGATCTTTGCCTATGACGTGAGATCATTGAACCTCATTGTTGAAGGGTGTTTATAAGATTGATATACTTCACTTTTTCTCATGCCCCTTCTTTGTAGCTCTACTCTATGTTGACTGGTACTTAGTTCATCTCAATTTTTTTGCATTACATGACCACGATTGCTTCTAGATGATAACCTACATCTTCTACTTTTAGTTATGGTTTGCCCATCAATTGAGAAAGAATTTCAGGTCAATTTATTATTGACCAGGGTTGTTGAAATGCTTTGTGAGCAAAGACTATGGTCCTATAGGCTTCCTTTTGTCTTGGTGGTTGTCATTGTACATTACACATGGTACAATTTTTCTTGGTGCATGTACTTTGCTTAATATTTTAGCTGAAATAGTTTCTGGTCCTTTTTTGTTTCTGGATTTTTCATTTAAAGAGTTTCAGTAAAAATTGGATGATCACTTGCCTTTTACACAAACAGTGGTACAGAACAAGAAGAAAATGAACCATATTAAAACTTTACGATCAAGTATTGAAAATTCCTCAAGGGCAATCAGAATTCTTGTAGGCAGCCCCAAATAGTTTGGATGATGATTGTTTGAAGAGAGATTTATTTATTTATTTATTTGTGATAAGTAGTTGCTTGAGGAGATATATCAACTAATATGAGTTGCTTCATGTTTGTTTACTGTTACAGTAGCCGCAATGTTACTCAAATCATCAGTTACTTATTCAAAAAAGAAAGAAAAAGAAAGCGTTTGTGGGGGTGGGGGTTTTTGTTTTGTTTGTTTTTTTTTTTTTTTTTTTGGGGGGGGGGGGGGGGGTGTGGAAGCAGGAAAAAAAAAATCAAATGAGGGATTTTAGGGACACTGTTGTTTGTACTTGCAAAAAAGAGGCATTGGTGTTTGCATTTTTTTGCTATTATATTGCCATGACTCTATAAACTCATTCATCTTTTCCTAGGAACTATGAGCATGTCTCAAACAATATAACATAGACTTTTATTATAAGAAGTAATGAGAAATGAGAAACTTCATCATTTTGGTTTTTGTTTGTGCAGAATTTGATGGAGCCTGATGGGGTTCATGATACTTTGGCAAGCAATTCACCTAAATGTGAAGGTTTGTTTATGATTCATTGCTTTTATATGTAATTGCTTGTGCTTGTCAAAATAAATGACTCTTTTATCCAATCGATATTTTGTTTTTAAGTTTGTCTTTTAGACCTGGTCTGTTTGCAAATGTTGCATACTTGTTTGGCATGTTGCTGATCATTTATTTTTGCTATTCTTCATTAAATCTAGTTTTTGAGAGTCGGGTGGGGACCTTGTCAAGGTATAAAATTTCATTTCATTTTCATCAAAACAACCAAAAATGTTTCTGTTTCGAAACTGGCATGATAAATTAGTGGAAAATTACTATTCAAGTGTTTCCATTAAAATATAGCGAAACACAGTTAAATTCACTAAACACTACAAAACAAACTAAAAGAGAGTTGTTTTGACGCCTACTGAGCATCATTGAAGAAATCTTTTTTCAATAGTTATTGAATGAACATACGAGAAGGTAGAATAGAGAAGAGGAGAAAGAGGAATGGCTGAACAACTGATACTCTAATTATTTTTACAAGTATCTTCTTCTTTCCTTTCTGTATTACTTCTAGAATCTAGCCTATTGTACTTTTTCACGTACATTAGCAAACTCCTCTTCCTAACCAACCATTTGAACCGTTTCTTTATTTTCTTGTAATAATTATTGACTTATGTTGAAACTTGTTATTTATCTTTAGAAACCTGATGATCTTGTTACCAAGAGGGCCTCCCTACACCTTGGAACCCCTTTGATGCTTATTTATATTCCACAATTGTTATCATTACTATTTATCATACATTTGCTAACCTTGTTGGGAAGAACTTTATGCGCGGTTGGAATCATGAACGGTTGGGTTTGTTAGCATTGATTCGTTTGACTTTAATTTCTTTTCAGTTTGTGATGATTTTTACTGCCAAACTGTACACTTGTGCCTTTGTGTGAAACTTGGTGAGTAGGTGAGTAAGGATGGATGACAATGGGAAGTGGGACCCCCTTCCCACCCTTTTCCCGCTTAGGAAACTCCTCCCTTTGATGCACATGGCAACCTAGGTTGGGAGCAGCACTTAGGGACCCTCTTGGGGTTGGTGCCACGGTAATGGGGTGCTTGACTGACTGTATGACTTCCGTGCTGGAGTTCTGGGGATATGTGGCTTGGCTGCTAAAGATGAGGTTTCATCAAGGTGCTTCATCCCATCCTCCTTCAAGGAACTTGCACTTTGATTGGTTTTAGAGAGAGATTGCTTCGTGGGACGTTTGGGGATATGTGGTTTGGCGGCCAAAGATGAGGGTTTGTCAAGGATTGCATCAAATAATCATTTATTGAATTGGACTTTATTGAGGTGAAACCTTAATTGGATATTTGATGGCTTGTGGACTTCTCCTTTTCCTAGGACTGTGATACCAAAATGTAGGAACTCTGAAACTTTACAGAAGAGTACTGATCTATGAATCTACGAAGACCGTGCACAGAAACTTGTAATATACCATTAATTCTAAAAGTGTTGGAAAACACAAATGTAATCAGACCAGCAGCATTTTAATATATGATTAACAAACGATAAATCTTAATTAGGTCTAAAACTTAATTCTTAATGGTGCCAGTCTTTGTGTGAAGGCAATTTGTGTCCTTTCTTGTTGTCATGCTCTGCTTCTGTAGTATTATAGTACTTTAATAGACATCTTTTGAGTGACATAAAGCTCTTGTAATTAGTGTGGTCAAATGTGTTGATTGTATATATTTTAAGTGAAAGGGTTATTTGTGAAATACTTAATAATGCAAGTAGACATGAATAACAAAACTATTGCTTGTTTAAGAAATAACAAAACTAGAGGATTCTCCAAAAAAATTGCTGAACAAAAAAGGGGCCAAACTACTCCATTTTTTGAAACTAAGAAGGGAATTAGGTATAGTGATGGTTTAGAACTTTGTTGCACAACCCATTCTCTCTCTGGCCCCCTGCCTCTTCCTCTGCTCATTGTTTGTCTTCTTCATGTCTGCTGCAGCTCTCTTTTTCCTCGTCTTTGTAGCAGCAATAGGGTCTGCCTTGCAACATGGGCAACTGGCTTTTCTTTACTTTTACTGATTCCTAAGAAGCACTGATACAGATTACTTGACAAGGACACCACATGGACACACTCATACTGAGATTTTCAAAAAAGTGCTGTGCACGACACTGCAAATAAATATATTTTTATACGTCATATATAATAATATTTTCCTCAAAGGTAATGGAAAAATTGCAAGATGACACTAGTTAGAAGTTAAAAATTATTTATTCCAGAACTTAAATGTCAAATTATATATAAATCAAATTGCTTTTGTTTTACAATTCGATCTCAAGATTATTTTCTTCAAATTGGCAACGTGCTTCATGTGTGTCTAAGTGGTGGACCCGGTTGTTGAAGTGATGGACACATGTATCTCCTAAGGGTGTGTTTGATACTCATGAAAGGGAAATGGAAAGGGAGGGAGGGAGGGAGGGAGAAATGGGAGCGGAAATGGTTGTCTTTTCTTGCTTGATTTTGAAAAAAAAAAAAAAAATAGAAAGCAAAGTAAAAAGAAACTTACTTTCCACACTACAAACTAAACAATTTAAGGGAAGAATCATTTCCCTTTCTCTTCTCTCCTCAAGTATCAAACCCTCCCTAAGTGTCCGGTTCTAAAAAAATTATAGGACACGTTTGTCCACATATCCGACATGTGTCAAGGAGTGTTTGATGAGCGTTGTGTCCGCCATGGTGTTTAACAATGATATGACACCTTCTTAGAAGTGTCCATACTTCTTAGACTAATTCTTTTCAATGAGTACTGATGTAATATTGGGTCTTTAGACTGTTTGCCCTGTAACCGATTTCTGAGCCCTTTTGAGAAAAGGAATTTTGTATTTCACAAAATAATTTGTAGATCCATGAATATATGGTATCATGTGATAGCATGATTATAAGTTGCACTATTGTATATTTTCTTACTTCGTGTCAGCATGTGAGTTCATGCGACATTTGGCTAGCAATTTATTTATGTTGATTTTATTTATTTACTTTCTCTCCTTTCATATGATGATCTTTAAACTATTGTCAGCATGTGAGTTCATGCGACATTTGGCTAGCAATTTATTTATGTTGATTTTATTTATTTACTTTCTCTCCTTTCATATGATGATCTTTAAACTATTCTGCCCTTTTGGGAGAATAATTCACCAATTACCCGAAAAAAAATCACATGTCCAAAGGATGAATTAATTTAGATGTAAGTTGTCATTCTGTTCTGATAAAAGTGCCTTTGTTAACATTTACTATGGGATTTTCAACCATCCGACTGGGGTCAACCTTCTCTCTCTCTCTCTCTCTCTCTCTCTCTCTCTCTCTCTCTCTCTCTCTCTCTCTCTCTCTCTACACACACACACACACACACACACACACACACACAGTAACAAAAGTAATATAAAAAATGGTGCCCCAACCCTTGACATACGAAGAATACAAATTTGGACAACCTTCAAATTGCTACTTGGGTGAAATTAATCTGTCATGAGGAATTAGGGGAGGATTTACAGTTCCTTGTGCTTGTGAAGGGTGGTGTGGAAAAAATATTCACAGCTTTATGGAAAACAAATACACAAATTCTTGTTAATGGAATATCTATGTTGAATGAATGTAGTGTGACACACGAAAATTTCCCTCAAACAATATAGATACCTGAGAACAGAATGTCTTCAGTCTAAAAGTGGTGGTGGAAATTACTAAGGATTTGAGAATTTGGCTATAGGATACCCTTGTATGACCAAAAGGATTCTAGAGTGTTGGAGCACCGATTTCAAATTTGACATGTTCACTTGCCTACTTAAAATTGATTTCATAGCATTCGGCTTACCTCAATTGCAGGAGCTGCAGTGATCCAGTGGAGGATATAATGTTCTTATACTATGTTACTTGGACTCTTTTAAATATGTGAAGTACCCGTGTCGGATGCTTGACACTCGACACTAGTTGGATATGCATCTAACAAGGATGTATAACTAATTGAGTTTACTGTAAAACTAAATATAAGACTTCCATTTTATGTATGAAATGTTATATTTTAGCTTGTAAATGCCATTTTACCTTAAAAAAACAAAATAAGTAGTTAAAAAATATGAAATCTAGCCGTGTCCCAGTGTCCTTGGACGTAAAAATTAGATGAATCCGACACTTGGACACATACCCGCACCCAACACCCGTAGCCGAGGCTAGGTAACATAGTTCTTATATATGATATAAATAGAAATAATAAATATGTACCAGTAAGGTGATTCTCTTGGGTTCTCTCCTGCAATCAATATAGGGGGAGCTGCAGTGTTTAAATTTCAGTTCTGACATGGTGTGTATTGTTCCCTTTGAAAAAGAAATAATAAAATAAAGTAAAAAACGCAAAACAAAACACAATGACAGAAAAAAGCAGAAGAAAAAAGATAAGATTATTGTCTTGTTGTGGACATGCGAATCTGATCTTCTGCAGCTTGCCATGTAGAGGTGGCAAGGTTGCAAACTTGCAATCTAGGTAAACTTCCTATTCTTGTCACATAAGCTTGCATTCGTAAAACCGCTTTGACAACAAAAACAAACAAAAAATAAAACAAAATAAAAAGCATAAGATAGTTGTCTTGTGGAGGCAATTGCAATTTGGTTTTATGCAACTTGCTGTGTGGAGAGGTGGTGCGGCTGCAATCTAGGCAAACTGTTTTTATCTGGTAATAAAAACTATGTTGCATAGACTCGGGTATAGGTGTTGAGTGCGAATGTGTGTCTAAGCGTCTGGTAATTCCCTTGTTCGAGGACACTGGGCACAACAAAATATTCATATTTCTTAATATACGTCTATTATTTTCTAGGATAAAAGTGTTTACGAGGTGCATAGAGTATTTCATACATAATAGGAGAGTTTTGTGCTTATTTATATGATAAACAGTTGAATAACCAAATATTTTATTTGGTATATGTCCCATATCCATACTATTCCCTTACCCAAGTGTCGAGTGTTTGACACATGTACTTAATACATTTTAGAAGAGTCCATGTAACATAGGGTCAAAGTATCTTTGATAAGCAGTAACCTAGTTTTGTTCTTTGAAAAATTTTAGTATATATTTTGGCCATTCATATATTTTTATTAGTCACTAAGTACCCTGGTGTTCTGAAGTCCAAAACTTGTGTAGTTCGCAGTGGGCATTATGTGTTCTATCTTTTGACTGATATGTACAGTATTTCCTTTTTGAGCTCCTTGTTATTGGTGGGTTCCTGAATTACTGTAGTTACCTCCATTAATGCTTTGGAGGTGAAACTGCATTAAGTGAATTTGGTTGCCTATGGTTCAGTTTTGAACTTCTTCCTCCGTACCTCTCTCCTCTCAACAGTGCCCTTAGGTCAATGTGTTTTCATGCTTACAGATGTGCATTCAAGTGTTTGCGTAGGCCAGCGTGGAGATCGGATGAGGCATCTCTTAGTAATTTCTAACATTATGGTCCTTTAATCGCCGCAGTGTGTAATGCTTGACTTTATTACAATGGTCTCAAATTTTCAGTATCAAATGGATGGAAATGCCTGACTTTATTTTGCTAACAAGTGTTCGCATAGCCCAGCATGGAGAACAGATGAGGCATCTCTTAATAATTTCTAACATTATGGTCCTTTAATTGTTGCAGTGTGTAATGCTTGGATTTAGTACAATGGTCTCAGATTTCCAGTACCAAATGGATGGAAATGCTTGACTTTAGTTTACAGTGTGTAATGCTTGTTAAGTTAGAAAAAAAATTTAATCCGGCTCCTGAAAATTTAATTTTAGTGGTCTTTTTTTTTTTTTTAATCCCCCATAAGAAAGAGAAAGTGAAAGGAAAAAAATTGATCTTTATTGTGTATGCATTTGTACTACTTTTTGATAGTCATACCATATTGTGGACAGCTGATTCAGTGAAACCTTTTAACTGCTATCTTTCTGAAGGTGGTCAAGCATACGGGGCTACTGCTGAGCAGAATGTGACGCCAAATTCAGACCCAGAAAATACCATATGCTCAGTTGTTAAGAACGATATCCCCGACCTCATGTGAGGTTTACATGTAGCATGTCTTGCACTTCATATTCCTGAAACTATTTGTTTCACAAATTGATATAAATTTCACATTTGTGTACTGCAGAAAAGCTGAGGCAGTGTCTAGTTCTTACATTCATCCACTTATCCGCAATGAAATGATGAAAATGCAGAATGTGGTGCTTTCAAATAATGCAACTTATGAGTTTGATGGTAAAATCTTGTCTGATACTTGTATGTCACATCTATTGTGGTCATGTAGTCACCTACTTTACTTGGCAGGTTCAAGGGACCGAGGAATTTCTCCTGTGGTGGCATCTTCCGGTTCTGGCATATGTTGTAATAAGCACATTGAACGTTCTAATTCCCGTGACAGGATTTCTAAAATTGATGGAGCGAAGTTAGAACAGTTGGTTAAGGCCCGGAATATTGGTGTTCTAGAAATGTCTCCAGAAGATGAGGTGGAAGGGGAACTTATTTTTCACCAGAATAGGCTACTCTGCAATGTGCTTGCGAGAAAGCGCTTTAGTGGTCTCTGCTTTATCCCCTTTTGCACTTTTGGCAGCAGTCTTTCCTTTTTACTTCATTCATTTATTTTACAAGGCACTTGGGAAGTGTGCAATTTGAAAATTGGTTAGTTTATGGAATTGTATTTCTTTTGTGATGCATCACGTAGACTTCTAAGTATACCTTCTGCATATGTTCATGTATTGTCCGCGCAGATGATTTAATTTGCAAGGTTGTGAAGAGTCTACCTCAGGAGATTGATGCCATTGGCAAGCGAAATTGGGATGCTGTACTTGTCAACCAGTATCTTTCTGAGCTTAGAGAAGCAAAAAAACAGGGACGAAAAGAGAGGAGGCACAAGGAAGCCCAGGCTGTACTAGCTGCTGCAACTGCTGCAGCTGCAGCTTCTTCAAGGATCTCGTCATTTAGGAAAGATACACTCGATGAATCTGCTCACCAAGAGGTTGTATTTCCTGTCCCTTCTATACCGAACATGATTTCTACTTATTGTGTCGGTGGTTAGGAAGCTGATGTCATATTATTATTCTTAGGCATTGTCATTAACTTTGGTTTGTTGTTATCATAGTCGTTGGCTTTAGTGTTAATTTTCTTTCTGTGCAGAACCTGTTTAAACTGAACACTTTGACTGGAAGGACTGGGCTTTATTCTCAGCAGCTGCCACGGGCGAAGGAGACACTTCCAAAGTTGGCTGGACCGCGGGTTTCATCAGAAATGAAATCTGATTTTGTCCAATCGATCTCAGATCTTTGTAAAGAACATCCCAGAACTTGTGACATCTGCAGACGCTCTGAGACAATCTTGAATCCAATCTTAGTGTGTTCGAGTTGCAAGGTTTTCTAACCTAGACTGGAAAGCTGTTGAAAAGTTATTATTATCTTGTTGAGTTCTAACAAATTCTTTGCTCTAGCAGGTTGCAGTTCATTTGGATTGCTATCATAGTGTTAATGGTTCTACGGGTCCATGGTATTGTGAATTATGCGAGGATTTATTGTCATCTAGAAGCTCCGGAGCTCCAGCTGTCAATTCATGGGAGAAGCCTTATTTTGCAGAAGAATGTGGTTTATGTGGTGGCAGTGCTGGTGCTTTTAGAAAGTCAACTGATGGTCAATGGATCCATGCCTTCTGTGCTGAGGTAAACTCTCTCTTGTTTCTTGGTTATGCATTTGTTTGAAGAAGTTTTTTTTATTCCCCTATTCTCATTGGAATGCATATAAATTTATTCCTTTTTCATGTTGTAGTGGGTGTTAGAATCAACATTCAGAAGGGGACAAGTGAATCCCATTGAAGGATTGGTACGTGGATGTACTTAGAGAATGGTTTAGATGAATGTTGAATTTTTGTGATGCATTTTGTCTGCCACTTCTGAAATATAAATGTTTCGGGTGAATAAAACTTGGCATTTAGCATGGAACTTGTATGTTATACCATTTCTGCAACCTTTAGGTAAAACTCAAAGATTTCATGTGATACTTACCTGTGTCATAATTTCTAATGGAACAATGCCAGGGGTCAGTCTTGAAGGGGAGTGATGTTTGTCATATCTGCCATCGTAAACAAGGTGTCTGCATAAAGGTGAAGATTGCCATTAGCTTATCCGTTGTTTTTTCTCTTCCCCACCCTTCTCTCTTTCTCAACTGGAAGTATATAGTAGATTAAAGTAATTGTTGCATCAACTTTTCCTTGTCCACAGTGCAACTATGGCCACTGTCAGAGTACGTTTCATCCCAACTGTGCAAGAAGTGCTTGCTTTTACATGAATGTTAAGACATGTGGTGGGAAGTTGCAACACAAGGCATATTGTGAAAAGCATAGCTTGGAGCAGAGAGCTAAGGTTGAATTTGATATGCTTGTGGAGTAAATAACACATGCTTTAGTGCTTTGTTGTTTCTTATCACGACTCGTCTTTGCTAAACGGATTTTATACAGGCGGAGACTCAAAGACATGGAAATGAAGAATTGAAGAGTCTTAAACAAATTAGGGTGAGTGAGGATGTTCTCTGATCATTCCTGGTTCAAGTTGCTCTAAAGTTAGACATATTGTTACTGGTCTAATGGATATATATTATCCTACATAATTTTTGGTTCATCTTGTCATAATAGTTATTAACAACTGAAGCAAGGATCATGTGTTTTTCAAAGAACTATGGACTTTATTCCTCGATGCACTTTGTCATTCAGTAAACAATGTAATAGGATTCTATCTCTTCCTCAAATTGAATTTATGTTGGGGGTACATCTTTTTAACAGGAGTTATCTGAATGAATGTGTGGTTTTGATTGGTTTTTCTTTGCTTTGCTTATGTTTTATTTGACTCCAAGAGATTTAGTCTGTTAATAGTTGGCAATTAAACACTGGCCTGGGATGATTACTCTACAATTAGATGGATGGAACCTGTTTTTGCCAAACTCGTTGGAAGCTGAGCTTTCATTACCTTTTTCTTTCTCCCTTATTTTAAGAATATATTAAGCCTAGTGATCTGAGTAGATGACTAATTAGAAGATTTTGTTGCTCTATTTCATGCATTTGATGACAATATACCTTGGCATATGCTTTCCTATTTTGCCAGTTGTTTTTTTAGTATATATGACTTGACCATAGTTTATTTAATACCTTGAATTGAATTTTGTTTGTGATCAGGAATGCAAACAGGTCTGAGATTTGCTATATGTTCAATAAATTCAGTTTGTTTGGCGCCCTATTTATATGACAGAAATATTTATGTTCAGCTTAGTGATGCATAGGGCCAAACTAAATAGAAGTTCATTGTTCTCTTAAATTTGAAAACTGAAAAGAGAAATGATACATGAGACCTGGGCAGCGCTATACATATATGATAGGTAAAATTATGCATATTATTGGCTTTTTCAGTTTAATAATTAGGAGCTCATAGAATAGGAGTCAAAAGAAAAGCACACTTTGTACGAAAAAGAATTGTAGCAAAGCCTGTTTTCTGAAACAACAGAAAAACAATGCCTACTCTTTGTCTGTGGTTGAATTCTTATCTCAATTAAGTCACTAGTTTTATTGCAGTTCTTTCTGTGTTTAGGTATATGATTTCCACATTCATACCCTGTTGTGAAATGCTCTTGTGCAGGTTGAATTGGAGAGGTTACGTCTGCTTTGTGAGAGAATTGTCAAACGAGAGAAATTAAAGGTATGCCTTTTTGAGAAGGAGATGAGTATTTTATTCTCTCTTATCTTTCTTCTCTTGGTTGTTGGGGGCATGTGTGATTATTAGATATATAGAAGAAAGGGCATTAAATGTGAAGCTTGAATTTTAAAACCTGTCTAATGCAATGTTTATTTAAGTACTTATTTTAATTTTGTTATTAATTTGAATTTGGTTGTAAACTGATGGTCGGAAGAAAGAATTTGTTCATATAGATTTCTTGCACAGAAATGGTGTTTGAAGTGTGGAAAAATGAAATGACTAAAGATTAATATATGCTTTGTGGTTTAAAACTGCCAAGATTTCCTAGTTGTTTCTTCCTGGCCTGCTAAGAAGCACGAACACTTCTAAGAGCTGCCTAGTCTGTGTCTCTATCAACATTTGTCGGACATACATCCAAACATGTTAGAGCTGGACACACTTGGACACTTGAGCATCACTTTCACACATGAAACACGATGCAAGTTTTAACTTTAAAAAAATAACTTTGGGATCCTATTGTAAAATAAAAAAAATGTGGATTTATACCTAACTTACCATTTAAGCTAAGAAACACAATTTTTAATTCTAATTACTGTTAAAATTTTATCCACTAACTGTGGATGAAATATTCACATATATGTCATATAAGAAATATATAAAACATATATTGTTGCCGTGTCAGCTTGTCCATATCTTGTGTGTCACGTGTCCGTGTCCATGCTTCTTACCTAGCCAGTGTTTTTACTTCTTTCCCCTTCAAAATGCTATGGATTCTCCATTGCTGGAATCAGAAGTATGGTTGACTGGTCATATTATTCTGATTCCTTATTTTCACTATTGTTTATTACTGTTTAGTGACTAAACAACCAGGTGGTCCAAATTTTGTACGTTCATGCATTCATGTTGACCTTTTTCGTTAACATGATCATCTTTGTTGGGATGTGTGTGTGTCTGTTATCTGTGTTTCCTTTTTTTGCTTTTTTTTAGAATCTTGCTTTTTGCCATCTAGGCATGTTTCTGGTGATAATGTACCTGCTAGTTGGCTGAAGTCATCACCAGTGTTTTTTTTTTTCTTTTCTTTCTTCTTTTTGAGAAAATAAAAAAGAAGGCTGCTGTGGCAATATAGTTGAGTTTTATGTATGGTCCCATGCTAACATGCATTCTCTGTGCAAATGCTCTCATGCACACGTGAGGTAGTGAGGATGCATGCGTGTGCATGTTTGTGTGGGATCAAAAGAGATAAGGATTTATGTTTAACTTTTTTCTTGTCAATTTTGCAGCGTGAGTTGGTTCTTTGCTCGCAAGACATACTTGTTTCGAATAGAGACTCTGTTGCTTTGTCTGCACTTGTTCGTAGTCCTTTCTTCCCACCTGATGTTAGTTCAGAATCAGCTACAACCTCCCTGAAAGCGATTACAGATGATTGCAGATCAGGCAGTGAAGCAATCCAAAGATCAGATGACATAACTGTTGACAGCACAGTTTCAGGAAAACGTCGTATTAAGTTTTCTGTGTCAATGGACAATGACCAAAAGACAGATGACAGCTCTACATCGCAACACCCTTTTGCCCAAAATCCTAGAGAGAGGTTTTCATTTGCTGGAAAACAAATCCCACATAGACCTTCTTTTGTCGCATCTCAGAATCTTTTGGATGATGGGGAAAAGAGGTCAAAATCTAGAAAGGTATAAATTGTGTTACATCTCTTATGATGTTGATTCAATTGAAACTTTTGTTTGATTAATTAAAAGATTGTATCTGAGTGAAAATATTGGCTGGTGCTTATAAATCACACAGCATACGGAAACATTTGAAAAGGAGCTTGTAATGACATCAGATCAAGCATCTGTGAGGAATCGACGATTACCTAAAGGATTTGTTTATGTTCCTATTAGATGTCTTTCAAAGGAGAAAGAGACCATCCCAGATGCATATTCTGACAAACAATTGGAACGTGACGGGTAAACCTAGGGTGTATCCTTCCCCGGATTTGATTACCCTGTTCGAGGCCGACAACCATCTATCTTGGTTGTATCCTTTCTGCCTGGATGGTGACATATTTTCCAGATTACAATAGCGGAAGACAATGGCAGATATTACCCCGAGATAGGGTCCCAGCCAGAGCATCCTTTGTGAAGGGTCATTCTGGTTTGGGGAAAGGAAGTTTTGGCGTCATTGTTGTACATTCATTGTGAGAGCAAACTGTACAGTGGGTTAGGGTTTGTTACTGTTGCATGTAATCAAGTGGCTCAAATTGCTTGTCTTGATGCTTGTTTTCCTGAGGAAGGGCAAATTTGAAGATCTGCTGCTTCTTGTACTTGTATACGATATTTAGAAGGTATTGCGTACTGTGCAGGCTCTGTAAAGTTAGTGTATATATTCTTACAATGTCAACCCTCAAAGCAATGTGGGCAGCATCAGATTGATAAAGGGCAATTTAAATTATTTGACAAAATGTTAGCATCTTGATTGGTCCAGCTCATTTTTAATATTGTTTGCTTTTGGTGGTTTCACTGACGTTATTTAGGTGGGTCCTTGTGATAGTGCTCCTTGAGTGAAAATTTCAGCTGCACGTTCTGTGGGTCCTGGGTTTTCAGCGCGTGGTATTCTGCATTAATTGATTTCATTTGTTTTGTTTTGTTGTTCTTTTCTGCCCTAAGATTTTGGACATTTCATAGAGAAAAGTAGTAATATTTCTTGTTTGTGCAGTCTTGTTGCTTTCAGTGAGATGCTTTCTGCATGATGCATCATTTTTGACCTGTAACCATAATGTCTTTCAAAGAGAACACGTGGGGTTTGTTAGAATGGTTACTCTTCTGATCTCATATACTTTTTTGTGCCTCGAGAATTTTCCCTTCAAAAATTCAGAAGTTTTTGCCTCGAGAACCTTGATTGATCCCGGCAATTGTATGGGCTTGAGAATTTTTGTTTGTTTTTGAGACATGAGAAATTTTGTAGCTCTAGTTTTTACTTGACAGTCTTCATTCGTTCTGGATAGGTTCTGAATCGATGTTTTGCAGCTGTGCCTAGTGGATGGAATGTAATTTATTGAAGTACAGGGTGGAGAAACTATTAGGGTCTTGTTTGTTGGCCTTGAAACAGTGTGCTCGGCCGCTCAAATTTGGTACTCCATAGCTGTATGTGCTTGTGATCTTTACATTGGTAGTGAAATGTTTCTGCTGCAGCGAAATGCGTTTCCAAACAATGCCTTCGTGCTCTGCAGCCACAAGGCAGTGCTCCACTTTGAACCATGCTGCAGTTTCCGAGTGCAAATGCAGCTCAGGCCAACGGTTGAGTCTGTTCCCCTGTGCCTTTTCAAAGGAGCTCTTTGCTTCTTAGGGATGGTAACAAGTTGGGAATGAGATGGGTTTCCTAAACCATACGTTGACCTTTAACGGAAAACACCTTACCTACACCTCGTTCTATATCCGCTATGGGTTGAATCCTTAACCCTTCAGTTTCGTATTTATGTTCAAATTGGGTTGTTTTGATGTAGGGTTAATCAGCATATTTTCTTATTGTTTATGTAGCATCTAGACTACTTTTCTAATCTCACATATTTTGAAAAAACAACAATCAGATTACATAATGAGAGATAGAGAATTCTTTTTAGTACATAGAAATATCCACTCTGTATGTATCAAGGGTTGTGTATGTATTATCAAAATATAATAGGGGTATTCTCATTATTTTGGTACATAATCAAATCGGGGTCTGGTGAAGGTCACTTAAATCTGCTTTGAATTTTATTATTTCTCTAATAATCAGCTCTTAACCCGTTTATTAAACTCCAAACTCTTTCTATTAGGAGTGGGGAGAGTCAAAGATTTGTTTTTTTGGGTCAAATTGCGAGGATCAGCTCCCCTTTAGATTTTAATATTTAGAATCTTTCATACTTCTTATCTCACTATGCCATGTGTTAGTTACTCAAATTCAACGGATAATGTCGCTGATTCAAACCCACGTTCTCATTTTTTTTTAAGTTTTTTTTTTTTTAACACTAAGTAAGATCGTGTGTTTAACAAAGATAATATTATTCGCTAGATCTGAGTGAGTAACACGTGACGCAGTAAAATAAGGAGTCTAAATAATTTTGGATAATTTTGGAGCACAACCCCAAATTGCATCTTTTCTTCCATATGTACGTTTATGATGAGCCCACTGCCTAAACTGTAACCTCAGTTTGAAACGTTATTGGCCAGAAAAACATTCACAGCTCTGGTCATAAAGTTTTTGCAGTTGCAAGTTGGACTTTGTTAAAGAAAGAAAACAAAAAAGAAAAGAAAAAGGTCTAAAGGGAGTTGGTAACAAAGAAATGGTTGCTTACTGGAAGTGTCATCAGGGAGGTGTGCGTTTTATTGTGGGAATTTTTTTCCTATTTCTTTAATGCATGTTTGAATCTTTGATTTGTGGAGGGAAATGACAAGGAAAGAGAAAAAATAGAAAAATAAAACAGAGGGAAATGACAAGGAAAGAGAAAAAATAGAAAAATAAAACAGAGTAAAAAAATTGATTTATTTCCTTTTGTTTGGGTTAGTAAAATGAAGAGGAAAGGAATAATGCACTTACATAATAATAAATTTCTATAACTAATTTTATTTCTTATTTATTTTTCTTTCTCGAAAGAAATTCAAAAATAAAGATTTCAGTATTTAATTCAAAACAAACATGTTCTTCAAAGATCAAACTCGACATGGCTTCCAAAACACGGAACCAGATGTCATTAAATTACATGAGTATTAACTATCTTTTTTTACATCAAAAATAAGAAAATTACACTCAATGGCCGCATTTGGTTTTTGGCTAGGTTAAGGGGCATAATTTATCTTGTACTCATATACTCGGTTTGGTGACTATTTTACCCTAGTATGGACTTTGCATCTTTCATGTCAAACTTTTTAAAGAGTTTGTCAAAAGCAATCCTTGAAGAGTTTTTTTATTTTATTAAGAGATTGTTTTATTAATGCAATTCCAAAATTAAATGGGGGAAATTTTTCTTCCTTTATCATTTTACTCCTCCTAAAAACATGCTTTACAATTCTTTATATAAACCATTATTCATTGAACATTATTCAATATTCATCATTCAATGTCATCCATTCTTCTCTCCATTTTATTTTCATACAATTCATTTCATTTCCATTGTTCATGTTACTCTATTGTCCATACAATTCATTTTATTTCCATTGCTCATGTAACTCATGTCATTATTTCAATTCTTCTCCTCCTTTTTGTCAATACATCAAAAAGATAAATAAAAGTTTAGAACAGAGACAAGTACAATAGCAAAATATCTTAAAACAGAATAATGTGTATAAACAGGACAACAAGCACAACTTTCCATCATCAAGGCCTCAATGCTACAACATATTTCATTCACAAAAATCATTACAAAGGATTAATCAATGATCATTCACAGAATATTACAAAAGAAATTGTCTTTAAGGATGACATGCTATCCTTTAACAAAAATAAAGATAGATACAAAAATGAAAATGTAAATAGGATAGAGAGAGAGGGGATATGGAGAGGAGATGTCCAGTGGTGAGGGGGTTAGGACAAGGGGGTCGTCTGGGGTGTTGGAGAACTTCTTGCCAGATCTATCCCTTAGCACATACTTGTGACCAGAAGTTGAAGGAGGAGCATCAGATTCAATAGCAGATGAGTCACCCTCTTCTTTTGCTTCGATCCGTTTTTCAACATTCTCCCCTTTTTCAGCTTCTTGTACCTTTTTCTCCCTACATTCTCTTTCTTCTTCAACCTTCTTCTCTTCTTCTCCTTCTTTTTCTCTTTCTCTGATTTCTCTCTCATTTTTTTCATTTTCTTCTTCTACTTCTTCTTCCTCTATCAATTTTTCTTTCCCATGTCTCAATATTTTACTTTCTTTTTCAATTCTCTGACTTTTCTTTCTACAAAAAACATTCTTGTGGCAACCATGTCTTCCTTCTTATTAAGTTTTTCGAGAGAGTCCAATACCTAAGCCATGAATGCATTCATTGCATCTTCACTTCCTTCAAGTTCTTGATTCAAGCTTCTTTTGGTACTCCTTTGCCTAGAACTACTCCCGAGGAGAGCCCTTTCCTTTGAACACTGCCTTCACCAGCTTTCTTAAGGATCCACTTGTTGTTCTTCAGAATGTACCCTATTCTCTTAAAAGTCTTTTCATTATATTCATCACTGATGGATTTAGGATTTATCTTTTTCTCATTGCTCAAATCAACCTTGAAGTGTTTGAAAACTTTCGTCAAGAAAATGTCATAGGGTAGACTAATTCTTGCAATAGTAGCCTTGTACATATGATCTAAGATAAATAAAGACAAGCCTATTCGAGAATCAGTCAAATATGCCCACAAGAAAAATAATTTTTTCTCCAAAACATACTCATTTTTCAATTTTGGGGGTGAAAATGTTGCAGGTAAAGTGATGAACCAACCTCAATTCAAGAGGCAAATCATTAGCAATAGGTTGTATACGCTCATCCACTTCTTTTCCATAAAGAACTTTCAGTTGATCTTTTCGAGGTATATTATCTCGATAAATTTCTCCACCCAACCTAATTCCAAGGATGTGCCTTATCACTGTTCTATCCAAAGTGAAACTAACACCTTTAACATAACTTATTATAGATACATCACCATACTCTCTTTCGACATTAGCATAGAAATGTGCCACTAAGACAGGGTAAACAACATCCCTCAATGTAGTCATAGATTTCCAACCCAAATTGATTAATTTTGTACTCAACTCAAACTTGTAATGATCGAAGATATTATAATCCACCCATCGACCATTATAGACTTCCTAAGAGAGAAACTCGAATTGTACCTTTCCTGAGCTTTGTCCTCACTGAAATATAATTCATTCCTCTCTAGGGCTGTTGAAGATGCCGATTCTCCTTCTTACTTTTCTTCTTCTTCTTCTTCCCTTTGTCTTTGCTTAAATCCCCTTTTGATTTTCGCTTTTGGTTTTTCGAGATAGGGGACGTCGGTGTATTTGGGGCTTTTGAACTTTTCTTCATTTTAGGGTTTTTCGAAGCCGTGGTGGAATCAATAAGTGTTGTGTGAAGTTGGGAAGAGTCGATTTAGGGTTTATGAGGCGTTTAAAGGTGAGATTGAGAGGGACAGTTGGTTTGGTGCGAGGAAGGAACGAAATAGATACAGAGAGTGATAGAGGGAAGTTTGAATGTGCGTAAAGTGGGCTGGTTTAAAATATATAAGCTCGACTCATGTATCGACACATGAACTTGATGTGTCGACACATGGGGGTCAACAATTCATTTTGAACCAATTGTTCTGCTGTATCGACACATGAAGCCAGATTGGATCAGATTGAGTGTTTATGAATTCAGGGGTCAGGTCCTTAACTTTAGATGAATATGTGTTCTAATATGAGCGTGCAATGAATCATAAGAGCAAGAAATATAATTCATATAATCAATGTTCACATTAAAAACACATATAACATGTATTTCACTCAATTTTAAAAAGGATCAAGACATAGGATCACTCATTTCCAATTCTCGTCTTATCATACAAAATCTATCCTCACTTAATGGTTTTGTAAAAATATCAGCCAATTATATGTTTGTGTTTACAAAATCAAGTTTAATATCATCTTTTTGTATATGATCTCGTCTGAAATGGTATTTAATCTCAATGTGTTTTGTGCGAATGTGTTAGAAGGGATTCTTAGTTAAATTTATAGCGCTAGTATTATCACATCTAATGGGTATATGATCAAATGAGATACCATAATCTTCTAATTGTTGTATATCCACAATACTTGAACACAACAACTACCTGCTGCTACATATTCAGTCTCAGCTGTAGAGAGAGCAACTGAATTTTATTTCTTACTACACCAAGACACAATTATGTTACCTAGGAGTTGGCAAGAGCCACTTATACTCTTCCTATCAACTCTACTCCCTACATAGTCAGTATCGGTATAATTAATCAAATTAAAAGATGTATTATTTGGATATCATAATCCAAGGTTAGGTGTGTGCTTAAGGTAAAGAAAGATTATGTTCACATCAATCACATAAAATTGTTTAGGATTTGATTGAAATCGAGCACATAAGCAAACATTGAACATTATATCTGGCCTACTAGCAGTTAGGTATAATAAATAATATATTATGTTTCTATAAAGTTTAGTGTCTACTGATTTACATTATATCTCGTCAGATTTTGCATTAAACTTGCCAATGTTGTCTTTATTATTATTCAACACAAAGCATTTGCATCCAAAGGCTCGAAAGTATGAGACATTTGATTTCTTATTTTTCTAAAGCTTATAGAGGGTTTTGTTTAAAAATTTTCTAAATAAAATTCTATTTAAAATGTAGAAAGGTGTGTTGATAGCTTCAGCCCAAAAATACTTTGGCAGACCATTTTCACAAAGCATGGTTCTTCCCATTTCTTCCAAAGTTTTATTTTTCTTTTCAACAACTCCATTTTGTTAAAGTGTTCTGGGGGATAAAAAGTTGTGGTCAAAACTATTTTCATCGCAAAATGCTTCAAAGGGTTTGCAATCAAATTTCCCTCCATGGTTAGTCCTTATAGAAGTGATTGAAAACCTTTCTCATTTCCAACCTTTTTACAAAATTTTGTGAAGAAAACAATTGTCTCATCCTTGTGAGCTAAGAAGAATGTTCATGTAAATCTAGAATAGCCATCAATAATAACAAGTGCATATTATTTCCTACCAAGACTTAAAGTCCTAGTTGGTCTAAATAAGTCCATATGCAACAATTGTAGTGGCCTAAAAGTAGTCAACATATTTATAGATTTAAAAGAAATTCGAGTTTGCTTACCCATTTGACAAGCATCACAAACTCTATTTTTATCAAATTTGATTTTTAGAAGTCCTTTGACTAAATCATTTTTAGAAACCTTTGAAGTATGCTCATACTAATGTAACTAAGTCTTTTATGCCACAACCAACTTTCATCACTATTCATAGCGACAAGGCATTCAACTTTGCAAGAAGATAAGTCATTTAGATAAAATAAAAAAAAAAGTATATATTGCCTTGTCTATGCCTAGTGAGAATAGTTTTGTTACCATTGATGTCAATCACATCACATTTAGAGGATTTAAAGACAACCTTGCATCCTTTATCACAAAGTTGACTAATGCTCAAAAGATTGTATTTGAGTCCTTTAACAAGCGAGACATTTTCAATAGAGGTGGAAAAGTTCTTACCAAAACTACCTATACCGATTATTTTTCCTTTGCTATTATCTCCAAAAATGACAAGTCCTTCAACCTTTGGTGAGAGAGATGTGAATTGTGCTTCATATCCTGTCATATGTCTTGAGCATCTACTATCTAAGTACCAATGGTCTTTCTTGGATTTAGCTTGAAGGCACACCTACATAAGAGTTTATTTGACTTTAGGTATCCAAACCATCTTGGGTCCTTGAGGGTTAGTCTTTAATGACCTTTTTGGGATCCATGCATTGTTAGGATCAATAAACTTTTACATAGCATAACACTTACTAGCAATGTGTCCTAGTTTATGATAATAAAAGTATGAAATTTGTGGTTTACTAGTGGAAGAAACAAATCTAGTTTTTGAAAGCTTTTTCCTTTTGAAAGGATTGAAACCAAGTCCTGCTTTATCAAGTGAAAACTTTTGTTTTCCAATAATAGCATCCAATTTCTCTTTTCCATTTACACATTTAAAAAAAGTTGTTTCCAAGTGTTTAACTTCTTTCCTCAAAGATTGATTTTCCTTTGAAAATGAGGAATCCTTTGGAAAAGAGTTTTTCTTGACTTTATCTTTCAAAACACGAATTTCATTATTCAAATCTTTATTTTCTTTTTGTGAGTCCTCATTCTCTTTAGTTAAAGTAAAGATCATCTTTTGAAAAGACCATTTTTAATTCCCATATTTTTTAATTCAATAATTAAATCATCAAAACTATCTTGTAGTTCATTAAAAGTAAATTGAGAAGTGTTAGGAGATGATTGCACTCCAAAACTGCAATTATAACACCTTAATTTGCCAATTGTTAACCTTAGTTTAGAAATTTATATGCTTCTTCAAGTAGATTTTAGTATTAACTAAGTTATTTGCTTTTTATAGATTTTGAGCTTAATGTGAGGGGTTTCGGGTGCATTTCGGATGAAAGGAGAATGTGTTTTTCAAGACGATGCTGTCAAGGTACAAGCTGTTAAAGCTGTGGTACAACCAGTTGAAGCACGCAAAACTGAAACTTTGGAGGGTCATATCTCCCAAACCAAAAAGGCTACCGAAATCCATAATATATCTATTTCCTATAACTTTTGAAAATCTATCAAAATAAGCTGACCGTATGTACGGTGGCTTACCGTATGTACAGTGAAAGTCAACCGTACGTACGGGGGTTCAACCGTACGTACGGTACTGTTCACCGTATGTACGGCCTGCAAAAATTTCAAAGATTCAGAGAGTTTTATTTAGTGTATGGACCACCGTATGTACGGTACCGGCGCATCTTGTGTATTTTGCAACTATATCTTTGGGAAATGACGCGATTTTTGGGATCTAACTTCATTTTTAGGCGAGATTTTCAGTTAGAACGAGATGTAGAGATAGAAAGTGGGTTTGTTTTGTATTTTCTTGCATTTTCTTGTATTTTCTTAGTTTTTCTTAGCTACCAAACACTATTTTCTTCATCAATTAATGAGCAATTATCAATTCTTCATACTTTCTTCTATGGAATCAAGTAGCTAGACATCTCTTAGATGTAATTGTGGAAATCTACCAAGGATTTGCAAGGGCTTCAATGGAGGTATATGAATTCCAATGATTTATCCTTTGTTTTCTCCAATTCTTGCTTCAATTGAATTGTAGACACATAAAACACTTAGATTCATAATCTAGGTTGGTAATTGCTATGCACAATCTTCTAATTGGTATAGGAATTGCACAATTGAAGATTTGACTCTAAGATTCCTACAATGAAATAACAATCTACACTCAATTAAACTTGAATTCAAGCGTTTATAGTCGAAATCCTCCGGGTCAAGGTTCCATAGAGTGAACTTTGACTTGAGTTAAACAAAACTCCATTGAAGACCTTGTAGAGATTTGGTAGATTGAAGTAATTGCATCCAAGCCCTTTATTACTTAACTTAAATTTAGTATAATTGCCTTCTATTTTGCTTGTAATTAGCATAATTGAGTAGTCTACAACATTCCACCACCCAATCAATTTTCGGTCTATTTTTAGTTCAATTTCAATTTGCTAAGCGATCCACTAGTTCATCCCAGTTGTTGGTTGTTTCGGCTTTTGTATTGCCTATATTTGGTTGATCCTTTGAGAGAACGATACCGATGCTTACTGGTTTATACTTCGATCGACACCTGTAAACCTTGCGGGAAACTCAAGTCAATTGCACATTTGAGAGCGAATCAGGAGATGATACCTCATTCTCTTCCTCATAAGCCATGAGGCATAGATTGGCTACTTCTTGAGATTCGGTTTCTTCTTTGAAGCTGGATTCTTCATCATCACTCCAAGTCATAGCAGCCATTGTCCTCTTCCTTTGATCTTTCTTTTCTTTCTTTTTAAGCATGGGGCATTCAACTTTTATATGACATGGCTTGTTACATTTATAGCATATAATTGTTGATTCTTTGCTAGAATCTCCTTTGGCTTCATGCTTCTTTCCACCTTTTCATTTTCTCTTCATGAATCTTTTGAATTTACGGGTGATAAGGGCAATTTCATCCTCATCACTTGCTGATTTATCTTCTTTGCTGGTGAAGTTGAATGCCACTGACCTCTTCTTCTTTTCTTCTTCATCTTGGACGTGTTGCTCTTGAATAAGTTCATATGTCATAAGAGAGCCCAAGAGTTCTTCAAGAGATAATGTATTAAGGTTCTTTGCTTTTTGGATGGCAGTGACTTTAGCTTCTCAAGTCTTTGGCAATGACCTCAAGATCTTTCTAACCAGTTCATTGTTAGGATAAACCTTTCCAAGAGACTTCAAGCCATTAATAATATCGATAAATCTTGTGAACATTTCGGTAATGGATTCATCTGGTTTCATATTAAACAATTCATAGTTATGAACTAAAATATTAATTTTAGATTTCTTGACTTGATTAGTACATTCATGGATTACCTCAAGTCTATCCCATATTTCCTTGGCCGATTCACAAGTAGAGATACGATTAAATTCGTTAGGATCAAGAGCACAATATAAAATATTCATGGCTTTAGTATTAGATTACAACATTTTCAAATCATCCTCATCCCATTCAGATTCGGGCTTAGGGACATCAACTCTTTCAACTTTCTTAGTAGGAGTTTTAGGACCATTTACTATAATCCTCCACAATTCATAATCAACGGACTAAATATATTTTCTCATTTTATTCTTCCAATAGTTGTAATTGGTGCCATTAAACATAGGTGGTCTATTTGTGGATTGACTCTCACTAAGAGAGCTTCCAAAGTTGGTTGTTATGGATTAATTCCTAGGATGCTAAGCCAAATGCAGGAATACTAGCTCTGATACCAATTGTTAGCCCAAAAGGCAACCCAAAAGGGGGGGTGAATTGGATTTTTTTAAAAATAATTACAATTATGACTATTTAAAATAAACTAGGCAATGAAACAGTGATTTAAGATATATGCAATGCAACAAAGTCAAGCAAGTAATGAAAGCAAAGCACAAAAAAAGACACCAAGAATTACCGAGGTTCAATCACAACTTGTGGTCTACATCCTCACCCCAAGATTCCCTTGAAGTCTTCTTCAACTATACAATCTCCAATTACAAAGTAGAGGCTAGTTGAAGTGCCTAGCTCCCTCTCCTTGAAACTTACACCCAAGCTTCAATGCTACAATAGTTTTGTCTAAGCTCTCTCAAATTTACAAGTGTTTTTTTTTCATTAGAGAACACTTAAACTCTATCTCACAAGTGTAAAAGAGATTTACAATTGAAGTACACACTCTCTATGAAGAGTAAATGAGAATTGAATAGCTCACTAAATGCCAAGTATTGAAGACAAAGAGAATGTAAGAAATTGCTAGCTCTTAATGATCAAAGGTTGGAATAATCTTGTATCTCTTTACCATAAATGCATTTGGAGGCTTGTATATATGGCCCTAAATTGATTTCACCCGTTGGAGGTAGTTGGGGCTTCGCTTCATTAAATGCACATCCAGTTCAATATAACGTTTAAAAATATAGTCGTTAGTCTCCAAGTGTCGACACATGATTTTATGTGTTGACACATCAAGCATGCATTCTCCAGTAGTTGCTCTCTGTTTTCATGCGTCGACATTTGATCATCCATTCTTCAAGTATTGACCTCTGTCCTCATGTGTCGATACATTAAATACATCAC
Source organism: Euryodendron excelsum (assembly GCA_033060915.1). Classification (NCBI taxonomy): domain Eukaryota; kingdom Viridiplantae; phylum Streptophyta; class Magnoliopsida; order Ericales; family Pentaphylacaceae; genus Euryodendron; species Euryodendron excelsum. Next base: position 21,431,359 of record CM065389.1, on the reverse strand, counting down.
CCAGAAAATCTATTCCATGCTTTCTTTGATCAAGCTCCACTTCAAAAACACTTCAAGTATTTCAAGGAGTCTTCTCTTTGGAGTATAATGATTTTTCAAAGCTTTCAATCCGGTGTGGTCATTCAATAAAGTTTTCAATTCAATTTGGATTGAACTCATTTTTTATTTCTTCAAAAAATTTTCTTGGATTCTTCATAGAGTCTTTGCACACATGTTGAATTCTCTCTTGAACATCTTCAATCTCTTCGAATTCATATCAACTTCATAGAGTTTTTATAGGCTTAATGAATTCTCCATTTGAGCACATTCACTCTCTTCAAATTCACATCATTGGTTTGACATTTGAATAGGTGTCATTGCTCTGTTTTGGTGCATTGCTTCGTTTTGGTGCATTGCTCTGTTTTGAAACATTGCTTGATCCTTGAGTTGTTGTTCATCCATTTTGATATTCACTATACTTTAGATGTAAAATATATTTACTCATTGAACTGCACATTAATTAAAATCATTAGTTTCGCGCCCCGGTTTTTGGGTGTCCAAGGTCCTTTCGGCTTGGAGACCCTAAAGCACGGAACTCTGTCACTAGAACTCATCCTCCTAGAAGGACAAGTGCGACTAGATTTGAAAATTGGTTTGACTAAGGGCTTTTTAGAAAAATAGGAGTCGCCACCTAATTTCGTTAAGGTGAGTTAGGACACCTAAAACTAAGTGTTTATCCGAAGATTAAACTTAGGCTTTCTTGGAAAAGGTTTTGAAAAACTCCCTCAAGAGAGGGTTTTTAAGGAAATAGGTTGTTTGGCAACCTCTTTAAACGTTTAAGCCCCTTTTTTAAAAAAAAAATAACTCCATTTTGGTCTTTCAAAAACAGAAATCTAAAGTTCGGGGGTTGGTTACGTGTAGGGAAGATATCCTAAGATTATCACTCTACCCCGCCCTTTCAGTATCTACATATCTAATCACCCTTTGTTCATTCATTAGAATAACCAATTACCATTGTCCACTTAATATCCACTTTTAGAAAAACGGGTTTAGTCATCACTTTTCGGATGGATGATGCAAGTTTTTGGAAAAGTTTGAAAATAATGGAGGTTTTGAAAGAGTTTGGAATAAAAACTTTGAATTGATTTGAAATTTTTGAAAAAGGGATTGGGGTTGAAATAAAAGTTATGACCGCACCATTTTAGATTGTCTACGTATCCCATTTGGCGAGAATCAGGTCATTCGTAGTTTGCGCAAGAGCCTGATGGAAAATAGGCGCGTTAGGGCCTTTGGAAGGTTTGAAGACACTTTGGGGTCTTTGAAAAAGTTTAAGACACTTTGAGATCTTTGGACAAGTTTAAGACACTTTGAGGTCTTTGAAAAAGTTTAAGACACTTTGAGGTTTTTGGAAAAGTTTAAGACACTTTGAGGTCTTTGGAAGTTGAAGACTCTTTGTGGTCTTGGAAATTTTGACTTGAAATTAGAAATGAAGTGTTTTGAAAATGCTTTTGGATTGACTCTAAGGGAGTTTCGGAAAAATGCTTTGAAATAAACTTGAAAGTATTTTTGAAGTCTGGTTTTGAAATCCTAGGAGGCATGACTTTGGAATGTTTTGATGAATTAGTTTTTGAAAGTGGTTTTTGAAAATGGCTAAGTGCTTGGAATCCTAATATGGACAAACTTAGAAGTTGTTCTTGATTTGTTACTTGTCCTTGGAATCCCTAACCATGAGAGGGCTAGAGACACCTTAGGTTTGTGACCTTTTGAAAACGTTTTTAGAAATGCCTTAAAAATGGAGTGTAAGAACATGTATGGAGTTAGGTTTTTGAAGTCATGGGGGTAGGAGGTTTTGAAGGCATAGGTTATGAGGATAATTTGAAAGTTTGAATGATCATTTGAAAAAAGGGTTCAAGAGTTGGAACCTTGAAATGTATTAACCTTGGTTGGGTTAGCCTAGAGTTAGGGGGAACCTAAGGTTAACTAACTTAGGTTAGGTTGACCTAAGGTTAAGAAGATTTAGGGTTAACTAACTAGGGTTAAGTTAACCTAAGGTGAGATAACTAGGGTCAAGTTAACCTAGGGTTGGTCAACCAGGGTCTAGTCAACCTAGGGTTTGGTAACTAGGGTTAAGTTAACTTAGGGTTGGATTGGAAGTTGGTTTTGAAAATTGGTTTAATGCATTTTTGGAGAGAATTTTGAAGGACAAAACATGCCATGCAAGGGACTTTGGTGGACAACCCTTTTGAAGATCATTTCCATGAAAATTTTGACTCTAGCCAAGAGCATGGTTTACATGGTTGGTGATTGGAGACCATTCTAAGGAAGGTTTCCTTATGGCCATTATAACCACTATCTTGACAAGAGTATAAGGGGTCAAAAAAATCAACATCATGATGGTAATTTTTGAAAAATCATTTTTGATGCAAAGATGGAGAGAATGCATTTTTGAAATCATCTTTGGAGAAGGATTTTGAAAACCATTTTTTAAGGGAACCGTTCCATTAAGAGAGGGTTCATATGACCAATAAAAGGGAGACCACTCAAGAGAGGGTTCCATGGGGCCATTCCAACCACTAAACTTGAGAGAATAGAAATTATAGAATTCAAAGAGTTTGAACAACATTCTTTGGCAAGCATAAAGAGAGAAGGGAACCATTCTAACAATTTAGGGCTCCTACGGCCAATATAAAGGGAGACCACTCAAGAGAGGGTTCCATGGGGCCATTTTAGTCACTAAATTTGAGAAAATGAAAACCTTGAAAATTAAGGAGTTTGAAAGCAACTTTTATGCAAGTTGAAATGCAATGATGCAAAAGTGTGAATTAGTGGGTAGTGAGGGATTTTCTAAGGCATGGCTCTTAAGATCTTATCCCAAACTTCAAGAGGCCAACTCTTGGAACAATTTTTGAAGGACATGTAGAACTTGTGAATGTCATAAAATTTAAGAGTAGTGCAAGCAATGTGGAGTATGACAATAAGCATAAAATGAAGCTAAGCATACAAGACATGATCAAGATAGCAATATGCAAGGGGTCATAATTTACATACAAGGCTTTTAGGCTACACCACATAAACAAGGGGCTCCTAGGCCATACCACCTTAAAGTAGGCTAGTGAGAGGTCCCCCTACACGGTGGCTCTCACTTGCTTTCCTCTAGGCATGATCAAAGAGCCCTCTTGGCTCAAGCATGCAAGAAAGGGGAGTTGAAGATGGGGATTAAAATAGAGAATAGCCTAAGTAGGCTAGGAGGGAGAAGAAAAGAGTGGGGGAGAGCATAAATGTAAAAGGGATACCACCTTTTGCCTTCAATACATTTGTAGTCTTCAATGGATGTCTTGATTGGGGCTTGAGTGACTTCAAGAAGGCTTGAAAGGCTAGAGTGGAGTGTATAAGTGTGTATGAGGCCTTGTATATGGAGTGTATAGGCTTAGAAGGGGTAGAATCTAGCCTAAGTGTTGGAGTGGAGGAATAGATGTAGAGATTCAAGTTTCTAGAGTGATTTCAGCAGAGTTTCGTATTAATTTCGGACCTGGAATATGCAAGGGGGGGAGGCCTCTATTTATAAGCAATCTGGCATAGGCCTTGCGCATGTGCTACATGCGCATAGCCAAATTTTGGCCTTGCGCATGTAGGACATGCACAGGTACTGTTCCATTGCCAGAATAACATGTGGCACCCTGTATGCTGGTTAAATCTCGACCGTTGATCGAAAGTGGGTAGATCTGATCAAAATTTGAGCGCATGGTACATGTACCATACGCTTCATTACCGGGAAGGTTCGTCCAAACTTTGTCTCCATAATTGAGTCAATCGAGAAGGTTCCGGGGGAATCGGTTGCACTCGGGATGTTCTCCAAGTGCTTCCGATGAACTTTAATGTTTTCGAAAATTTTGAATTATATTTGGAGGTGAGTAATATCATCTTGAAAAGTGTGCCAAAAAGGATACTTTCGCGGAGCGTCTGTGATACGCTCCGTGGGTGTTCGAAAGTGGCTGTCTTTGTTTCATGTGATCGAGGCCTTCGAGAAATGATCTATTCGATTGGACCATACCGATGGAAAGTACTCTGGAAACACTTTCTGGAATTCCCAAATTTACGCATTTCTCAAGTCATTTGACGGTGCGTTTTGATTAGGGAATCGGGGAAAAAGTCAACCTTGGCGGAGCGTCTGTGAGACGCTCCAGGGGTTGCTGAAAGTTATGGTTTTCGCACCGTACGATGGAGGGCTTTGGAAGGTGATCTACTTGATCGAGCCGTATCGATGGAAAGATCTATGGACGAGCTTTCGAGAATTCCCTGATTTACGCATTTCTCAAGTCGTTTGATGGTGCGTTATAACCAGGGAATCGGGGGAAAAGACAATTTAGGCGGAGCGTTTACGAGACGCTCCAAGAAACTTTTATCGCGTCGTGTGAGCTTAGTGTCATAGGGTGCTCCTTGGGTTAAATAAGGACGTGTGGTGAAACCCTTTGCTCGAAACCCCAATGCTGGTGTTGTTTCGGGGCCTTTTTGGGCTTCCAGGGGCAAAACGGTCATTTTGACCCGAGTTGGTCGGAAATGCTCAGGAATGGTTTGGTATGCTGTGTTGAGTGTGTAGGACTATTCAAGGATGGTTTGAGAGAGTCCTTTACCGTGGGTTTGTGCCGTGCTGAGGCGTTTAGGAGCAAAATGGTCATTTTGACCAGAGTGAGCCGGAATAGGACCCGATTTGGACCAAATGGCGCGCAAGGGACGCCTGATGGTTTGACAACATCGTGAAAGAATGGACTTATCGTTTTGAGGGATTTTGAACTTTTCCAAAACGTGCCTGAAAGCCCAAGGGGCAGGTTTGGTCATTTTTCACCGAGTCGGGCTAGCAGGCGCCGGTGTTGACCTAGGTGTTGGTTTCCGAGACTGCCCGAACTCAGAAAACTACCTGTGCGGTGTTGGTCTCCAAGAACGCCCGTTCTTAGAGAGCTACCTATACTGGTGGTGTTGGTTTCTGAGAACGCCTGGTCCCAGAAAGCTACCTGGAAAGGTGGTGTTGGTCTCCGAGAACTCCTAGTCCCGGAGAACTACTGAATGACAGACATTTTACATTGGCGGGCTAGTAGGCGCCAGAAATGAACCGTCTGGAATTTTTGATGAGGTGTTAGTCCCCGAGATCGCCCGATCGCGGGAAGCTACCTGGACAACGTTGGTTCCCGGGACCGCCCAGTCTGGAAAACTGCCTGGAATAATGGTGCTTAAGGCTCCAGCGGATCCTTGTGGACTCGAGAAGCAACCAGTTGGTTAAATTAGAGATTGAAAGGCTCATCTTGAGCTTGCATGTGTTGTGATGTTGGAAACCAAATTCGGTCGAGTCGGAGATTACCGAGCGGGCAAAAATGGGATGCTTACAATTAGCAAACTAACATAAGGTTTAGTTGTCATCAAAATTAAGGCATGGAGTTAACAAATGCATAATTTTGCTAAAACACTATGTATATATACTATATATAATGTTATTGCACAAAAAGTGGGGGGTGCCAATACAAAAATTGGGATGTTAATATATCAGAATTTTGAGAAAACACTATGTATATCTACTGTATATAGGGGTATTTCATAAAAGGTGGGGGGTGCCATGGTACCCCCACCTATAAGGGTAGCTTCGCCCTTGAGTGCGATTGGGGTTTGTTTCTTGAAAATTGATTTGAATAAGGATTTTTTTAAAAAATTTGGAGTTGCCACTTAGCATAATTAAAGATGTACTAGGTTACCTATAACTAAGTACAATCCAAAGACTAAATTTAGGTTTTTTGAAACTATTTTGAAAATGCTTTCTTAAGAAGGTCCTTTGTAAACGAGGTTTTCAACAACTTTTTGGAAAAGTTTTAAAGCTCTTTTTGAAATGTGACTCCATGTTGATCTTCCAATTAGAAACCTATGATCCGGGGGTTAGTTACATGTAGGGAAGATATTCTAAGATCATCACTCTACCCCGTTCTTTTGGTACTTACATGTCTATTCACCTTTAATTCACTCATAAATCTCTAGTTATTTAATATCCACTATATCCACTTATGAAATTTTTAAAAATTGAGGTTTAGTCATCACTTTGGAAATAAATAATGCATGATGCATGTTTTTAGAAAGATCTTTGAAAAAATGAATAGTTTTTGAAATCTGATTTTTAAAAAGTAATTTTGATAGAAAGAAAGTTTTGAATGGACATTTGATTTGAAATAAGGGTTATGACAGCTCCTATTTAGATTGCCTACATATTTTATTTATTAAGAATCAAGCCATTCGTAATTCGTGTAAGAGCACTATTGGAAAGATAGACTCAATGGAGTCTTTCAAAGTTTTGAAACTTGAACTCAAGAGAGTTTTGACTTGAAAGTGAACTTAAAAGTGTTTGAAAATGTTTTTGAAATAGAACTTGAGAGAATTTTGAAATGTTTTGAAATCAACTCAAGAGAGTTTTGAAATATTTTGAAACAATTCAAGAGAGTTTGAAAAGTATTTTGAAATATTGATTTGAGGTTTTTGAATATGGAGTTTGGATTTGGAATAAAACTAGAACTCGTAATCATTAAAGGACTAAGGTTGTCTTAAGAATGTGATTTTTGAAAATCCTTTTTGAAAGAGGTTTTGAAAATATTTAGGGTATAAAACCCTAATATCAACATAAAAATTTCAATCAATATATCACTTTTCTTTGGAAACCCTAACCATGAGAGAGGGTTAGGACCATTCTTTTAACTTTTAGAAAACATTTTCAAAAGTAGTTTTGAAAATACCAAGTGTCTAGCCATTTTTGGTTAAAACAAGTTCAAGAGAGTTTTTAAAAACAATTTAAAAAGGCTACAGCAAATGTTTGAAAATGTTTTGTCAATACCAATTTTAGATACTCAAGAGAGTGAAGATTTTTAGAAAACAAATATGGAAATGAAATTTGAATTTGAAAATATGATTTGAGAAAAAGTTTGGAATTGGAAACTTAGGGTCAAACAACCTAGGTTAGAATTGCTAACTATGGTGAGGTTAACTTAGGGTTAACTAACTAAGGTTAGATTAACTTAGAATTAACTAAGATTAGATTACCCTATGGTTAGCTAACTTGAATTAGGTTGGTCTAGAGTTTTGGAGACCTAGGGGAAGAAACTAGGGTTTTGAACCTAATAATTTTAAAAGTTGGTATTGAACTAAGGTTTTGAACCTAATAGTTTTAAAAAGTGGTCTTGGACTAGTGGTTTCAAAAGGTGATTTTGAAAGGTAATTTTGAACTAGGACTTTGAACCTAGTGGTATTGAAAGGTTTGAAAAATATCATTTTATGCACAAAACTTGAAGGTGTTCTCTTAAAAATTATGATTTCTTGTAAAAATAAACAAATAGAGTTGGTAAACAAATGATGGTTTTAGTTATGGTGGGCTACAGGTCTCTGCTGAGTATCACTAGTATTTCCTGAGTGTTCCAAAGGTATATTATGTGTTTTTAAAAACAAATGGACATTTTTGGCTATTTATATGTTTCTGGTATCTTAGATGAAAGAATTAACATTTTCACTATAGTCTTGACTACAGGGAGGTGTAAATGCAAGTTTTCAAAGTTGACGGTTGCATGTTTTTTTTTTTATGTTAACTACAAGGGGAGAAAGTAAAATTAACCCTAATAGGGTATAAAACTCCCATCATTATATGGAATCGTATGAGTCAACTTTTTTGAAATAATTCAAAGAATAGGTTATAAAGGTCACTGACACACAATTCAAAGAATAGGTTATCAACGTCATTGACACACAAAGCCATAGCTACAAAATTCAATAAGAACTAAACTATGAACGCTAAAACTGGCAAAATAACAATGGACAAACGGAGGTAATAGATTATTTGAAGTTACTTTTTTGCCCTTATGTAAAAAGTATTTTCTTGACATGTGAAATTAATTCTAAATCATCTATGTTCTCTCTCTCTCTTCGAAAACTGAATCTAGTTTAGCACGAATTAGTCATTTTTAAGCTAAAATTCCTACAAACAAACATAAACCTAAGTTAGTAACGAATTAGGACTAAAATAATATAATTAAACCTATTCTAAGACTAACAAATAACTAATTAAAGGCATATAAATTTTACTTTTACAGTACAATCAGCTAGCATACCCTTTCAGGTCATAGAAATAAGAATTGGAGTGAGGAGTAAGAGATTGCATATAGTTTTCAAGTGGAAGCCTTAAATCCTTCATTTTGTGCATGTGTTAGAGCTCAAAATCTTGTTTGAGACTTTAGAAATATCATTCTGTTGTTTAGAGGACTTAGAAATAGGTTGAAAATTGCATGGGAGTCTTAAAACCAAATTTTGATGTCAATTAGGTCGAACTAGGTGAGTTCAGGGTGCCAAAGCGGTTATAGGGGTGCCTGATAGCGCACCTCACTGGCCAGAGGGTGCTCCAGCGTGTCTAGGAATGCTTGAACATCATTAGTATATATTATTTAATTTATTAAGTTCTATTCTAACCCTATCTTTTCATGCAACACAATTCAAAATAGAGTTGGGAGTGACATAATAATATTTGAAATTTAGGTATCAAAAAACGGGAAGGCAAACTCAGTTCTCAATGATGACACAACATAAATAAGAGAGTGGAGAGCAATATCGCTGCAACCATTTAATTTCAATGCGTATGAGATGACCAGACAATGTCCAAGAGAAATATGGTGAAAGAACTCTTAAATTTCTATACATATAATTTTTTACATAATTTAGAAGCTTGAAGAAATTTCATGTTCTTCCTTTAGAGTCTGGACAAGGCTAGGTGAATCCCAACACAACAAACTCTAGGCATAATTTTTCATATAATTTTCACATTTTTAATGTTGAAGACTATATTGATTGTTTGTAGTTGTTAACTTGAGGTTTTTAATTTAGCAAGTACAGAAAAGAAAATGTATGGCTATATTGAAGAAAGGTTTATATTTACATTTAAAATGTATAGTGCATTTACTGTAGTCTGAAACACCTTTTGCAGCTAACCGGTTTGCCCTTCTCATGCCATAATCAAATCATATATATATTTGTTATCAACCTTATAGTTTAATTTAATTATTTTCATCAATTTGTATATTCAGGTTTCATTTTCTTATTCTATTTGAAATCCTCAATTTACAGCAAAATTTTTTTTTCCTTTTTACCTTTCAAGCAATAGGCACTTGTTGAAACTTTTGAGAATAATTCAATAAAATTTATTTTTTTGACAGCGAAGACAAGTAACAGAAATTATTTTAATGATAAAAAATGCAAAGAAAAGCAAAGGGAAAGCTATTTTCTTCCCAGTTTTTATTCATTTGTTTTCCTCTTTCATTTTAAATTGTTAGCTTATTATTTTCTTTGCACATCATCTCTTTGAATTTCGAACAAGAGACGGTTATTTTTCTTTCCTCTCCTTTCAGTTTTGAAAGGTAGCTATACGTATGAGATAACTCTTGATTTTCAATTGACTTAAAGTCTGGCAAATGTGAATGGTTGAGCTTAGCTTGAAATTTAGTAGTGGGCAGTACGAGAGGTGAAATGCACAACAAGTTATGAAAGAATGTGTGAAAACAGAAAATTTTTGTTTACACGTTCTCGCAAATTTCAACCAAATAAATTATCTTAATTTTTGGCCAAATCAATTAAAAATTAAATTAACAATTTCTTCAAAATTTGTGCCTTAAATATTTTTTTTCATCTAAATGTTGTAGCATTTGTGGTAGGTTTAGGGTCGTAAAATGAATTAAACTTTAAAAACTCGTTCAAAATCTGCTCGTTATAAAAACAAGTCAAGTTTAAATATATTTTAAAGCTTAAAAATTTTCTAAGCTCTGTTCGATAAGTTTATATGCACTACAAAAATCAAGCTATTCAAACTCAGTTTGATTATAGCTCATTTAAAATGGACTAAAAAATTAAACAAGTCAAATTTAAATAAATTATGAGACTCATCAAGATTATTAAATTAAACTTGAACAATCCATTACTCGGCTCAACTCCTTAACCGCCCTATGCGAGTTCATTCAATCAAATTTTAATTTAGGCAAATTCATCAACAACTATAGACAACGATTAACAATTCAATACCAATCTCTTACATACAATTCAATTTTCTTTTGTGAGTAGTTATTATTCATAATTTTTAAATTTAATATGATTCAAGAGAACTATGAGCTTGCACTAATTTTGAGGAGTAATTGTTATTTAAGGAGTAATCAATCTAAGGCTGAGACATCAAAAAATAAAAAGACAAAAGAAAAACCTCACACAAAACGCCACACCCATTACCCATTACCCATACCCATACCCAAACCTAAACCCAAACGCAGCCTCCCCATAAAATTGTAAAGAAAGCCAGAGAGAGAAGGTATCTGAAAATTGAGAAAGTGGCATCGACACAGAGAGGAACATGCTGGAATTTTAGGACCTCTCTTGTCTACCTATAATCTGTAATCTACTACTTTCAGATCATTTTCTGCAGAGCAAAAAATTGAAAAAAAAAACTCAAAATTAGTATTCTTGGACTTCTTCAAAGGCATGGATTTGGCGGAGCTGTGGGCGATCTTCGGACCAGCCATTGCGGGTGCGGTCTTCGGCGCCGGCTGGTGGTTTTGGGTCGACGCCGTCGTTTGCAGTTCTGTCACCGTCTCGTTCCTCCACTATCTGCCCGGTCTGCTCTCCTCTCTCTCTATCTCTATAAATAAATATATATAGATATAAGCTTTAGGTTTTTCATAGAGCGTTATATATGTCTATGTCTACGTCTTTTTTTTTTTTTTTTTTTTTTTTGGGTGTTAGGGTTCTAGTTGAATTTGGGGTTTGGTTTTGTTGTAGGGATATTTGCGTCTTTGGCGGCCTTGATGTTCAATTGTGTTAGGAGGGAGGACATTGACTACTCTCCTTATGAAGATGGCGAGTGGAGGTCAGGATTTTCATCTGATATCACTACTTCTGCTCTTTATGTGTGTGTGTGTATACATATATATGTAATTGATTGTATGTGATCTCTTTGTTCGGTTTCTGTTTTTGGACTTCTGGCTTCCATACTGATGATGCTTTTCCTCGGAGGTTACTTGTCTATTAATTAGATCGATTCATGTTAACTGCTTTTCAATTCGCTTAGACTATCATCTTATTTTCGTTTCCAGAAATGAAAAGCTCAAATTACCACATATATTTTTCCTCCTTTCTTGTTTTCATTTCCCTTTTGTTGTTAGAAGTTATATTGAATTCTTTTAGTCCTTTATTTTTAGGGAATATAACCCTCAGTGGTGAGAGCCTCGCGCTGGGCTGCTGTTTTATTTTTATTTTTTATGTTTCGTCGGGGTCTCATTAGTGAAGAATTTGTATAATTTCTTAGTGACTAGTTAGAATCAATCTTGCGAATATGATGGATGCAATATTTTTTATTTACCTTGGCGATGTTAACCCTGTTTTGAGTTTGTACGTAGTGATGGTGACCATGTATTGTTTGTTTGAAAAATACTGCTATTCTGAAAGCTAAATAGTGGAGAGTAAATCGGGACATGTTTAATTGCGTGGTAATTTCATTTTCATCATGTTTCACTGCATCTTTTGACGGAGCTACACTTTGCCTTTTTAAGTAGCCTGTCTATTGTTGACTAGGTACAATTATTGTGTTATCACGTGTGGTCTCTTGTGTAATTGTATTGACCAAATTCTGTTGTTGGGTACATTTGGAATTGAGTCACCTGTCGCCCTTTATTTTTACTTTCCTTCTTTTTTTTTTTTTTTTTTTTTGGTTTGGGGGGGGGGGCGGGGGGGGGGGGGGGGGGGTGGGTGGGTTTGAAGTTTTGCCTGTAAATGCCGTGAAGGTTGACACCCGATTTAATTTGCAAAGCCTGATGAAGCATGGGTGAATTGTTTTATGGATTCTCATGTGTATATAATCACATGTCAAGAACTTGGGGGTTATGTTGATATTAATCCTGGATTACAAATCACTGCTGATAATCATTAGTATTGGAGTCAGTTATCCTTGTAAATGAAAAGCTTACATGTCAGTAGATTTAAAAGAAGGTGGTAGATATTAGAAATTTGACATCTAAAGCAACAACTGGTATCCTGATTCCTGCTACAAATTTTCTGGAAGAACCTTTTGCTGAGGCAAACAGAAGTCCTTCTATAATTCTACAGAGAATGAGAATTGTTGATGTTTCTAGGACTAGGAAGGACTAGAAAAGATGCGAATATGGAAGTAATGAAAAGGAGGAGAGAACTGCATTTTATTTAATTAAAGTTCCCAATTAGAGTAGAATGTTTGGCTGAATTTTTGCTTAGATGTGGTTATAGTTGTCTGGTTATAAATGTCTGCCAATAAGACAGAACCTTTGTAACTATAAAGTAATATCACAAGTACGCCAAGTACCGTACTTCAAGGGCTATTGGAAAGTGAAATTTCACAACTACTGCAACAAAGGCAATGCTTAAAAATTGGGTCCAACAATTGTTGAAAAATAATGTTCCAGCTAATATAGCAGTGTTTCACAGGAAAACTAACGGGGTGTGCAACAAATTTTGTACATTTTTTAATAAGGAAATAAAATTTTATAGGAAGGCTTCACGAAAGGGGGTGCAACTCTACACACACGAAGTATACAAAGAATTATACTGCCACCTCTACCGGGAAATACAAATTCCGCAATATACCTACAAAAGAAGAAAGCAAAAAATGGCACTTCCCCTTCATCTGAAAAAATAATGTGACAAGTACGGCGCCATTCATGCATAAAACAGAGCATTCCTTGCCTTCCTCTACCTCCACATGGATCACATCAAGCATTGGGAAGCTACTACCCATGCCTTCTGGTTACCATATTTAGTACACCCCCATTCCAAGAAAAAGGTCCTTGAATGTCTGATGAATCACCCACTCCTCGCTAAATTTTTGCATTTTTATGTTCTTAATATATTCACGACACAAAAAAAAAACACATGCTAATATAGAAGTCTGTTATGGTAATATAGGCACTTGTGTGATACAACATATGGGAAAAACTCAGAAGAAATATCAACAAATGAGACTTAAAACATAATGGTACACAAAATCTCACCCAAAAATGAAATGCCATCCTTTTTTCTTTTTTAATTATAAAAAAAGAGTCACAAATAGATGGACTAATATGATTTCTTACTACTACAAGAGATTTCACTGAGTAAGGTGTGGTCATGAGAGCCAAAACAATCTGGTCTATGCTATCGATACCATTATCAACTAATTATTCTAAAAGTTTAGCCAATAAAAAAAGGTGTAACCTATTTATTTATCTTGTGACCACTTATACATTTCTGTGTGAATGTAGGACATGTTTGATGGGAAGGTGTCATAGTTACAAACACAATATGTGCTTGCTTTGGTATTATGATAACAATAAACTATACTAAAAGCTTAAGCTGATAAAGAGAGGTATAAATTATTTATAAACTTGAGTAGGTACAAGTTTTATGGTATTTGACAAGGCAAACAAATGGAATGCAAGCTGAGAATTTGCTACCTAGGAGAAAGTCTGAAACAGAAGCTTGGGAAACAGGACTGGGGTATGGTACTAAAGAAGACGCTAGTCCCTATTTCAAAAGGGCAACCTTCCAAATTTAGCAAATTGCTAACATCATCCTGGACGTGAAGAATAAAATAAAATAAAAAAGGTTTTTTTGTTTTCGGCCTTGATTTTATAATTTTCATTGGGTTTTATCTATTTCACACATTTCACTACTATAAAAAGTCATTTCTAGTCCCCTATTTTTTTTTATTTATTGAATACAATTTCAATTCAATGAAAAATAGCAAATTCTCTATTTTTCTAGCTGCTTATAATAATAGGCAGAATGCTATGCATTATCTAGACATGCAAGTCTGTGTATGCAAGATATTATTTATTTAATCTCCTTTTATATTTTTGCAACAAAATTGTTTACATCACTCTTATCAATTAAACAGCTATTTTTTTTTCTCTTTTTAATGGTTGGTTTTCTCTACTAATCAAATGGATGGACCCAACCTTCAAATGGTTATGTATAGATTAGAAATATTTTATGGACTTTGCGACTTTCTTAAGCTATCCCCATCTGCATAAGTCACGAAATAGATGACATTTTTCGTGACCACAATGGTTATAGGGAAACTACAAACAGGATGTTGCAATCAATTTTTGGTTAACCCTTTACGTACAAGTTCAAAGCATTTCCCATCAACTGATAGGATTTCAGCTTCTCTAACCAATTTGATCGCCACCATAAATACTCAACATGAAGCATGTCACAAATATGTAGGGGTATAGCTATTACTTCAAAAACAAAGCTGCTCACTTACGAGTTGTGCCCTAGCTTTTTGTGAAATGATAGTAGCTCATAGAATATCTAAGTGAACATTAGTGTTTTTCTTGATCATCTATATTAGTTAATGAAGGTTTTTTTATGTTTTTAATTAGGATAGCGGTTCGCTATGTGTTGAGCTCTGAGTTTATAACGAGGCTTATGATTTGAGTGATTGATTTTGAGCTTTGACCTAAGCTTTGTTGCTCTGCTGCCTAAGCCAAACTTGGGCAAGTTGGAAACTTATTTTGAGGCCATTCTTCTCCAATGATTTAGCTTTAAACTCGGATAATCTGCCAAACAGGGGACCATTTTTCAATTCAAATTTTGAAATCAGGGATTCGGGCACGCTGCAGACATGTTTCTTGAGATAGCAAAAGTTTGTTGTCGTAAGTTCTGAACTACAAAGAGAATATATAAACAAACGACTGCCAAACCAGCTCAATTTCTTCTCTCTGTTTTATTACTTAAATTTAGTCTCTTTAGATTTGCAAATCAAATATCTATATATTCATATTTATGCAGTATAAAAGATGCTTTGTCCTCATAATGTTTTTTAAAAATGATGCTCTCATGCCCTGTCTAGTGCCCTTAATGTATGCTCTGGAAACTTAGGTCTTAACAAAGTTGAAACATACTTTGTGAATTTCTAGGTTGCCAATCTTAGATTGGCTTGATTTGAGAGACTTTGGTAATACGTGGGTTGTTGAATACTTCACTGTCATTCAACCATTTGCTGCCAGCCTCTTTCTAGCGTCAGTAATTCAATTACTCTAAACTCCCATCAAAGCCCTGGCAATGAAGTTATTTTTTTCAGTTGGCTTGACCATTTTTCATGTGAGCTGTGATGTTTTAGTTTTGGTATCATTAATCTGTAGTCAAAGGAGTATTGTTTGTAATTTATTAAGAAAATAACTTACGTTCCTGTTTTGTGTTGGGATATTCTGGTGTTAAGGTTTGCTTTAGTTCTGTATTATGACAGTCATGTATGTCAGCCACATATTAATAAACTCCTGATTTGAAGGACATGATGTCCACTTGTCTTCCAACAACCAAAAAAAAAAAGAGACACATCTACTTTCATTTGTATTTCTACTTCTCCCTGTTGGATTGGTAACCAAAAACTAGCTTAGATCAGCATCTTGCTTCATCTTTGAAACCATATGACAGGATATATCTACATTCTGTAGAGATGCTTATTCTTCTTTCAAGCTGTTACAAGTATAAGTTAAATATTTATGTGGTTTGAAGATTTCATCGAGTGATCTGTCTCAATACTATTTTACATGGACCATTGGGTCCTTAAGACTTCAGATTTGACAGTTTACAAATTTCATTTCTATGTGCTGTAAATGGTTGATATTCAGATCATGTTAAAGCATACTTTAAGTAGGATAGAGAAGCAATTGATTTGTGAGATTCTTGAGTAAGAAAGCGCATGTTTCTATTTGGATTCTTTTGCTATCTATTGAATCTATCAGATGTAGATCCTTGAAAAATTATAGGATAAACAACCTGACCATAAGTTATTGAAATTAAACAATGTTCAGGTTGATCAAGAGAAATCAGATCTAGGTATCCATGGATAGGTGTATTTTTTTTTTTTGGGTGAATCTTAAACACACATGCACCCAAACAACTTCTTGGTGTAATATTTTCCTTCCATTATTGATTGGCTTTTCACTACCTACATCACTTCAGTTTGTTCCAAGTTGGGAATAGCAATGGGGTAGTTATGGAGTACACTGCCCTCACTCCACAAGTGCATACCCAAAAAAAAAAAAAAATCGACCATCATGTGCAAGAGAAGAAACTTCACCTCCTCCCTGCTCCATTTGTGTGGAAAAAAAGGTCGCCATATCCGATCTCATCCCCTACCACAGAGCCTCTCGATTCCTAAAGCATTGGACCTATTAGAAGATCAATTTCATCAATGATCAATATAGCAAATTAGTAAGGACAAAAAAAAATTGAAAAAATGATATAATGAGGTCACATTAGGTGAAGGAATAGAATGAGAAAGATAAATAAGGATTTCACTGAACCCCTTCACATTATGTATGAATATGCAAAAAGTGGAACCCTGGTAAACTAAATCAAATGCCTAAAAGTAACTAAACTAAATTTGTGGCTGCTTTCTGGGAAATTTTGACCAAACTGGAGGGGAAATCATTTTCCCAGATCATGAGATTAAAATATTTCGTTTCTATTCTGTATGCGGTTAAAGTGGAGGCTTTGGTGTGCTTGATGGTTTTGAAACTAAGGATCTCCGTAGGAGAAAGTTTAAGTTCAAGGGGACTCCAAGATCATTGGTGGCTGGATGAGGGAGGGTTTTTAGGGGTGTGGTTACCAGACTGGGTTGACTTAGAATGTGGCCTATGCTTTGAATGCCACTTCCTTTGGGACTTGTAGGTGCAGAAATTATGAGGTTGAGTGCTTGCCTGCTTGGTAAAGTGAGGGATGTATGATTGGGACTCTGTTGCTTGGCCCTTAAACTGTTACACTGTTTTTGCTGGTTTTCTTAATTTAGCAATCCATAATGAAGTGTAGAAAATATTTAAGGATTTTTGGTTTTTTTTTTTTTTACATTTTTAGTATTTAAATTTATTTAGTATAATTAAAGATATACATTTTTCATAATTATGATGGCACGGTTTGTTTCCGATCGACCCTTCGGTTGAACTAATGACCTTTGACCCCGTCACTTTTCCGGTTTGCTCAACGGCTTGGGCTTCAAAACATTATTGTGTCTGTGTCCGTGCTTCTTAGCCATAAAGGATGGATAAATATTATGTACTACTGCCTATCTAGTGGGAGTAAGACAACTGAACGGAAGTCATTTATAATGTTGAGAGTAGCTAACTAGATGAACATGATTGAAGGAGATTTCTCTCAATCATCAGTCGCACTACTACTTTCTTCAGAGTTTTTGGTGCCCTTTGTCTTTGAAGTTTCCAACTAGGGGGTTGTTCACCTAGCTTATTGTGGCATTGGGAATTTAGGATTTTTACGGGACCGCCATGCTTGCATAGGTCTCAGCATTCTCTTTTAGGCTTTTGCATATTACATTTTTGTTTTAAGAGCAGAGCTCTTCCCTGTTCGTCTTGTTTTTTGTGTTTGTTAAATAAGCACCACCATCATCATGATGCTTCTTTTTGTTGAAACCAATTTTTAGTACTTGCTAATTGGAGTTGTGTCATATATATTGACTCCTTTTAATAGCTATGTATTGACCCTGATAGAGATGCTCGTATAAAGCTGTTTTGTTCCATCTTTGGGACGTGAAATTTAATTCAATTACCAAATCAACTTCAGCATCCCTTTAGATGATTGCAATTACGAAATTGCTTTTATATCAAAATGAAGAGCAGGTTCCAGAACTCCAATTTGGAGATTTGACTAAAGCAGCTACACTAGAAGAAATGTGCGTATTTTTGTGTGGCCATATGCAGATTGTAACTTTAGGAGGCTTTTTACAAGTGATGTGGCTTAGCAGGCGTCTTCTAAGTGCTTCACCAAAAATTGTGTAGAACAAGTTTGAAATCAGCCAGAATGGATGTCGCAAACTTTTGAACCTTCTTGCTTGATATATTATGTTGAACATAGCTGTCAAGATTTGAGTCATGGATTAGTATCCCAATTTCCGGGTTGTGAATAGAATTGAATTATGCACTGTAAGATTTGGAGACAATTTGATTGCACTCTAAAAAAGTACAATTGGAGTCCCTAATTACAGGTTTCCTCATAAATTAAACTATTTTGTTTTGGTTATCATTTTCTGCAATAATTGTCCAATTCTCATCAGTACTTTTCAACATGAAAGTTAAACAAGTTGGCTTAAGTTCCAACTGAAGCCATTGTAATCCTATAGTGTCTAGCGTGGCTTAGTCGGTATCTAAGCTTTTACCGTGAGTGAGTTTTAGCACCTAACTATGCATATTTTGATAACTGTTCCCAGTGGATCGACTCCGGTTTTATCAAATTTTATTTACTGGTTCGCCATAACTGTACTTGGGTGTTAATAGATTGCCATATTCTGGGTGTAGTCGCAATTTCGAAAGTAGATAAAAATTACATATGTATGTATGTAAGTAGAAATAGAAAATATATTGTACAATGAAAGATCAAACATGTAATGTAAAACTTGATGTTAACGTGGTGTAACAGGTAAGGCGCTAACCTCAAACAGCAAGAATCTACAGATTTAAGTTGTTGGTTCCCCTTTTATTATGAACTCTCGATAGTACAGATTTAAGTTTTTGTAATATAATCATTATATTTAAAGTTTTCTTGGTATATATTTCTAAGTTAAAGCATGAGACATATATTAGGAAGTAAGACTAAATTTTTCTACATGAAAAATAAATCTGTCTTCTATTTAGCATCAGTAAAATACAAAAAAAAAAAAAAAAAAATTAATCATTTGTTAGTATAATTCAACTCAATCATTTAGTAAAATAAAACTCAACGTTCTTTATCCCAAAAATTATCTATTATTGATTTTATACAAAACTCAATACATTTCTTTTTATGTATATATTTGTTTTCGTGGTTTGGAAATTTTAACTAGTATATGATATATTAATATGTATCTGTGTATTTATGCTTCTGTTTGATGGGTAAGATCCACTTGTCGAATTAGTGCACATTAAAAATCAATAGACTGTTGATTTTATTACATTAGGATGTAGAAAACAAAATAGGTAAAAGCCCTAATGTATTGTACAAAATTTTGATATCTTGTTAGGTTAATACCTTAAGAAGTGTTTTAAATTATGGGTGGTTAGGACCTTCAGAAAGGTTTTAAATATGGGGGGTGCAAGTAGAATAATTTTTTGCTAAGATAATATTTATGTAGTAGGATTACACAAAAAGTGGGGGGTGCCATGGCACTCCTCACCCTCAATGTAATTCCACCACTGTGTACATCGCTAATTTCATCCTAGCCGTTTTCTTTACCTTTCCCTACTAGATACAAGCGCTAAATTTTTAAAAACTTTTCGTATAAAGAATTTCTCTTTGCATGCGGGTAGTGGTAGAGCCAGAAAATTTCCTTTCTTGGGAGGGCAACCATTAATCACAACCCTGAAATTTTTTTTCTTGGTCAATGATAGCTCAATTGACTTTCATACATATGTATAATATATGGGGAAAATGCTATTCTTTTAAAAAATTTGTACAAAGAACTTCACCACAATGATGTAGCGATGTCGTTTTTGTAATTAAGAGCCACTATTACCCATACGGAACATAAACTTATATGTAATATTTAAAGAGGTCTTTAAAGAAAAATTACTATTTAAGGGTGATATTTATAGATTTTTAGGGGAAAATGTAAGACCTATTTCTCAAATTGTATAAAAACTGAATTTTTAACTATTTAAGGGGGCAGTTGCAAATTTTCAAAGGGGGCAAAGTGAGAAAAAGTTTCAAAACTATAAGTAAAAATGTAATTTTAAAAAAGTTGAGGGGGGGGGGGGGGGGGGGGGGGAAGTGCCCCCTCTCATCCTTAACTGGCTCTGCTAGTGCACGCGAGAGCACATGGAAAAGAAAAAAAAAATTATTTGGAATTATGTAGCCAATCCCAAATAGTTGGGGACACAGTTTTTGGTGAGGTGAGTTGATTTTCTCTTTTTCTTTTTTCCTCTTACCTTACCTACCAAGAAACAAAGAAAGAAAAATCAAAATTTCTGTGCATGTGTGTGTGAGTAAAAATGGGAGCATTATAGGTCTCCAATCACATTTAAAAAAAAAAAAAGGGAAGGGATGCAATGAGTGCAAAATTTCAACCTACAAGGCTCAAAAAAAGTCTCTTTTTTTTTTTTCCCCCCTCCTTTTGTGTGTGTGTGTTTTGTTGTTTTGGGGGGGGGGGGGGGGGGGGGGGGGAAGGGATGTCGGGAGGACTCTAAATGGGAGAATATTATGGTTTTCGAAAGGCTAACGAATTTGCATAAATCAGCTCTAAATAGCAAACCTTAAGATTCTATTGTGATTTGCAAGGATTCATTATGATTTATTACAATATGAGACTCAAATCGAAGAAAGGTTGAATTGGATGTAATAATGTTATTCAAATTGTGAATCATAAGATCACGACAAATATGATGATTAATAAAAGCTTCTCGTCATTTATGCTCGTATAGAGTGACACTATCAATTTTTTTCATTGTTGCAACTTTTGAATTTGCAGGTTGAAGCTTTGGCTGTTCCTCGCTTATGTCATATCATTCGTCTCTCTAGCAGCTTCAGTGGGCCTATTGATACAAGATGCACTTGTGACAACTGGCCCTTCAGCGTGGACTGGAACAGCGGGTGTTTTGCAGTGTGTGTTCGTGTTGATCAGGTAAATGTTTTTTCAAGGCTTTGACCATGTGTTTGTGTGTATCCTGTATCAATTTGGTACTTTTGAATGTTTGTGCACCTGTTCAGATCGATAAGTGTGGGATAGAAATGCTGCTCCTGTCATGCACGTTTTTTTAGTCATGTTTTATGGACATCCTCCACACCATCCAGTAGCCCTCAACCCGAGTTCTTCCTATCCAAATGTGAAATAAACTGCTTGCAACTGTACAGGCTGCATCGCACAACCCTTTCTGCCTAGGCACATCCATCAGCTTCTTATGTTTTTGATCTGCAACAGTAGTTTCCTCTTCACTTTCTTCCACATTCATACTCCGTGCATAAAACACGAAGCATTATGTCAGGAACGCTCCCGCATCATTTCATCCTGTTGTGCTTTTTGTGGTAATCCAGACCGGTAACATGTACATTATTCCTTGCAGTGGGTTGATTTATTGGACTTCTCATTCAGAGTAAGGTGGGGGTGGATTGGGACGTTATTGTTGCAGATGAAATCATCATTTGGGGATTTATTCTTCCATGCAATGTTGTGCCAAAACAGTCATTAGTCATGGGAGTGAAGATAGTGTCATCTGATGTAAATGTGTGCTAACAATCGGAAGTATGAACTGTTGATCCCTGATGAATGCCATTTTCTTTTGAAATTAAGATGATTTGTCCTTATTTTGGTACTGAACTTGACTTTGCGTATTGCCAATTACTTTGGGAGGACGACCTAAATATGAAATCTCCTTTTTTGGATGGTGAACCCTGTCATCCTCGACTAAGCGCAATAATCTCTCTCTCTCTCGCTCTCTCTCTCTCTCTCTCTCTCTCTCTCTCTCTCTCACGCACGGGCTGTTCTTTTGCATCGAAATTAAGGCAATGATTTTCCAAGTTGGGGGATTTCTGGTTTTATTTTGTGTTCCCAGGCAGGGTGTGGGGTATTGAAATTTTTTTCCTTTTCTTTTTATTTATAATAAGGGCCAAGGGCTGGGAAAAAGAAAGAAATATTTTCAATGACCAGCTTCAGCTATAATGACTTAATAATCTCTAATAATATTTTGAAGACGGTTCCATGATCAGTTATTAATATTTCTGTTACACAATAATTAATAAGGATTACAAACAGCACTGCTTTTACTATTACAAAAATATGATTAGTAATTTCCTGACAACTTGGGCCATATATAATCGGTATATCTTTTTCCTGAAAAGATTCATTATGCTTAAAAAATTAAAAATAAAATGTGATTTAATTTTATGCTTAAACTCGTATAATCAGGAACTAGTTTCTCTGCATTGAAAATCAAGGAATTAGTAATTCAATTAATTAATTATTTTTTGGATCGCCCATGATAATTAATGATTAAAGAGAGCTGTATCTGGCTTTGCATGTTTCCACAATTATAATTAGGTTTATTTACGTTCTTTGTGAAATTTTTTTTTGTTGTTTTATGTTGTTTTAAGGCCTAGCATAGTGGAAATTGGCTTGCAGAGGACTGAAGCTTTTGAAAAATTTGTTACTTAGTAATACTAATAATTGTATAATATACAACTATTATCCATTGCTTTAGTGGGAATACGTTATAAAGCTCAATTAGAAGTTCCTTTTTGACTTGGAAGACCTAATATAAAATTAAGAAAAAAATTTGTGCTTTTAATTCTAAAGTATGAAGGTTAATCAAATTTTGGAGTATATTCGTTAGACGGGAGCGTAACCTCAAGAAATTGCTTATGAAAAAGGTTTAAGCTCAACATAAAAGTGCACATACAATTGAGACTAGTAGGAACTAGTAGTAGTTGAAATAGAAAAAGATAGCCTAGCCTACCCTATGATATTTCCGCCACTGCGAGTCTAGGAAGGTAATTGCATTTTTGTAATTATAAGATTCATTAGAGCCATCATAATATGACAATGACATCATTTTTGTAATTAAAAACCATAGTAATAGATGCTTTTTTTTTTTTTTTTAAGTTAAAAAAACCTCTCATTTAACCACATCCTATTGTGTATAAAATTTGTGACTATATAACATTACCCTTCAAGTAAAAACTGTCATTAATGCAATTCGTTTAGTATGCTAATAGCAAATTGCCCATTTGCATACCCATGTGACCTTCAATTAATCGTAAAAGACAAAGTAAAAGCAGTTTTACATATCACCATTTCATTAAGTGATTTCTTTTTCTGTTTTCAACCCTAATAAAGGTGGGATCTTTGCAATGTACCAAATCAATATGACCGCCTGCAGAAATGGGGATGCTCTGGAATTCTAAATTAATATATATTAATTTGTTTCATTAGATACAGAAGGATCTTCTATAGGTTGTAGATAGTACTTCTGCTATTTTCTCTCTCCAGAGACCTGCATCAACCTCGGCATATTACATCATTTACTTGAGAACTAAGCTGCACAACATGGTACTAAACTGGTATGAGTACTTAATTTCAAACTGATATTATCAAAGGAATATAACTGGTTTTTTAACCCTTCCCAAGCAGGAGGGGATAGTGGCAGACCTGATTCAAATTAAAAAAAATGATTCAATCACCATAACAATGCCTAAAACCTAGTATCAAATAACAATTTAACAAGAGAACGACAAACCTTCATCAAGAAAGTACCAGATAGACCGGAAAATAAAAATAACAATTAGTTAAGAAATGGTAATAAATATTCAAACAGCACATTCAAGCCTAGTAGCCAGGGAATGGAAGCATCCCCATTTTCAACTCCCCCTCGTATTGCTGCTGTAAGAGCCTAGTCTCGACAAGATCATCACCCACAACCAGGTTTGATAGTGAAGCATCAGTGCAAATGTGATTCCATAAAATGATTTGATTTCATTTTCCCTTTCTTGCTATTTTCATCTGATATCTTCGTTTCCTATGTGATGCAAGTTTTAAGTCACTGCAAACATGAACTGCTATATACAAATATAATCAGATAATAAGTTTAAAAAAAAAACAGATGGAAAAGATATTTAGAAGAAATAAGCTATCAAAAGGAAAACCAAAAATGGAATAAACTAACTAAAAAGAACTTCATGGTTTCTTTTTCTTTTTCCTGTAAAATTGACCAAAACATCGTAAACCTTTTTGGCTAAATTTTTTGCCCCTCGAGCCAAAAAGGAAGAAAACTGCAAAAATATACCAAAGGATGCAACTTGCTCAGCATCATCCACAGCAGACCAACCTATTCCCTATCCTATCATCTCCTAACAAGCCTTAAATCCCAAAAAGAAATCCCCAGTTTTAGAAGGGAGAATGGGGCCTTATGTAACTTATTGTATAGTTCAAACTGCAGACTTCCATTGGACCCACGGTATGCTTTCATTGCCCTCCTCGAGAGCTTACCTCTAAAACAAAGGGAAGACAAAAAGAAGCAAATCCATCGGCAAAACAAAAATTGGAACATTCCAGACCCTGTACGTGAGAAATCAGTAAATCAAGCTTTGGTTTCAGATTCAGACGAGCTCAATTGGAGGATGCTCTGCTTGAACCAGTCACATGAGATTCAGAAAGCATTGATAGTTTTGGCTGCACGCCTCTACACAATTTTGAGGACGGCCTCAGTTTCATGTACTGCACAGAGAAAGTAGCATAAACATTTGTAAAATGCATTTATACATTACAGCAAGCCTTGTTACCAATAGCATCTTGAGATTATTTCTTGAGCACAAAGTAATGAATTTAAAGCCAACCAATTGGATTAATAAAGATACTTAAAGAGGGTGACATAATCTCCAGCTTTTTTTTTTGGGATCGATTCAGCCTTTTAAGAATTTCATATGTCAAAAGGGAATACATATTCCGCTGATCAGTTCACCTCCTCTCCTACCCTAGAGTGAGACCAAACACCAAATTAAGTTTGACCTAGTCCATTCAGCCAGTGTGTGTAAAAAATGATGTGGTACTACATTGTGCACAGTTTTCAAAAAATAATTTGGGAATTTGTAACCAGATGATGTGGAAGTGAGTGGCACTACATTGTGCGCAGTTTCGAACAGTTATTTTATTTTTACTTTATTGGGAGGGGAATCTAAATATTCTGAACTACATCAAAGCTAGAGTTTGTTACCTCATAAAATGCATTGATCTCCTCCTCCGTGAGGCCATCGTCTTCTCCAGCATTTTCCTCCCAACCAAGAGAACGAAGGAATGCAGCCTCTTCCTCATCTGGATAAATTGCTCCATTAAGGCACAAATTCTTCTCCCCTTCATAAGTATCGCCATTGCTAGTCACCTCACTACCAGTCTCAGTACCACAAGGACTTACAGGAGCACTAGCTCCCTCGACTACTTCAGATTTCTCCACAGTGGGAGACAAAACAGAAACTCCTGAATCTGGGAGGACAGCCGAAGTGTGCATTGAAGTTTTCTTCCTCATGAGATTGAAAAAATCACTCCTGCTCTGGGACTGAGATTGAGAGGGTCTCTTTTCCACAGTAGATCCAGAATTCAGAGCCAAAGCAGCTACCTTGCGTTCAAAGGTGGAAAGTTTAGAGTTATTTGGGCTCTTCAAAGGAATAGATGGAGTCACTGGAGCAGTAGCAAGCTGACTATTTGCTACTCTGCTGGCATTATTAGTGGGGCTAGATACATCTTTAGCAACAGAGGATACACCATTCTCCCATACTGGCTTGAGAACAAAAAACTTCCCAGCATGAGATGGCCTTGAAGCTTCAGATCTGACTTGCCCAGCACGAAGAGATTGATTAGCAAGATGGGACAAGTGGGGCTGCTGCTGCGGACTCTTTGCGGCCACAATCATCTCATTGTTTCTAACTGCTGCTTTAGGCTTTGATTTATCAGAACTAAGAACCTGTAGAAAGAATAATGTAGCTAATTGATTATTCAATGTTCATACAAACAATTTGTTTCTCACGCAGATGAGGTAAAACTGGAAACAGCTAGGTTGGAACATAGAACTGCAAATTAATTAGCTAAATGCAATCTTAACCATTACCATTCTTCAATGGGTAAGCATAGTGTGCTTGCAACTTAATTGCTAGCTAAGCACAAACACTTCGAAAAAGGTGTTGTGTCTGTGTCGGACACCGTTTTGGCCCTACCTGAAACGTGTCGGACACACATCCCAACGTGCCCTATTATTCTTTTTACTTTTTTTAGAACTATAAACGCTTCGGACACTTAGTGGACCTACATATCCGTCACTTGGACACACGTATTGATTGTTTAGACACACATGAAACACATTGCAAATTTAAAGACAATAACTTTGAATTCAATAGTAAAATAAAAACATTGTGATTTTATACCTAAGAAGCACAGACACGGACACGTGTCCGACGTGACGACACAGCAAATTTAAAAAAATGCAAGACACAACACGGTAGGGACATAGCAAAATTATATAATTTTTAATATTTTTATACGACAATAAATTATTTTTTGTACATCTTTTTATTTGTTATTTATTTACTCATAAATAATGAAAATAATACTGAAGTAATTTTAATTTAGAAAGTTTTTTATTTAGTTCTTTTGGGTTTATTTATTTTTTAATTGATCATCTCCCAATGTTACATCATTTAACAGCTCATTAAATTGGACCTAACAGATCATTTCTGAAGAACAAAAAAATCTTTTAATTTTCAAACAGCAGCCCTTTAAATGAGCCCATTAGATGTCAGGGCACAACATACATACACTATACAAAAGAAAGAAACCGCAGCTGCAGTCCTGTGTACACAAAACAAAACAAAAAGGAAAGAAGAGAAACAAAAAAGGAGCGTGGGGGCAGATCTGGAGGCAAAGGGGCAAAGACCAGGTTAAGTTGTTGTTGCCGCTGCCACTGCTGCTCCTCTTCTGTTGTTGCTGCTGCCCCATCTGCCACCCACTGCCCCTTCTTCTTCTTTGACTGTTTTGTTCTTGCTGTTGTGTCCCACAAGTGTCTGAAAATGGACACGTGTGTCCGGCACATGTCCGGAAAAAGTCAAGACATGGGTCAATGCGTGTCCGACGTGTGTCCGTGTCCGACACATGTCGGACACACAAACGGCAGCCTTCTACGAGTGTCCATGCTTCCTAGTGTTATACCTAGTTAGACATTTAAGCTATGGATTACATTATCTTGCAATTTTGGCCAAGAATTAGCACATTAAACAAAACTAGAAAATAAACAAAATAATCGTTCGATCTTGTACCAGAAATATCATATGTGGATAACGGTTTTACAACAAGAGCATAATGGTCATTTTGACAACACCACCTCAGAACAAGATTTGTTCATTTACCTACGTGAAAACAAAGCCTGAACCCCAATTGGCACTCAGCCTCCACTGACAAGCCACAGTGTTCGTGGTGATACTACCAAGTACAATTTTTGCTCGCATGCCACATCAGCCTTAATGATACTTGTTATCATATATAAACAAATGGCACTACTTCAGGAAATTCAAAAAGGCATTGTTCAACTTCAACACGGAGATTGACCACTGAGCCATACAAGGGGTACCCAGAAGCATCCTTAAGGCTGGCCCATCGAAAGGTAGGCAGTTGAACTCCAAACCCTCCTCCCCCCCTCCCCCCCCCCCCCCCCCCCCCCCCCCCCCCCCCCCCACCCCCCCCCCCCCCCCCCCCCCCCCCCCCCCCCCCCCCCCCCCCCCCCCCCCCCCCCCCCCCCCCCCCCCCCCCCCCCAACCCCCCCCCCCCCCTTCTTTTCCCCTCTCTCTCACTCTCTCTAAATGATGTTAAATAGAGCTCTTACCAATGTCAAGCCCACAAAGAAATTTTAAAAAAAAAAAATCCTCAAGATAGAGGTTTGCTTAAATAAACTAGGGGTAAAATTTTCATCCATAAACCAGCAAAGTTAAAAAGCAATATCTTATTAGACTTAATGAAATGTGTGAACAGTGGGTCACCAGCTGAAGTTAGCTATTACTGAAGGATGCTATCCGAATATATAAATCTTTCAATCTGATACACAACATGATGCCACCAAGAGAATGAAGCCACGGCTCACTACTAAATGGACGAGGAAGAGTTATCACAATATTCCTCAGTTTCTACTGATCAACAATAAATATCTGCTGCCGTATGCCTACAACCTATTACCACCAACAACAAGAAAGGGAAGAAAAGGCACTAGATTAGAGATATCCGTCCAGTTTCATTTCCACACCGATCTCGTGAACAAATTTACAAATTACCTAAGAAGCATGGACACGGACACGCGCGTCGGACACGATACATGTCGGACTCGCCGACACGGCAATTTTTTAAAAAATACAGGACATGACACGGCAAGGACACGGCAAAAAAAATATATATATATTTTTAATATATTTTGTCTATAAACAATTATATTATTTATAAATTATGAAAATAAAGAAAGATAATATGAGTTTTATTTATTTATTTTCCTCTGTTTTCTTGGGCATGCTTTTGTTTGTTTATTTTTGGCAATTCATTTAAATGTAGAGATTGTTTGAATGAATGGGCTGCTTGTTAAAATCAAGAAATGGACAGATTTATGAAATGGGCTTGCTATTTGGATAAAAGAATGGACAAGTATATAAATGGGCTTGATGTTTGAGGATGTCCAAATATTAATTCATGAATATTAATTGCGCCCATTAAATACATTTTAAAAGCCTCCAAAACAACCTATTTGAGGAGTTGATAAGGTCAGACGAAAAAGAAAAAAGAAAAAAAGGGGAGCAGATAAGATCGGTGAAGAGAAGATCGGAACAAAAGGGGAACAGATCAGGTCAGATCTGTGCTGAGAAGATCAAGACGCATAGCATATGCCGTCACGTAGGTTGCCTCTTCTTCTTCTTCTCAGACCACGGCTTTTTTTTTTCGGCCATCACCATGTCTCACACAAGTGTCTATTTCAGGACACGCATGTCCCGAGCATGTCCAGCACGTGTCCAGCAGGGAAAAAAATAAATAAAAATTAGGACACGGATTATCCAGTGTCTGACGCATGTCCGTGTCAGACACGTGTCTGACACGCGGACGTGACCCTCCTAGGTGTGTCGGTGCTTCATAGCATATTACTCTCCCCCCTCCTGTCCAACACAGGGGCCTCCACTTTGGGCAGTTAGCCTTGAATAAGTTATTAGGAAATTCAGAAATGAAATGTAATAACTCAAATTTAATTCAGACTAGACAATGGAAATACCAATGTCTTCACAAAAGACTACAATAAAACTACACATGGCACCTTACTTTTTCGCAGACTAGTTCAGCAAAGGAAACAAAAAGTCATGCATCTTTGGCTGTCTGTTGTAATCCTGTAATCAGTAATATGAGTTCTCCCAAAAATGGGCTCGAATGATGTTGAAAAAGTAGATTTCATGCTACAGTGTGGATTTTATGTGTTTGATATAGGAAGTTTTACTTTGAAAAAGGCACATGCATAATCACCAAAGGCCACAAAGATGGATGCATGAGCACACAAGAGACAGAGAAAGAGGAGGATAAGGAAGGAGGGCGGGGTGGTGTCCAAATGGATCTCAAAAAATACCTTGTCGATACCAATGAACCATCAATTGTATCGGTTTTACGATCCAATCCATAAAGGCTAATTAACTCATTCAGAATTTAAATTTAGTCAAGAATCAACCATCTAAAAACCAGATCGTGTGACAACCCGACCTAAAGAGCACTCGGACGCAGATCCAAACAATAAAATATTTTCAAAAATATTTTAAATGTAGTAAGATGGAGGAAAAACATGTTAATTATCACTTTCACAATAAATTTGCCATGAATTACAAGTGTTAAGAATATATTAGTATTCATAGCTTTTTGAGAAACAAGCTACATAAAAGTCTAGGATGAAGATGAAATAATTAACATAATATAATAACAAGTAGCCAAAAGCCTTGCCTCCAATGTCTAGAATTTCTGCATTTAGGAAAAGATAATCATGTCTAACGAGGCCTGACAAAACAATAAGCGTTCAGTCATCTTCCCAAAACTTACCACAATTTTGTTTTACCAATAAATGCCCTCTTTCATTAAATCACAATATGAATGACTAATGAACAGAAACAAAAGTCATCTAAAATTTCAATTCCTTGAGTCATTCCCAATAAATAACCACTGGCAAATTCGTCAGTATCATCAGTTTGAACATTGAGGTAACTTAATTTCAAATTTCCAGACATCATGTCCATGAACAATCCCACCTCCAAAATATTGAATCTCTCTTATGAATCAAGTTTTGATGAAATTGGTAAGAATAAATGGAAAAAAATTTAGTAGTTAAACTGATGAAAACTAGGTAATAATATAATAATTATCAACTGTCCAATAATTCTATCTTCTCTGCACAACTCATCACCTATAAGAGTTCCTTCTAATAGCAGGCCTAAAACATTTACTGTTAAGAGTGCCTGCAAAGTTGCACTTCCACTTTCCTAGACAACAACAGTACACTGACACAGAGGATTATGTTATCTCATCTTACAACCCAACCATTCAAATAGAAGATAGACACCAAAAATTATACTCTCCATATAAGCACTTGTACTGAACATCTTTTTTTAACAAACTTCCAGAAACATCCATTTGATTACTTGAACTAAAACAACCATGCAAACCTTATTGGATAAGGTAGCCAGCCACCATGAAGCAGCAATATAAATCTGCCAGTTGATCACATACTGTATTTTGATGCAACCAAAGGTATGTCATTCCACAGTTATTTATGTTCACAATGTTAAAAGGGTAGCATCTAAGAAGCACGGATACGGACATGAGTGTGGAACACGCTGACACAACAAGGCAAGGACGCTATAAAAGAATATATTTTTATTTTTTTATATGTGACATATATAAATATTTTACAAAAGAAGTGAAAAATACACAAGATGACACCAAATAAAATTTAAAAAAACATATTTTACTATTTAATCGGCAATAAATTATTCACAATTAGTCAATTACATTTCATAAAAAATGATAAAGGAAATGAACACATTAACAAGAAAAAAAGTAGTTCTATCAATACATAATACTATATAAGTCATAAACTATCAAAAACATTTAAACGTCATTACACTTCATCGACTATCCATCATCATCTAATATGAAATCCATAAAGAACACACAAAACAAATTAACTATCAATAGTAGTAGCATACTTTTTTTTCATCGTCTTCTTTTTTTCCCCCTCCTTCCTTCTTCTTATTCTTCTTCTTCTTCTTCTTCTTCGCTCAAACAATTAGTTTTAAAATTTTTAGTTGAGCCCCCGTTGTGTCCCCAAAGTGTCCAAAATAGGACACATGTGTCCAAGCCGTGTCCGATATAAAAATAAAAAAATAAAAAATTGGACATGTAAAATGGAGTATCCAACACGTGTACATGAGTGTCCCACGCGTGTCGGTGTCCGACACGGGTACGGCTCCTCCAATGGAGTGTTTGTGCTTCCTAGGGTAACATCCATCCTCTTTAATGCAAATTAGAACTAGACAGAATATCATAAATTGTTTAGCCAAAAGAAAACCATATAGTTATTTTATAACACAATCAGCTAATATTCTGATCATGAGCTTCCTCAGAATGTCCACTTTAATGATGAGGATCAGAGTGGGTAAGGATGTGATGAAGTAAGATGTGAAGAGATGGGACATTTGAAGGAAAGGTACAAAAGAGAGGAAATATGTATGAAGCCTTCACTGATTCTAGTTGACCTATAGGTTGTATTACTACCAAAATGAAAATGAGAGGTATTGACAATAACATTTCTAAATAATAAAATGAAAATTAAAAAATTAATGAAAGAATATTGAGAGAGTAGCATCGTCTAATCTAATTACTGTAATCATCTAATTGAATGACAATTCTCAGGTGAGATCAGAGACATGGCTTTTAACTAAGCAGATCACAAGCAAATCATTACAATAATACATATATATATGAAATGTATAGCTAACCCAACCATCCCCCTTCCCCAAGGCCAAAGCATAAAAATGGGGCAAAAAACTAAAAGTTTCATATGGACTTCAGAAAAAATTTCATGAAATGAGCTACAGTAAAAAATGTTGGCCTTTCTACAACGTTTGCTTTATTGTTCAACTTGCATTTGCAACGAAATTTACTCAAAAAGGACATATAAGAATATGAAAGCACCTAAAATGTGCTAAAAAGAAAGCCTCTATGCTCCAAAATGTATTTGAGCCAACCTGAGGCCTCAATAGGCCAATAAGCGATGGCTTCAAACAAGTCCTCTGAGATTTTGCTCTACCTATGCTTCTTCTCTATCCAATGGACCCATGCAAATGCATTCAGGATCCAAGAGCAAAGGCTGTCTAGTGAATAAGCTTTGCCAATGTTGTACTTTACCAAAATTGACACCATAATTTAAACAATTAAAATTGTCTTCCTTTGAATCATGCTCAAATATAGGAATAGTGTTAAAAGAGAAGAAAAAAAAAGTCGGGATTACACATGGGCAAGTGCCACCATCTAGAAGTATGTGAAGGATTAAGACACTCAAACATAGAATTAAATCGCGATCGCGGATCGAGAGGCAGACAGGGTCGTGGTGTAACGAAACCGGGCATCGCGGAGGTTACGCTACGGGACGTGACCACCGCAGTTGTGAAGTTTTTTTTAAATTAGCAAATTTTAGTAAAATATATTGTTATGCGTATTTTAACTTCAAAATAATCTATACTATTATTTCAGATAATCTTAGATGAATTTTAATCAACTTATTAGTCTAAATACAATATATCATGTTTGAAAATTCATTATCAGTAACCGACGATTGTAGCTGTTACTATCATTTTAATGGGATTCATAAATTAACTAATTACATAACCCAAAAAATGAAAATAGAGAAATAAAGAGATCAATTTTGTCCTTTTCCTTTACTTTTTGTGCATTTATCAAATTTTGCTTATCTCAACCCACCCCACGCGTCCTTTGCCCCTCACGACTCTTATATGTTATTTCTATGAATATATTACTTAAAAATAAAAATAAAAATTGCAAGATAACGTAATCCATAGCTTAAATGTCTAACTAGGTATAAAACTAGGAATCACGGACACTCCTGGAAGGTTCCCATCTGCGTGTCCGACACGAACACACGTCAAACACGCGCCGACACGTGTCAGACACCCGTTGACCCGTGTCTTGACTTTTTTTTCAACTTTTTCTCCGCCGGACACTCATGTTCATTTTCATACACTTGTGGGACACGGCAGCAAAAACAAAACAATCAAAGAAGAAGAAGGCGCAGTGCGAGGCAGATGGGGTAGCGGCAACAACAAAAGAGGAGCAGTAGTGGCAAAGAAGAAGAAGAAGAAGACTTAACCTGATATTTGCCCCTCTGCCTCCAAATCTACCCCTACGCTCCTTTTATTTTTTCTCTTCTTTCCTTGCTGCAGGCTTCTTTCTTTTGCGTAGTGTATGTATGTTGTGCCTTGATATCTAATGGGCCCATTTAATGGGCTGCTGTATGAAAATTGAAAGTTTTTTTTTTCTTCAGAAATGATCACTTAGGTCTAATTTAATGGGCTGTTAAATGATGTAACAATGGGAGATGATCAATCAAAAAATAAATAAACCCAAAAGAACTAAATAAAAGACTTTCTAAATTAAAATTACTTCAGTACTATATTTATTATTTATGAGTAAATAAATAACAAATAAAAAGATGTACAAAAAATAATTTATTGTCATCTAAAAATATTAAAAATTATATAATTTTGTCATGTCCCCACCGTGTCGTGTCCTGCATTTTTTTAAATTTGCCGTGCCGCCATATCGGACACGTATCTGTGTCCGTGCTTCTTAGATTCAAATTGAAGCAAAATACCCTTACGTCTTCGTCTTCCAATGTTCATAACGGGTGTAACGCCGTTACAAAAGCGTAACAGCCGTGATTTCACCATTTCGGCTTCGTAACATCCGTTGTGTGGTGTTTTTCCTCCAGCCAAGATATCGGGGGCATAAAGGGAACGACAACCAGCGTTACCGTTACGTAACGGCCATTATGCTCCGTTTTTTCAAACTATGCACTCAAAGCACAGGCTACCAAGGCAATCTAATACCCAATGACAAGGGGAACTTTATCAATATTGGTCTAGTGATTACATTGACTACTACACCAAATCAAACTGAGTTAAAATACACATTAATCTACATTAGAAGATCACCAATTTTGTGGTCCATGTTTCTCACTCACATTATTATAATAATCCACATTAACCATTAGACAAAGTATATAAGTAACAAATACAAACATGAAAATAAGACATGAACACAACACAATGTATACATTATGATATAGGACAGATTAGGAAACTAAGCCTAGGCTACTTCAAGTGGATTAGCGTCTAAGAGGCACGGATACGGACACGGCCACGGCCACGAGATGTCGACAGGACAATTTTCAAAAAATTAGGGGACATGAAACGGCATGGACACAGCATAAATTATTTATATTTTTTATTTTATAGGACAAAAATATATTTTTCATACATTTTTTTATTTGTTATGTATTAAATTATGTGTAAATGATTACGAGTAATAGCCCATAAGCCACTTGGTTCAGAAACAGTAGCCCATTAACCCTAAATCCATTGTAAGATCCACAACAAAAATAAATAAATAACAATCCAAGTATTTTGTCTTTCTAGATACAAGAGAAGAGCCATTAAAAAGATGAGTTCTACAAACCAAGAAGCAAGGTAACCGTGTCCTAGAAGTGTCCTAAAAATGGAAACACATGTCCAGCACATGTCCGGCAAGAAAAAAAATTCAAAGAAAATTAGGACACGGGAGAGAGGGTTCCCGACATGTGTCCGATGTGTGTCGGACATGGGTACATCGCTCTGTCAGGTGTGTCCGTGCTTCCTAGATTAGCATTAACGGTAAATGGTAATACTCTAGTGATTTACTTTTTGGAATGAACGTTATATGGCACGCTTAGGTTCTCAAACTCTTAATTTAGCAATCCAAAGCTATCCCCTTTTTTTTTCGTATTTATTTCCTTGCAAGTTTTTTTAGGAGGAAAAAAGCCAAATATAATGAACTAAAATTTAGAGACACGTTTTGGTAGGACAAAATGAAAAAAAAAAAATTGGCCATAATACTTCTAGAATTATGTTTGTACATGATCAATTTTAAGAATAGTAAACCCTGTTTTATTAAATATCTAATTGTCAAAAGAAAATTACTCACATTAAATGTATTTTAAACTTTAATAGTGTGATCTATACAAGCTAACTCTATTGAACAACATCTTAGAGCACGTGGGTCCCAAGTCATTGTTTTCATTACTTGAACCCTAACGATTCACTTTCCAGATAAAGGGACAAGATGTGTTTTTGCTTGGTTTTCAAAATCGCAATTGAAGGATTTTGCAATTTAGCCATAGAATTTATGCTAATAAAATTTATTAAGAGAGCATAATACTCTTCTTTTTTGTTTTGATGCTTAAGACTTGCATGTTATAAGCAATGCAACCAGTATGCACCCCTAAAGCAGAGGAAAACCATTGAACTCAAAAAGCCAAAACAGGCCTATACAATCAAAACCCTACAATGATACAATACAGGTCACAACCACACAAACAGATAGAGAGAGAGAGAGAGAAGATGTCTATATACCTACCTTTACTCAAAGGTGATATAAAACCCAAAAATTGATCCAAGGAGGGGTTTACCACCCCCAACATCCAACTACACAAAATAGACAAAAAAAAAAAATTAGGTTTCAGCTGTAAATAGGCTCTCAACTTTTTCAAAAGGCCCAACTAGCTACAGAAGATCTTCAGACAACAACTATTTTATCGTATAATGATGTAGATTCAATAGTCAAAGGTAGGTAAATTGTTCGAGCTTCTTTAGACTTGATTCAGTGGTGTTTTGGGGCTAAAAAGAGGACTGTTCTAGGGATTTGAACAATAACCCGAGAATACCGTTTGAAGAAGAAGGGAGAAAAAAAAAATCCAGTAATTCCACCAAGAACTCCATAGAACTACCCCCTAAGGCTGCACGAAACAATATAAAGTCCCAAAAGCTTCACAAACATTCTCTAAAAGTCAACTCCATGGAATTAAAGGATTGCATAGATATTTACAAGCTGTAGGGTTCTCCTAATTCTACCAAGATTATAACTTAAAGGCTAAAGAAGAGCCAAGGATTAGGAAACTAAAAAAATTTTACCAAGTAGAATATTCTAGACCTGATAAAGATTCCAAATAAGATCCAAATAACAATATTTGACTCGTAAAACGACCCAAGAGCAACCCGTAACCCATGTCTAGTAATTTGCAAAATTACTAAATACTAATGACACCTAAAACCTAATAACAAACTCAATCTATAAAGATAGAACTCAAATTGACCCCAACATAATTACATAAAGTTCAAAAGGTGCTCCATGTGAATTTCATATTTGCCTCACTTACAAACTCCTTTATAGGCTTAATAAGGGTCTTATAACGTTACTATAGTAACTACCCTATCCCCCTCCCTTATATTAACCTCCATATTTTAAATGAAAGGAAAGGATGAAAGGCATGTTTGCCAAAAGAAAATGCTTTCTATCTAAATACTATTATTTTTATATATTTCTAAATACAAATTCAAAGACATTGAATCTTGCAAGTAGCTTAAACCATGCCCATGCTGGGGGGTTAGTGGGCAGATGAGAAAATAGGGCTTGATTGAAAAGAATCATAAGTGGAACTTTTAAATAAGATGACTAACAGGGGGTGTCTAAAGTAGAGGATCAAAAGAATAGTAGAGAATAAAAAAAAAATACGTTCAGGTTCTTTAAAGTTTTTGATTTCTTCTATTGTGTCTTGTAAACTTTGCAATTGGCATGACAATATCAAATTTTAAAATGGACGATATCCGATGTAAGCCACTAAATTCACCAGTTCACAATGGTGTTTGTTTGCATCAGCTACTGGTTGTTGAGTTGGTGACTTAGATCATGTAGGTCACATTGGGACTTGTCACGACACAAGCTAACACAAAAGACTACCAATATAGATAATTACCAACTAGGGCAAAAGCAAAAACCCATTGAGCCTATGTATTCAAAAGGAAGGCAATAT
The DNA here is from genome assembly GCA_033060915.1 of Euryodendron excelsum. Taxonomy (NCBI): domain Eukaryota; kingdom Viridiplantae; phylum Streptophyta; class Magnoliopsida; order Ericales; family Pentaphylacaceae; genus Euryodendron; species Euryodendron excelsum. The sequence continues at coordinate 21,394,655 of CM065389.1, read as the reverse complement.
AACAGATGACAATGCAACCTGCTGTCAACTGCATTAGATGAAGTATCACGGTCAGAATGGGGAGCCCAACTGACCAATCTACTATATCCACAGCTACCCCAAATAATCAAAAATTCATAACTACTGTCAGGGATTACAAAACAATCTACCTAAAAGGCTAAAACTCCTGCTAACAGCATAATATAATAGTACTTGAGACAAATCAGAATATGTACAAAAATTCCTCAAACACTTTTCCAGTTATTTGGAAGGGTTCAACTATGAACTAGAATCATGACTCCATTTCTCAAATCATAAAACAAAGGTAACATCAACAACTCATCCAATATCCCAAGTTGTCTATCAAGGCATCTTGATGAAAAGAGTACAACATATTCCACCGTATATGGATTTTTTTTTCCCCACAGAATGCTAAAGAACTGGAAAAATAATTCACTGGGTGAAGTAAAGTTCACATACATAAAGCATGATACTCTTCTACTAGAGGAACTAAGCTTTCTATCAAATGCATTTCAAGTTTTAGGAATGAAACTCAAATAAATTCACTCTTTGCACATGAAAATTTTTAGTAAAAAAACCAAAAAAAATATGAAAGAAGTCCTCTTACCAAGCCTTTAGGCATCGAGGGAGTCATGGGTATTAATTGCCTGGATTGCTTTATGGCCAATTCCTCAAGCCTCTGTGTCTTATCAGGTAGCTGCAAATTAAAGAAAAATATCTCCCATCAGATCAGGCAGGCTTGGGTACTGGGGCGGAACCAGGATTTGTATCGAGGGGTGCCAAAACTTGAAACACAAATTTCCGTCTATCGGTACAATTTATTATATTTTAAGTTTTCAAAGTTCAAACATATGCAAAACTAAACTTTTACACGGAAATTATAACCAATTTTAATTCAGCCTTGGTAAAATATACCCAAAAAAAAAAAAAGTTAAATACTTTTTCGTATATTTCAACTAATCATCTGTTATTTTAAATGCCAAAAGTCATTTATGATTCATTCTATACTAAGCTTTAGTGTAATTTCCTTTCCAATGTACAAAATCATAGCGTTTTTAGAAGAATCCTTATTCATTTTGTTGAGAAGCCTAATTGTGATCACTCTATGAGCAAGTCATTTAGTTGTTGGATTGGTGCACAATTAAAAAAAACCCCTGACTATTATCAGGTTAGGATGTACACGAAAAAATGGGTAGGACCTATAGTCCACTGTACAAAAAATTGGAGATTATATTGGAGAGTAATACTATTCAAATAGAATATTTATACATAGTTTTTGTATAGAATGATGGGATTGAGTAGCCTTTTATTTTAAAAACAAAATACATATTATGTTTGCTCTTAAATTACAAAATGATATCACCATATCGGTAGGCATAGGTTTTTGTATGAATTTTTTTACAAGAATAGCAGTTTTCTTTATTGTATTAATACATTAAGAAGGGATTTAAATTATTGGGGGTGCCAATAGAATAAATTTTTGTTGGGGCAATAGATAGGTATACCATACATATGAGGGTTGGCCAAAACCATGGCACCCCTCCCCCACAACATAGGTCAGCCCCTGTTTGGGTATTCATTGCATAAAACACAGGAAGAATCAATCAGTTACCTGGGGAGTAGTGCGAGCTCGAGATGGAGCCTGCGACAATGCCTCGGCCATGTTAAGACCTGACATAGGACTTGAACCGCCAGATGATGGGGCTGCAAGTACACTTTGTTGAACAGGTGAAGGCCCCATGCTATGGCTGCCTATTATTGTGGGCACCTCAGCCAGAGCGGAGGTCCACCCCTCACCACCAATCATGCCTGCATTGCCAACAGGCAAGCCCTGTACAGCCGTGCTCAAACCAGGAGATGAAACTCTTCCTACAGCAGGCACTTCTTGCTTCTCTTCAGTTCCAAGAGAGGGAAAATCCTTTTCAAAGGCCGTTTTCTGGATGCTGCTGACAAGATTTCCGCCAGAAAGCACACCATTGCTGCCATTGTGATTGGTGCTGCCACCATTTTTTAAGTCCACTGCTCTTCGGGGTAACACGTCTCCAGGTTTCCTGTTCACTAGTGAACGAGAACGTCTCAAGGCATCCTTCTCAGCCCTACTAATTAAGATATCCCCTAATGGATCAGAACAGTCATGGTCCCAGAGGTCCCCAATAACCAACCTCTCTTTCTCTTTATCACGGTTTTTATCACGATGACTTCGACTGAAACTACTGTAAGGATGCTTTGACGAACCACTACTGCTTGAACTACGCCGAGAATTGGAGGAAGAGGTTTGGTCCAGAAAAGCAGAATGTGGAGTATCTTTATCACATACGCCCTTAGAAGAAGATCTATTTCTCGTGGAGTGTGTTGAGGAAAGAACATCTACAAGAACACAAACAAGACAAATGTAAATACTAAAAGCCAAACAAAAAACAGAAGTGAATGCACGGAAAAACAATGGCAGGAGTAGGAGTACCTGAGTGCGAAGATGATGCAAAATGGTGGGCTGAATTGCCACCCCCAATGCCACTTCCAGTACTTCTCAACCATTCTGGAACTAATGCAGGTTCACTTCTTTCCATGAGAAGTGAACATGATCAAATATACAAGAAACCACAGCTCGCCTTAATTTCAAACCTCTCCGCACAAAATTGTTATTCTACTTGTGAAAGGCCTAAGACAAACTCCAGTTTTGTTTTTCCCTACAAAACCAATCTTACTTCGCTAAATGCCTCCAATTCCCAAAGACACCGCCTCTTGAGTAGAAATTTTCAAATCCTACCAAGATGTATTTAAATGAAACTAAGGATTTTTGTCCTCTTAGACCAATCAAAAGAAGCAAACTCGCAGATAAACACGTAGCCAAATGATCAATACAATAGAAATTGCAAGAACAAGTGTCAGCATCACCACTATGCCAATACAGAGTTTTATAAGAAAAGCTTCTCTACACCTCCATCTTCACTAATAGACGGATTTGCAAATGAAGATACAACACTCAGAAGACCCTCATGTCCGCCAAAAATCACGTCCCATTACAAAAACCAAGATGACAATAAATTGGAGCCCTCGTTACTCTAACATGGTTCATATGAATCAAACCATGAAAACCCTAGAGGCCTAAAACAATGACGGCGATGACCATGAATGCGGAACGAGATAAAGCCCTAGAATACGAGTTCCAAAACCTAGGGTTTCAACCGAACATAATCTACACCCAAATAGACAGAAATTTCTAGAGAGAGAGCAAGCGACATAGAGAGAGAAACAAAGAGCGAAGCGACACTACCTCCTGTGTGGTGGATGTATATGCCAGACGAAGCAGTTACCCATATACGGATCCAAGAAAACCCTAACCGCTCGAATAACCGCCAAAGTAATTCTATTTGTGTATTTATGTATTGACAATGCAAAGTAATGCGTTAGAGAGAGAGAGAGAGAGAGAGCTACAATGGCGACAGAGAGAGTTGTGGAGTCTGGAGAGAGAAATTGGGATGGGAATGGAGTGATATTAGGGCAGATATAGAGAGAGAATGTGGGCGTGTGAGGGCTAAAATTTCTGTTAGTTTTGAAGACTCAGAGAGAGAAACAGAAAAGTATGAAGAACAGGCCCTTCTCTTAAGAAATGATTTTTCATTTTTTGAATTTAATTTATTTTCTTTTTTCCTTTCTTGGTCGCCAATAAAACCCCTATACACAACCAAACTATTAACTTGATTCTTTCTTCAAATATTTGGCACACATGTGGTCTGTATTCTCTGTAGAACGATTTCTCTGCGACACGTAAGAGGTATGGTACATATGGGAAAAGCATTCACAGGTTGCTACCGCTTTTTAGAGTGCTTAGTTGAGTTTTTTAACAAAATCAGGGTTATTTTTTAATTTAATTATTAAGTACAAATAGTTTCACACTTATTTATTAAATTTAAATTGCTCGAAAAGTCATAACTTGAAACTTTAAACTTGAAGTTGTATTTTCAAAACACCGACTTCAATTCTAAAGTTATGACTTGAAGACATAACTTTTATTATTTAAAGTTTGTTTAGATTTTTATAGAAGTTGTGTTTTCAAAACACAACTTCAAATAATTTGAAGATACAACTTCTTTAGCTATCTAGGTTTTTGGTAAATAAATTTAAAATCACTTGATGAGTTTCACATTATAACACTTGTACTTTTATATAGATAACAACACACGAGTTCAATACAAGTAAAACTAAATTCTACATCATTTTGAATTAAGAAAACTTCACTTCATACATGTTCCAAAACCCATGACAAGTTAAATTCCCCAATCCCATCCCTGTTTCCCTTAAATTAAGTAGGGTCTAGGTAGAAATGGGTTAAACTTATATAAAATTTCAAAATAAAAATAAATCTCTAAATAATGCAAATTATATAAACACTAATAGAAATATGAATTGAGAAAGAAATAGGTGAAGTAATATTTGGACCCTAACATTTATTGATCTATCCCAAGGATATTTTATTTTATTAAAATATAAAAATGAGTAGTTAAGAATTTCTGAATATAATCAAAGTGCGGGAAGGGTAAAATGACCAAAATTCTATCTCGTCTAAAACCCACTTCAAATTTTTCTAGTCAAAATTATCATCCCTATATATCACAGTGGCAGTGGCAGTAGTTGGTAACTGAGTACTAGCTTGCTATTGAAAATTTCTCTAGTATTTGGACACCACACTTATTTTTTATATGAGTATTCATATATGGTAGTATGATTGTTGTCAAGCCTTAAATTTTGACTCAGCGGAATGTTTTTAAGAAAATGAGTCAACAAAATTATAAGTCTAACGGGATGATTTAATTCTTTGGAGTAAGAATCTCCTCAATTTGAAAATATAAGTCACCACAGGTGTATTAGATAAGCTTAAAGTCATATTTTTTTTAAAAATACGGGATGGTTGTTTTGAGTAACGCTAGTTGATTTCTTCTAAGAAATATGTCTTTTGATATGTATGACTCTAGTGTTGGTATAAAATAAAATTAAACAAAAAAAAAAAACAAGATACGATTTGGAGTTCAACTACGAGTAGATAATATGCTAGGCATCATACAAGCCTCGAAATTTGGTATCTATAATCTCACTTATGTTTTTATCCCTGTCATATGAGTCAACTTCCATTTTAAAACGTGCAGTGCTTGAAAAGTAAGGTGGATCTCACATTGCGGGTCACAATGTTGCATTGGAAGACTTGAAATTTTGGTGGAGAAATTTTTTATTCTCTTCAATAAAAAGCTTAAATTTGGCAAGAAGCTTGAAAATTATGATTTTACAAGGTTTGAAAATAGTGATAATATTTCCAACTTCAAAGTTTGTCAAGGTTATTTTCCATTAAAATTAAAGTTTGAAAAGCAATTAAAAAATATTGTTTCAAGATATTGAAAATAACATTTCTTGACCAAAATATAGAAAAGGAATTTTTTTTTGAAATCCAATTTTAGAAAAATATCTAAAATTATTATTTTGTAACCTAAGTTTTGGACAATAGTTTAGTAAATGATTTGAAAACATTATTTTATGACTATAATTATGAAAATGGATTGGAAAATAATATTTCTCTACTGAGGTTTAGAGAGACAGTTTGAGAATATTGTCTCAAAACTAATGCTTGGAAAAGGTTGGAAAATAAGGTTTCTCAACTCAAAAAGTTATGAAATTGTTTTTGTGTTCAAAAAATAATATGTAATAACCAACAGATTTCAAAATCGGTTTTTTAATTTTTGAAAAATGTTGAAAATATTATTTGCAACTGAAAAGTTTTGAAATTTGATTCTTTACTAAATTGATATTACGAAATATTTTTTCATCACCCAATAGTTTAGATACTGACCTTATTTTATGAAATGATTTGAAAGTTGACTTTAACGGTCACAAAACAATATTTATCCACTGGAGTTTTTTTAAAATTAATTTTTGATTTTTGCAAAAGGTTAGAAAATAGCATTTCTCAGCTGAGAAAAGTTTTGAAAGAGTCTAAGAATACTATGGGTAAAAGGGCTCCAATTATTTAGGGTAAAACCTTAGTTTTACGAAAACACAATAAGTTCTTACGCATTATTATTTGATTCATTACTATACATTTATCCAGTCTAACTAAAGAGGGCCTTTTGTTATCCAATTGATTACTATATATGCGTCCAGGCTTACTATGGTATCAAGCATATGGAGACACAAAGCAGCACACGCGTTGCAAAACAAATCACAATATTAAGCAATGTAGACGACCAATACTAAGAAATTAAAGCAATAGTATGCATAAAATACAATAAAGTGAAGTGGTAGGTGTTATGACACTCTAAGAAGCTATGAATGAGTTCAGAGTGTTCTTATTCTTTTTTTTTTTTTTTTTTTTTTGCTAACTAGGAGTCCGAGACTCGGGTGATTACCTAGCCAAAGACCGAGTGGCCCTAATAAGTTGATAGCAGTTAAGAGATTTCGAATTTGAAACATTGGAGAAAGTATACCCCTAGACCTCAAACTTTGACCACTAACCCGATATACTGGGTTACCACCCCGCCCCTATTAGTAAAGGTATCAGATGATATTGATTAGGGTGGCGCGAGTTTAGAAACAAGGTACGAAAACTAGGCCAATCAGAATCCGACCCATTTATAAATATATATTTATTTTTTATATGTATATATTTTATTAAAATAAGACTATTGTAAATTTCTTTTATTCTGTGATTTTGTCCCTTATTTCGTCTATGATGTATTTGAAAAAATCATTAAGATAAAAAAAGCGAGACAGGTTTGGAAAAGAATTAAGTGGGACGAGTATGGGAAAGAGTTTACCATAACGGGGCGGGAATGGGGTAGGATCCGAACCAAACCTATCCCGTTGTCACCCCTGAGCCAACCACTTGGGGATAAGTTTCGGAGTGTTCAATCTTGAAGTTTTAATGGACCAAAATGTGATTAGAAACTTGGAAATGTGTGGACAGGCATTAGCAAATGTATGGCCTAATTTAGGCCATACTGCATGCATGGGCTATACGCATTTGTTGATGCGCATGTAGAGGAAGGAGTACTACACGCGTAGTGGTGCTTACAAACAAGCTGGACTGAATTATACAAGATTTCAATGTATACTAGCTTTACAAAAGATAAAAACAAATTCTATAAAAAAATGATTTTTGGCAACCTTTGGCACAATTTTATCATACTAGATAAATGCAAACAGATACAAAATCAATGCTAAATTTTATAGCTTGAAAAGCTTAATCACAAAGCCGGCTCACCTCCTAGGCAAGTGAGGCGGCTGCCTTAAGCTCTCAATTTTTTAAGGCCTCAAATGTTTACAAATTTTGTATTTCATAATAAAGTTCTACATAATCTCAATATTTTTTTAAAAAAAGGGCCCGATCAAGATATATAAATAAAAAAAGAAGAAGAAGGTTTGAAAGAAAAAGAAGCCAAAAATCGCCTTTTAGAAAGAAAATACTAGTTTAACTAATAAATAAATTATAAAAATTAATAAAATTTTGAAGGCTCCAATTTTCTTAAAACTTTTATATGATATAATAATTAAGACTCTATATAGGTTCTACAATTTTTTTGAAACAAAAAGTCCAGTCCAAATGAAGAAAAAAAAAATGGCCCTTTAAAAAGAAGACCGAAAATTAATTGCACTATTTAATTTTTTTTTTTTAAAAACAAAATTGGTTAAACCCAATAACACAAATTGTACAACATTTTTTATGAAAGCCGTGGAGAAAAAAAAAGAGCCCAAAATCAACACACTACTTAATTTAAATAGTAATTGACTTAACCTAAATTTTTTGCAACAATTTAAAAAAATATAAAAACTATCTTATTTAAAATTATCATCTTAGACTACAAATTGTTTGTAGTCATGAGCCGGCTTCGCTTTATCAACCCTTGTGAGTCAAAATAACCAAACCCAAATACATTAAGTCAGGGTCGAATAGTAACAGGTTGCTAATCAGAGTTAGGAAATTTCCAAAGTCACTAATGCCTAGATGGTAAGCCCCAACAGTGGTAATTGAGGCCCAAATCTAGTAAGGATCAAATCGGTCATGCATACGCGAGTCCATTCCTAAAAGAACTGGAACACTAAAATAATATTCAAAAGTGATTGACTTCTAGGAGGAACAGAGTTCAAAACCCAATGGGATTATGGCATTCCGAAGATTATAAATACCTCATACTAATAAGGTGTAAGATACGTTCATTAGAGTTAAAGCTAGAGTCTTTTGTTCGATTCATTATGATTAAGCTTGCTAACTTAATTATCGGAGTGCCATCGATCCAAAGAGGGTCGACGCATTCTCAGTGTCTTCTTTTCTTGCAGATTGTTCGTGCTCGTCAACTTGGTTCAAGAGTTCAATCTGGTCTTTCTAAAAATCCCACTTACAATTGGCGCCATCTGTAACAAGGTCTAGCAATGATAAATACTAGCAATGGTGGAAGAGAAGTTGATCCTACTGATAAGGAGATTCACTATAGCAAAGATATTACTAGCCACAACGACACTTACCTCTCAAGTCATCACGATGATTCAGCATGAACTCCAGGAGGTTGTTTGCTTAGATCAAAGATATAAGTCCCTCGAGATAATCAGTGATGAAGACAGAAAGGTCTACGACAGGCTCCACAGTATGTTAGAAATCCGAATTGCCAAAGGAACTATCGCAAGAACTTCAATCCTTCACTCACCTGTGGATGTGTGCCTAGAAATTTATCACCTCGAGCAGGAACTCCGGCAAAGCAACGAAGAGATCACCCAGCTCAGGTCAAAGTTGGAAGCTATGAGGAAGGCGATTGCCAAAAAAGATGAACGAGTACCCGACAGATCTCCAGGTCGACGTAGAAGAGGAGGACGAATTCAAGAAACAGAAGCCCCCCTGTTGCACGTGTGACTGGGAGCCATGCTTTAAGTACTGGCACTATATGGTCTGACGGGAATATCAGCAACATGGGAGAAGTCAGACACTAATAAGAGAGTAGGCAAGGGCCGATCCAGAGCAAAAAGACTTGGACCGGTGGTTGAATGAGTGGCTAGACAACAGAGACAAGCACTATAAAGGACGGACAGCCCAGGATGTTGCCAGAAGGGCCCTCGACCAGATCGCATCCACACCCTTTACAAAAGAGATTGAGGTCGGCCAACCTCTTAGGAAATCTATGCTGCCAAAATTTACTGCCTATGATGGGAAGTTTAATCCTGTCAGTCACGTTCGGCACTACAAACAGATGATGACACTATGGAATAGAGATAAGTCCTTAATGCATTGAGTTTTTTCGTCAAGCCTGAGAGAGGTGGCCTTACGATGGTTTGACAAACTGTCATCCAGATCTGTTTCAAGCTGGAGATAACTTGCCGAGCTCTTCACCAACCGATTCATAGCAAACAATAAGCAACATAAGAAGGTGGACTACTTACAACGAAATTGAGGATTGCAACTAGTAGTTGGCTATTACATAGTTCAAGATCGATCTGTCCAGGGAGCACTGGCTAAGGCAATCCCTCATGAAGAAACCAGCTACTCGGATATAGGAACTGATGCTAAGGATTGAATAGTATGTACGGGTAAAAGAAGATGTTGTTCAGCCCTTACAGGAAAAGATCGATGAGAAAACTGATAAGAAAGATGAGTGTAAAAGCAAAAAGCCCAAACGTGAAGAGAATAACAACAATCAAGGCAGAAAGAGAACGAAAGGGGTGAACATGGCAAGGACCCAATCTACAAGATTCTGCCTCAGATACAGGATAAACCCTTCTTCAAGTGGCCCCCGAAGTTGGGAGAAGACCCAACTACCCAAGATCAAAGGAAGTTCTGCTCTTATCACAGGGAAAAGGGGTATCAGACAAAAAACTACCAAAATCTCAAGAGCGACTTGGAGGAATTGGTAAAGGCTGTGTTAGTCCAAGTGCCAACCTAAGAGGGGGTGAATTAGGTTAAAACAATAATTCAACAAATAATTTCAGATTTAAAAATTATAACTAAATATTCAAACAAATATTAATCAACCAATAATATGTTGTAAATAAATGCAAGCAATTCAAATTATAAAGTAAAGGAGATAGAGAAAAGAGAATACGACACCAAGATTTATCGTGGTTTGACTTCAACTCCAAAGTCTATGTCCACTCTCCAAGGCTCCTTCTTTGAGATATTTCTCCACAATATGCAAACCTTAGATATAACCACTAGCCTTTTAACCCAGATGCTAGTCCTCCTTTACAACTACTTTTTTTCACAAATGCTAGTCACACCCCTCCAACTAGTTTTTATACAGATGCTAGTCACACACAACCCCAGTTATTTTCTCTAGCTAGTCTATCCCTTACAAGAAGAAAGAATAAGAGTACAACCACTCTTACTTACAAATGAATTTTCTCAAAGAATAGATATGCCAATGAAGCTCTCAAAACATTACAAGATCAAAGACAATTAAACTCTCAAAGACTTTGTAGGATGAATATTACTTTCATGCACAAACACTTCTTGCTCTTGCTGTTCTTCTTTGCCCCTCAAGTGTATTTCTATTTATTCATGAAGAATGATGCTTGATTTGTAACTTCAAATCTGTTTTTAGCCCGTTTGAGAAATCATTGAAGATTTCTTCCCATTTAGCAAGCTGCTGCTAGACAGGATTTTAAATTTCAGATCAGATACCTTCACTTCCACCTCGATTTTTTCATTGATAACGTTCGAATTTGAAAATAGCTATAAAATAAAAGTTGTAGACATGGAAGTAATCTTGTTAGAACCTAAAAAATCAGGTCGATCTAATGCTCAGATCAAAAGGTATGATCACATTACTCGATCTATCTCCCAGCTAGCATATTCAAATTTCTATACAGCTATGTCAAATTGCATCATTTTTTTTATATAGCAAATGTTCAAATTTGAAAATCTCTATAAGATATGAAATGTATATATGGACGTTATCTTTTCATATCCTTGAGAATCAATGCATTTGAAAATCAAATTCAAAAGATATGAGTGAAATATGTAGACTATCTCCCAGCTGTCCTTTCGAAATTTCTGTAGCACTATGTCTTCTTTCATCTTGTATTTCACCTAGATAGTATTTGAATTTGAAAATTCATATAACATATCAAATGTATTTTAGCTTTTCATACTTAAAAAATCAGATCATTTGGACTTCTGAATTAAAAGATATGGTCAAATAATCATGACTGTCTCCAAACGGCCATATTTTGAATTTCAAATCCAATAAGTCACATTTTAGCTCATTTTTGTCCCACAAAAAGTTCTTTTCATGAAAATTTTATAAAATACCATAATTAGACATTTGAATCTTTTTTCCAACCTCATAAGAATCAGATCAATCCAACGGTTAGATCAAAACATATGGGTAAACTATTATAATTGTATCATAGAATATAGTTTCGTTGAATTTTCAATCTTAGAAGAAAAATATGTCCTCTAATTTTCTTCTTTGAATCAAGTTTCCTTAAAACATGATTCTCAAGGATTTAGATATTATTTTTCAAGTCTTGATCTCTTTTTTAAGTGCTTTATAATCCTACAAAACTTTATTACACCAACTAGACCAAGGATTAAAGGCATTGAATATATTTAATTAAGAAAATATTTATAAATCAAAGCAAATTATCATCACAACCATATATAAAATTTCATATGAATAAACTTAGGATTAAAAGGCTGGTCGAGATCGACCAGTACATCGACTGAGAGAAGACTGTAAGGAACCCATCTTTGCCCATTCAGTAATCTCTAGCCTGGCTGAATTTAGTTTCAAACATCATAACACATACAAGCCCAGGCCAGCTCTTTCAAACTCCAATCCAATCAACTGGTCACTTTCTAGGCCCATAGGGCCCAATTGAAATGAAAAGATCATATTACCTTAGGCATTCCAGGCAGCTTTCTGAGACCAGGCAGTCTTGAGAACTAACACCATTCAGGCAGCTTTTCGAGACTGGGTAGTCTCGGGAACCAATGCTATCCAGGTAGCTTCCTGAGATCGGTCAGTTTCGGGGACCAACACCTTATCAAATTCCAAACGGTTTACTTCTGGTGCTTACTAGCCTGCCAATGTAGAATGTCCATCATTCGGTAGTTCTTTGAGACTAGGTGATCTCGGAGATTAACACCACCCTCCAGGTAACTTTCTGCGATCGGGCGATCTCAGGAACTAACACCACCCTACAGGTAGTTTTCTGAGACCGGGACGTCTCAGGGAGCAACACCACACAGGTAGCTTTCCAAGACCAGGCAATCTCGAGAACCAACACCTAGGTCAACACCGGCACCTGCTAGCCCGACTCGGTGAAAAATGATCAAACTTGCCCTTTGGGCCTCCAAGCACGTCTTTAAGAAAGTTCAAAATCCTTCAAGATGGTAAATCCACCATTTCAAAATATCCTTAGACAATTAGGCATACTCAATTCGCTGTCTTAACCAATTCCAGTCCCATTTTGGTTCATTTTGATCAAAAAGACCGTTTCACCCCTAAACACACCAACACAGCACAAATCCCGCCAGATGGTAAAAACACCTTCTAGAACCGTCCACGAATAGTTCGGCATGCTTTATATTGTAAGCACCCCATTTTTACCCACTTGGCAATCTCTGGCCCGACCGGATACGATCTCCAACATCACAACACATGCAAGCTCAAGACGAGCCTTTCAATCTCCAATCCAGTCAACTGGTCGCTTCTCGGGTCCACAAGGATCCACTGGAGCCTTAAGCACCATTATTCTAGGCAGTTTTTCGGACCGGGCAGTCCCGGAAACCAGCGCCATCCAGGTAGCTCCCAAGGTCGAGCGATCTCGGGGACCAACACCTCATCAAAGATTCCAGACGGTTCACTTCTGACGCCCGCTAGCCCGCCAATGTAGAATGTCCGTCATTCGGTAGTTCTCCGGGACCAGGCGTTCTCGAAGACCAACACCACCTTTTCAGGTAGCTTTCTAGGACCAGGCGTTCTCAGGAACCAATACCACCCTACAGGTAGCTCTCTAAGACCAGGCGTTCTTAGAGACCAACACCGCACAGGTAATTTTCGAGACCGGGCGGTCTCGGGAACCAACACCTAGGCCAACACCGACGCCTGCTAGCCCGACTCGGTGAAAAATGACCAAACCTGCCCTTTTGGGCCTCCAGGCACGTTTTGGGAAAGTTCAAAATCTCTCAAAATGATAAGTCCATCCTTCCATAATGTTGTCAAACCATCGGGCATCCCCCGCACGCCATTTGGTCCAAATCCAGTCCTATTCCGGCTCACTCTGGTCAAAATGACTATTTTGCCCCTGAACGACTCAGCATGGCACGAACCCCGCTGAACGGCGAAAAACTCTCTCAAAACCATCTCTGAACAGCCCTACATGCCTAACACAATACACCGGACCATTCCTGACCATTTCCAGCCAACTCCAGTCAAAATGACCGTTTTGCCCCTGGAAACCCAAATATGCCTTGAAACAGCACCGCCCTTGGGATTTCGAGCGAAGGTTTCACCACACGCCTTTGTTTAACCCAAGGAACACCTTACGACATTAAACTCACACGACTCGATAAAAGTTCCCTGGAGCGTCTCACAGACACTCCGCTTAAATTGTCTTTTCTCCCGATTTCCTGATTATATCGCACCCTCAACCGACTTGAGAAACGCGTAAATCAGGGAATTCTCAAAAGCTCGTCCATAGATCTTTCCACCGATACGGTTTGATCGAATGGATCACTTCCCAAAGCCCTCCATCGTACAGTGCGAAAACTATAACTTTCAGTAACCCCTGGAGCGTCTCGCAGACGCTCTGCTAAGGTTGACTTTTTCTCCGATTCCCTAATCAAAACGCACTGTCAAACAACTTGAGAAATGCGTAAATTTGGGAATTTTAGAAAGTATTTCCAGAGTACTTTCCATCGGAATGGTCTAATCGAATAGATCGCTTCTCGAAGGCCTTGATCACATCAAATGAAAACAGCTACTTTCGAACACACACGGAGCGTATCACAGACGCTCCACAAAAGTGTCCTTTTAGCACGCTTCCCAAGACGATATCCCACACTTATAAACATAATTCAAACTCTTCGAAAACACGAAAGTTCATCGGATGCACTAGGAGAACGTCCCAAGTGTTACTGATTCCCCTAGAACCTTCCCGATTGGCCTAATTATCGAGGCAAAGTTTGGATGAATCTTCCTGGTGATGAAGCGTATGATACATGCGCTCAAATTTTGTTTAGATCGACCGATTTTCGATCAACGGTCGAGATTTAACCAGTACATGGGGTGCCACGTGTTATGGTGGCAATGGAACAGTACCTGCGCATGTCCTACATGCACATGGTCTGTTCCAGATTGCCTATAATAGAGGCCTCCCCCCTTGCATATTTCAGGTCCGAAATTGATACGAAACTCTGCTGAAATCACTCCAGAAACTTGAATCTCTACATATATTCCTCCCCTCCAACACTTAGGCTAGATTCCACCTCTCCTGAGCCTATACACTCCATATACAAAGCCTCATACACACTTATACACTCTACTCAAGCCTCTCAAGCCTTGTTGAAGTCACTAAAGCTCCAACCAAGACATCCATTGAAGATTACAAGAGTGTTGAAGGCAAAAGGTGGTATCCCTTTTATATTTGTGCTTTTCCCCACTCTTCTCTTCTCTCTCCTAGCCTACTTAGGCTATTCTCTATTTTAATCCCCATCTTCAACCCCCCTTTCTTGCATGCTTGAGCCAAGAGAGCTCCTAGATCATGCCTAGAGGAAAGCAAGTGAGAGCCACCGTGTAGGGGGACCTCTCACTAGCCTATTTTAAGATGGTATGGCCTAAGAGCCCCTTGTTTGTATGGTGAAGCCTAAAAGCCTTGTATGTGAATCATGACCCCTTGTATATTATTATTTTGATTATGTCATGTATGCTTGGCTTCATTTTATGTTTATTGCCATATTCCACAATGTTTGCATTGCTATTAATTTTATGACATTTCCAAGTTCTACATATCCTTCAAAAAATTATTTCAAGAGTTGGCCCTTTGAGGTTTAGGGTGAGACCTTAAGAGTCATGCCTTAGAAAATTCCTCACAACCCCCTAATTCATTCTTTCACACCATTGCATAAAAGTTGCTTTCAAACCCTCTAATTTTCAAGGTTTCCATTCTGTCTAAGTTAGTGGTTGGAATGGCCTCATGGAACCCTCTCTTGAGTGGTCTCCCTTTTTATTGGCCATATGAACCCTCTCTTGATGGAATGGTTCCCTTGAAAAATGGTTTTCAAAATTCTCCCCTAAAGATGATTTCAAAAATGCATTCTCTCCATCTTTGCATAAAAATGATGTTCTAAAAATTATCATCATTATGTTGATTTTTGAACCATTGTATTCTTGTCAAGACGGTGGTTATAATGGTCATCAGAAAACCTTCCTTGGAATGGTTTCCAATCACCAACCATACAAACCCTACTCTTGACTAGAGTCAAAATTTTCATGGAAATGATCTTCATAAAGATTACCAACCAAAGTCCATTGCATATCATGTTGTGTTTTCAAAACTCTTTCCAAGAGTGCATAAAAAAGAACTTTCAAGACCATTCTCCAATCTAACCTTAGGTTAACTTGACCCTAGTTACCTAACCCTAGGCTAACTTGACCCTAGTTGCCTAACCCAAGGTTAACTTGAACCTAGTTACCTAACCCTAATTTAACTTGACCCTAGTTACCTAACCCTAGGTTAACTTGACCCTAGTTGCCTAACCCTAGGTTAACTTGACCCTAGTTGCCTAACCCTAGGTTAGCTTGACCCTAGTTATCTAACCCTAGGTTAACTTAACCCTAGTTGTCTAACCCTAGATTGACTCAACCCTATTTAGTTAACCCGTAGTCTTCTTAACCTTAGGTTCCCCCTAACCCTAGTCTAACCCAACCTAGGTTAAGTGAACTTCAAAGGTTCCAACTCTTGAACCCTTTCCTAAATGACCATTCAAACTTTCAAATTATCCTCATAACCCATTCCTCCAAAACCTCCTATCCCTCTCATGGTTAGGGATTCCAAGGACAAGTGATAAATCAAGAACAATCTCTAAGGTTGTCCATACTAGGATTTCAAACACTTAGCCATTTTCAAAAACCACTTTCAAAAAACTAATTCATCAAAACACTCTAAAGTCATGCCTCCAAGGTTTTTCAAAATAAGACTTCAAAATCACTTTTTAAGTTCTCTTGAGTCATGCCAAAACATTTTTCCAAAACTCCCCTAAAGTTGATCCAAAAACATTTTCAAAACACTCCACCATCCAGTTTCAAGTCAAAACTTCCAAGACCTCAAAAGTGTCTTACACTTTTCCAAAGACCTTAAAGTGTCGTAAACTTTTCTAAAGATCTCAAAGTGTTTTAAATCCTTCCAAAGACCTCAAAGTGTTTTAAACCTTTTCAAAGACCTCAAAGTGTCTTAAACTTATCCAAAGACCTCAAAGTGTCTTAAACTCTTTCAAAGACCCAAAGTGTCTTCAAACTTTCCAAAGGCCTTAATGCGCCTATCTCCCATCGGGCTCTTGCCTGAACTACAAATGATCTGATTCTCGCCAAATGAGATACGTAGGCAACCTAAAATGGTGCGGTCATAACTTTTATTTCAACTCCAATCCCTTTTACAAAGATTCTAGTCAATTCAAAATTTCTACTCTAAACTCTTTCTAAACCTCCATTATTTTCAAACTTTTTCCAAAAACTTGCATTATGCATCATCCATCCATCCGAAAAGTGATGACTAAACCCCATTTTTATAAAATGGATTATGGTAACCGGTTATTCTAGTGAGTGAACAAAGGGTGACTACACACGTAGGTACCGAAAGGGCGGGGTAGGGTGATGATCTTAGGATATCTTCCCTACACGTAACCAACCCCCGAACTTTAGATTTCTATTTTTGAAAGACCAAAATGGAGTTATTTTCAAAAAGGGCTTAAACATTTCAAAAGGTTGCCAAACAACCTATTTTCCTAAAAACCCTCTCTCGAGGGAGTTTTCAAAAACCTTTTTCAAAAACTCTAAATTTAATCTTCGGATTAACACTTAGTTTTAAGTGCCCTAACTCACCTCTATCAAGTTAGGTGGCAACTCCTATTTTTCTAAAAAGCCCTTAGTCAAATCAATTCTCAAACATAGTCGCACTTGTCCTTCTAGGGGGACGAGTTCTAATGACAGAGTTCGGTGCTTTAGGGTCTCTGAGCTGAAAGGACATTGGACACCCAAAAACCAGGGCGCGACACATATGCCACTCCAATCCATCCTAACTCTTTTCAACCAATTTTGGTTAAAATGACCATTTTACCCCTAGTGGCCCAAGTGTGCTTTGAAACCACACCGGCTCTAGGTACCAAACTGGTAGACCCTATTATACACCCATGTTTAATGTAAAGTGAGTCTTACAACTCTAAACACTTCCAAGTCAGCGAAAGTCCCCTAAAGCGTCTCACAGACACTCCGCTAGGGTTATCTTTTTTCTAGATTCTTTAATTATAACGCACCATCAAACGACTTAAGAAATGTGTAAATTAGGAAATTCTTGAAAGTATTTTCAGAGCACTTTTCATCGGTACGGTCCGATCAGAAAGGTCGCTTCCCGAAAGCCCTAATCATGTGGCCCAAAGACTACTACTTTTAAATATCCGCGAAGCGTATTACAGATACTTTGCAAAAGTACATTTTCATACATGCTTCTCGAGTTGATATCTCACTCTTCTAAACACCTTTGAAGCCCCTCGAAAGTTTTCGGTTCTTAAGAAACAATAAGAGAACATCGAAGACGTGATCGAATTTTTCAAATCTTTTTTGGATTACACAATTATCGAGGCAATGTTAACACAAAAGTTTTCAGCGGCGGAGCGTATGCTACATGTACCCAGATTGTGATCAGATCAATCAAAACTTTGCTTGCTCTCCAAGTTGAGTCAATACAGAGTGTGCCACGTGGCATTCAACCAATAGAACAGTACTGGCACATGTGCTACATGCGCCAGGGCAAAAATTGCCTAGGCACATGTACTATATGCGCCAACTCTCACCAATTTGCCTATAAATACAGGCCTCCTCCTCTGCATATTCTAAGATCGAAAAGAGTAGCGAAACTCTACAGAAATAGTCTCAGAACTTTGAAATTTTCTATACACCTCACCCTCTAAGCATCTAAGTTAGATTTAACCTCTCTCTAGCCTATACACTTCATCTGCAAAGTTTTCAATGCCATAGAAGAGTGATTTCTAGCTCCTTCAATCCTCTCCAAGGCCATTCAAGTTCAAGACAAGTCATCCATGGAAGCTTGAAAGTGGTTTGAAGACAAATGTGATATTCTCTTTTACATTTTACCATTCCTACTTTTCTCTTCTCCCTCCTAGCCTACTTAGGCTATTCTCTATTTTAAACCCCCATCTTTTACTTCCCTTTCGTGTATGCTTGAAACAAGTGAGCTCTTAGGTCATGCCTAGAGAAAAGCTTATAGGAGCCACCGTGTAGGGGGATCTCTCACAAGCCTACTTTAAGATAGCATGCCCGTGGAGCACCTTACAATTTGGTGTGGCCTTTAGCCTTGTATGATTTCATAACCCCTCTTTTGCGTATGGTAACCATGTTCATGTTTTGCATACTTGGTTCCATTATCAAGTTCATCATTATTTTTCAAAAACCTTTACTATCTCTATTTGTATGTCATTCTCAGATTCCATATTCAAGTGGTTTCTTAAAAATGGTTCTAATAATTGGTTCCTTAAAGTCTAGGTCAAACTCTTAATTTTCACATCCTAGAGAACCCTCCTTAAATCCCTTGACTTCATTTTGCATCATTTCATTTTACAATCTTTAAGTTGCATTAAAATGGTTTTCAAACCTTGTATTTTACTATGAATTTCAAAATTTTTCTCCCTTGAGTTTTGTGGTTGAAATGGTTCTCATAGAACCCTCTCTTGAGTGATCTCCACATTTATTGACCATAGGAACCTAGCTCACTAGAGTGGTTTTCTACACCCCAAAAGTAGTTTTCAAAACAACCCTTTTCAAGAAGGGTTCTCAAAAGTTCATTCAATTTAATTTGCATAAAATGGTTCTCCAAAACTACCATCTTCATTTTGATTTTTCAAAATTTTGCTCTCTTGAATATTATGGTTGGAATGGTTCCATGGAGTCCTCTTTAGAATGATTTTTCGTAAATCAACCATATGAACCCTTATTCCTTAGAGTGATTTTCAATATCTTAATAGTGGTTTTTCAAAACCTCACTTCCAAAGAAAATTTTCAAAGGTTCATTCTCTTTAGTTTTCAATTAAAGAAGTTTTCAAATCTATTTTGTATATATTGATTTTTAAAAGTTTTACTCTCTTGAGTTAGTGGTTGAAATGGTTCAAAGACAACCCTCTCTTGAGTGGTTTCCAAATACCAACCATATGAACCAAACACTCATTTGAGTAGTTTTCATAAAATGGTTTTTAAAATACACTTTTAAGTTTCATTTATAAAACCACCTTTCTGAAAGCACTAGGTCCAAACCCTAGTTGAAAACCACCGTTCAAAACCTTAGGCTAACTTAACCCTAATTGTCCAAACCCTAGGTTAATTTGACCCTAGTTATCCAACCCTATGTTAACCTAACCCTACTTAGTTAACCCTAGGTCAACCAATGTAATACCCGTTGTCACGCCTCGGTTTCTAGACCAAGTCCTTTCGACTCTGGAAAAAGCACAGAACTCTGTCATTAGAACTCATCCTTCTAGAAGGACGAGTGTGACGAGGTTTGAACTTGAAATTGGTTTGATTAAGGGTTTTTTAGAAAAATAGGAGTCGCCACCTAACTTGATTAAGGTGAGTTAGGTCACCCAAAGCTAAGTATAATCCAAAGATCAAACTTAGAATTTTTGAAAAAGGTTTTGAAAAACTTCCTCATAAGAGGGTTTTTAAGAAAATAGGTTGTTTGGCAACCTTTAGAAAATTTTAAGCCCTTTTTTAAAATAACACCATTTTGGTCTTTTGAAAACTGAAATTTATAATCTAGGGGTTGGTTACGCATAAAGAAGATATCTTAGGATCATCACCCTATCCCGTCCTTTCGGTTCCTACATGTCTATTCATCCTTTGTTCACTCACTAAAATAACTGGTTACTATTATCCACTTAATATCCACTTTAGAGTTTTGAAAATAGGGTTTGGTCACCACTTTTTGGATGAACGATGCGTGATGCAAGTTTCGAGAAGAATATTTGAAAATAAGGAAGTTTTGAAGGAGTTGGAAATAGAAACGTTGAATTGATAGAATTTTTTGAAAAGGGGATTGGAGTTGAAATAGAAGTTATGACTGTACCATTTTAAGTTGCCTACGTATCTCATTTGGTGAGAATCAGGTCATTCGTAGTTCGAGCTAGAGCCCGATGAAAAATAGGTGCATTAGAGCCTTTAGAAAGTTCTGAGGACACTTTAAGGTATTTAGAAAGGTTTGGAGACACTTTAAGGTCTTTTAAAAGGGGACTTGAGAATTTTGATTTGAAATCGGATGTTGGAGTGCTTTAGGAGTACAACTTGATGGTTTTTTAAAGTGCTTTTGAACTGGAATTTTGAAATGTTTTTGAACATAACTCAAGAGAGTTTTGAAAGTTTTGAAAACTTGGTTATGGACTTAAGAATTAGATTTGGCCTCACAAGAGCTCTAATGAACTTGTCTCCAAATGATTTTTGAAAATAGTTTTCATATACCTTATGAAAGACATGTTGAATATTTCATCACATTTGAGAGATCAGTCATTGGAGAACTAAACTCCTTTGGGGTTATAAGTTTTGAAGACATATTTGAAAAAGGGCTATAGATTTCCATTTGGTTTTTGAAACTTTAGGGCTATAGAGCCCTACTTGAATATCTCACTTACACTTGACCAATTCTAACCATGGAAAGGTTAGGGTTACTTCAAGAATATGATGTTTGAACATCATTTTTGAAAAGAGCTTTTGAGAACACTTAAGATTTTGGAATCCTAATATGGACAACCTTGGAAGTTGTACCTAATGTATCACCTTTCCTAGGAATCCCTAACCATAAAAGGGGTAGGGACACCTTAGGGTTGTGAATTTTTGAAATCATTTTGAAAATGGTTTTTGGAAAATGTTAAGTGTTTAGCCATATTAGTTAAGACAAGTTTAAGAGAATTTCTAGGAGACATTTTTTGAAGATAGAGTGTGGGGATATTTGAAAAGGTTTTGGAGTCAATTCTTGAAATCTTAAGAGAGTGGGATTTTTTGAAAATATGTTATGGAAATGGTTTTTCAGTTGAAAGATTGTTTGAAAAGGGGTCTTTGACTTAGAACTTTGAAGCTTACTAACCTAGATTGGTTTAACCTAAGATTAGGGTGACCTAAGGTTAACTAATTTGGGTTAGGTTAACCTAGAGTTAAGATGACCTAAGGTTAACTAACTAAAGTTAGGTTAACCTAGGGTTTGGACAACTAGCGTTGAGTTAGACTAAGGTTGGAGTGACCTAGGATTAACTAACTTGGGTTAGGTTGACCTAGGGTTAAAGTGATCTAGGGTTGACTAACTATGGTTAGGTTAACTTAGGGTTGAGGTGACCTAGGGTTAACTAGCTATAGTTAGGTTAACCTAGGGTTTTGCTAACATAGATTGGACAACTAGGGTCAAGTTTAGCTAGGGTTGGAAGGTGATTTTGAACTAGGGTGTTATGCATTTTTTAAAGGGGTTTGGGAAAACAAATCATGTTATGCAAGGAACTTTTGTAAACAAACCTTTTGAAGATCATTTCCATGAAAATTGACTCTAGTTAAGTATATGGTTTATATGGTTGATATTTGAAAGCCATTCCGAAAAAGGTTTCTCTTAGGATCATTATAACCTTTATCTTGAAAAGAGTAGGAACTTTGAAAATTAACATAATAGTGATAACTTTTGGAAAACTATTCTTAATGCACTTTTGAAAGTCATGTTTAAGAAAAAGGTTTTGAAAACTATTTTTAGAAAAGGAGACCATTCTAATAAGTTAGGATTCCTATGGTCAATGATAAGGGAGACCACTCAAGAAAGGGTTCCATGGGGCTATTCCAACCACTAGACTTGTGAGCATGGAAACCTTAGAAACCGATAAGCTTGAAAATCATTATTATACAAGAATAGAAAGAGAATGGAACCATTCTAATAAGCTACGATTCTTATGGCTAATAATGAGGGAGACTACTTAAGAGAGGGTTCCGTAGGGCCATTCCAACCACTAGACTTGTGAGAATAGAAACCTCAGAAATTGATAAGTTTGGAAACTATTTTTATGTAAGTTGAAATGCAATGATGCAAAAATATGAGTTAGGGGTTAATGGAGGGCTTTTATAGGGCATGGATACTTACGGTTTCATCCTAAACTTCAAGGGCCAACTTTTAGAACCACTTTAAAAAGAACATTGAAATAAGGAGCTCAAAAATGGCATGGGAATAGTGTAAGGTTTGAAAAACATGGTTGTAAACATGAAAATAAAGCCAAGCACACAAAACATGAGCAAGTTAGTCATATGTAAAGGGGGTCATGAATTCATACAAGACTAGAGGCTACACTACATAATCAAGGTGCTCCAAGGCCATACCATCTTAAAATAGGCTAATGAGAGATCTCGCTGCACGGTGGCCGCTATGAGCTTTCTTATCTCAAGCATGCAAGAATGGGGGGTAGAAGATGAGGATTAAAATAGAGAATAGCCTAAGTAGGCTTAGAAGGAGAAGAGAGGAGTGGCGAAGACAAAAACATAAAAGAAATACCATATTTTGCCTTCAATACACTTGCAATCTTCTATGGATATTTTCACCTGAGCTAGGAGGGCTTTAAGTGTGCTTGAAGGGCTGGAAAGAGGTGTTCTATGGTATGAAAGGAAACGTAGGTGAAGTGTATGGGTTAAGGGGAGGTGGAATCTAGCCTAAATGTTTGAGGTGTGAGATATATATAAGAATTCGAGGTTCTAAAGCAGTTTTTACAGAGCTTCGCTATCAATTTTGATTCTGAAATATGCAAAGAGGGAGGCTTGTATTATAGGCAATCTGGGAGTAACCTGGCACATATGCTACATGCGCCAGTACTGTTCCATTGCCAAAATACCACGTGGCACCCATTGTACTGGCTAAATCTTGATGGTTGATCGAACTTTGGTCGATCTGATCAAAATCTAGGTGCATGTAGCATATGCTCCGCCACCTAGAGCGTTCGTTTAAACTTTGTCTCGATAATTGAGCCAACCGAAAAAGTTTCGGAGGAATCGGTTGCATCCATGGTATTCTTTTAGAACTTTCGAGTTTTCAAAAAGTTGGAATGGTGTTCGAAAGTGTGAGGTATCGGCTCGGGAAATGTGCATGAAATTGCATTTCTGCAGAGCATTTGTGACATGCTCTGTAGGGTTTCAAAAGTAGTTGTTTTTGTGCCGCGTGATCGGGGCCTTTGGTAAACGATTTCTTCTATCGGACCGTACCGATGAAAAGTACTCTAAAAATACTTTCAGGAATTTCCTAATTTATACATTTTTCATGTTTTTTGATGGTGCGTTTTAATCAGGGAATTGGAGAAAAATTCAACCTTGGCGGAGCGTTTGTGAGACGCTCCAGGGGTTGCTGAAAGTAGTAGTTTTCAAGCTACGCGATGAGGAGTTTCGGGAAGCGATCTATCCGATCGAGCCGTATTGATGGAAAGACTTATGGACGAGTTTTCAGGAATTCCTTGGTATACACATTTCTCAAGTCATTTGACGGTGCGTTATAACTAGGGAATCGGGAGAAAAAGCAATTTTGGCGTAGTGTCTGCGAGACGCTCCAGGGAACTTTTATCGAGTCGTGGGTGTTGAGTGTCGTAAGGTCCTCCTTAGGTTTAACAGGGATGTATGACAAGACCCGACGTTCAATATCTTGGGACCGGTGTTGTTTTGAGGCACGTTCAGGTTGTCAGGGTTAAAAATGGTCATTTTGGCCGAGTTTGGTTGAAAATGGTCAGGAATAGATCGGAGTGCTATGTTAAGCATGCTGGGTCGTTCAGGGATGATTCTGGGAGAGTCTTTTACTGTTCGGTGGGATGTGCGCAGTGATGGGGCGTTCAGGGGCAAAACGGTCATTTTGACCGAAGTTAGCCAAAATAGGACCAGAATTGGATGGGCAGGTGTGCGAAGTATGTCTAAATGCTTAGTAGCACTTTGGAAGGGTGGACTTACCGTTTTGAGGGATTTTGAACATTTCCAAAAATGCCTGGAGGCCCAAGAGGCAGGTTTGGTCATTTTTCACTGAGTCGGGCTAGTAGGCATCGGTGTTGACCTAGGTGGTGTTGAAAAACTACCTGTGCAGTATTGGTCCCTGGAGGCCCGAGAGCCCGGCCTCGAAAAACTACCTGTGCAGTATTGGTCCCTGAGAATGCCCGATCTTAGAGAGCTACCTATAAGGTGGTGTTGGTTCCTGGGAACGCCTGGTGTCAGAAAGCTACATGTGATAGTGGTGTTAGTCTCCGAGAATGCCTAGTCTCGAGTAACTATCAAATGACGAGCATTCTACATTGGCAGGCTAATAGGCGTCAGAAGTGAACCGTCTAAAATTTAATAAGGTGTTAGTCCCCGAGATCGCCCAATTTCGAGAAACTACCTAGATGGTGTTGATTTTCGAGACCGTCCGATCCCATAAAGCTGCCTGGAATGCCTAGGGGTATGATGGTCTTTATGGCTTCAATTAGACCTTGTGGGGTTGGGGAAGCGACTAGTTAACTAGATTGGAGTTTGAAAGGCCCGTCTTGGGTTTCTGTGTATTGTGGTGTTTGAAAACTAGATCCAGTCAGACCAGAGATTGCCGAGCGGGCAAAAATGGGGTGCTTACACTTGCGATTTCTATTTGACTGCATTACATTCCTATTAGGATTGGGAAACCCAAACGACATGAATTCTATGTCTAAAGTAAAGTTCTTTTCGAACTCGAGCTATTCATATGTCCAGAACTTAGTGTCATGGAAAAAAATCAATCTCTCGAAAAGGCTCTGAAGTGTAATATACCTGACAAATTTTCACCAAAATTCACCTTAACTTGAAACTAGGTTTTCTTTCTCGTTTCTCGATAAATTTTGACGAATCAAGTGTCTAAAATTATCTACTCTTCGAGCTCGATTCCCTCATGTGCTTGGAACTCAATTCCGTGTAGATTTGTTCCCCCGAAAAGCCTCCAGAAGTGGTTATACCTTATGGTTTCTGAACCAAAATTTTTCCCAACTTCGAATTAAGTTTTCTCTCTCGTTCATAATGGAATCATGCGAAATTCAAGTCTAAATCAAGTGATTTTTTGATAACTCTCTACCTATGGTCACGGATATTATACATGGACACGATATGAACATCACATGCAAAGCTTTGGCATAAGACACTAGCTAAACTGCATATACCACCTTTAGGGGCCACTGCACTAAGTCACTTGGTTATTTAAATTGCATCATGGTCGGGCATAGGCTTTTAATACAATGAGTGTATGATAGATACACCCCTTGGCTGATGAATTGGCAATTGTTACATTATTATATATATGTTGAGATTGCTTAATATAAAACTAGCACACACCCCTAATACAATGTTAACATAATGCATAGTATTAGTCACACACACACCCCACTAAGACAATTGCACCCCACTTGCTGGATAAGGAGTGTAGTATGCAAGCCATTTGTGGTTATTATATAGAGAGGGAGAAAGAACAAGTGTTATACAGAGAGAGATGGAGCCGAGAGAAAGAGAGATAGAAAGAGAAAGGGAAACCGAAAAAGGGAAGTGTCCCATGCACCAACCAAATTCTTGTACATGAACTACCATCTTGTGCATGCTAGGCATGGGCATCCATGCTAGCTATTGGTGGCTACTATAGAGAAATATAGAAAGACAAACCGAGAAAGAGAAAGAGAGAGAGAGAGAGAGTTGGGGAAATGCCAACCAAAAGCACCCACTCCACTAACCCTCTGTACACCCTACATGATGGGCATAAAGTGACCATGCAGACCATCTGGTGGCTGCTCAACCAAGGGGAGAAAGAGAGATATAGAGAGAGAAGTAGAGAGAGAGTCAGGGAAAAAGGAAAAGCATGGGAGAGTTGCTCCCCATGAACTGGAAACCTCCACCCACCCAACCTATGTAAATACATGACCTACATCCCCACAGACTCCCTTCAGTTGCCCTGATATTCGAACAAAAGTACAGAGAGAGAAAGAGAGAAACCAAGAGAGAGTTATAGAGAGAGTTACCTGTGAGAAGGAGAAGCCGAGGAGAGAGAAATTCAGTGAAGAAGGACCAGCCGAGCAAGGTAGAACCTTCTCCCCTACCCTCCACCACCCTAAACTCACCCTCATCCCCATCACAACCGCTGTAAAACCAGAGAGAGAAATCTTATGATTCATGGCTGGGTTGATCGGTAATGCTTAAACTAGGGCCTAAAGACTGTCACAAGGGCATGAGGCTCCTCTTGGACCTTCAAGGAGTCCTAGAGAGGCCTTACACCTCTGGGCATGTGCCGAAATGTCCCTGAAATGGCAACTTTACCAAAAAAATGTCACCAAGCCATAACTCCAACCACCGGCCACCGTTTCTGATGAGACCACTTGCGTCTTCTTCGTCTCGATGTTAGGAACAACTTTTGTGAGGAACACTTTGCCAGAAAAGCATGGGAAGAGGGTCAAAAACCCAGTTGCAAGTCTAGAACCCTAAGGTTCCAACCATGTAGCGGGGTTTTCGACCTAGAACGGCAACCTCCAGCCACCACCGGCCAATCTCTGACCATGGGGGTGTAGCCCAGGTCCTTACCTATCTCTAAGTTACACATATATGTCTAGGAGGTATGGTGGGTGGTCGAAAAATGGACAAAAAGCCCCACAAGTCGCGATAGAGGAAGAAGAAGGCTGTGCCTTCCTCCACCACACGCAGTTGGTGGCACGTGAGGGCGCATCCCACATGTGCTTAGCTTGAAATTTTTATGGTGTGTTGGTGACACCAAATGATGCCTTCCCCTATTTTTCTATAATTTTCTGACATTTATATGATTTTCTGTTAATTAAAAATATTATTCTGATAGAGAAAATCGTATAAATTAGAATAATAAAGGGAATAATCTGAAATTTTGCCGAGATGCCTCAAAAAATATGAGGAACCCAGAAATAGGAGAGTACGGGTCACTAGACCTCTTGGCATAAATTCCAGATAATCCTATTTGGTTTCGACACTGGGAAATTTTGTTCTTAACGAGTGACGGGAAAGATTCCAAGGACTGACCCCACCAAATACCCACTGTATTGTGATTATTTTCTTTTCTTAACATTGCTAATTTGATTGTGAGACTGTGACCCTTGAACACCGAGAAAATGGGCTATTATTGTAATTATCGATAATCGAACCAAAACTCATAGCCTAAAAGGAGTTTAGTTCCTTAATGACTAACCTCTTAAAAGTGATGAAACATTCATCATCATACCTTTCATAAAGTACACAAAAATGGTTTTCAAAAACCTTTCCAAGACAAGTTCACCAGAGCATTTCCAATCCAAACTCTACCTCCAAAGTTTTCAAAACAAAACTTCAAAAACATACTTCAAAACATTCCCAAAACTCCCTTGAGTTATTTCAAAAATATTTCAAAGCTCCCTTGAGTTAATTTAAAAAAACGTTTAAAATCATTTTCAAACCTAATTTCAAAAACACTTCAAATATTCCAAGTCCTATTTCAAAGGCATTTTTCTAAATTCTCAAGTTCTCTCTTTTCCAAAGACTTCAAAGTATCTACAAACTTTTTCAAAGATCTCAAAATGTCTTCAAACTTTTCTAAAGACCTTAAGGTGTCTTCAAAGCATTCTAAAAGCCTCAATGTCCCTCTTTTCTATCGGGCCATGGCTCGAACTACGGATGACTTGATTCTTGCCAAATAAGTTATGTAGGCAACCTAAAATGGTCGGTCATTACCTTTATTTCAACCTAAGTTCTCTTTTCAAAAGTTTCTATCAATTCAAAATTCCTATCTCAAATCCCTTCAAAACTTTAATATTTTCAAACATCTTTTTTAAAACATGCATCATACATCATTCATTCAAAAAGTGATGACCAAACTTATTTTTCAAAATTCTAAAGTGGATATTAGCGACCGGTTATTTAAGTGATTGAATTAAGGGTGATTAGACATGTAGGTACCGAAAGGGCCAAGTATGGTGATAATTTTAGAATGTCTTCCCTACACGTAACCAATCCTCGGACCATAAATTTCTAATTTTGAAGGCCAACTCGGAATCATGTTTTCAAAAGGGTTTTAAAAAATTTTAAAAGGTTACTAAAAACCTTTTTTTCAAAAACCTTCTTAAGAAGAACATTTTCAAAATGATTTCAAAAAACCTAAGTTTAGTCATCAAATTATACTTAATTTTAGGTGACCTAACACATCTTTAAATATATTAGGTGGTGACTTCAAACTTTTTTCAAAATCCCTTATTTAAGTCAATTTCAAGATAAAAACTAGTCGCACTCGTCCTTCTTAGAGGATGGGTTCTAACGAAAGAGTACTGTGCTTTTTCCCAAGCCAAGAAGACTTGGTTAAAAACTTAGGTACAACAAAGACAAAGCTGGAGGCTAAGCAGACAAGGCAAGAAGCCATCATGCAGAAGGAAGCCAGAGTGGAACCAGTCCAGATAATTGGTGTGTTGTCGTGGGTACCCAAAAATAAAACCGATACCCGAAAAACAAATGTGTAGTAGTGCAAGTAAGGATCGTTCCCACAAAGAGTGTTTAGCCTAGTTTTATGCTATATGAACAAGGATTGGGGAGTTTTGGATTTAATGAAAACTATTTTAACAATCACAACTACGAAACAATTCAGATTAAAGTGTTGAAATCAATCAAAAAAACAAACATTAGTCTAGGTCAACATCCACTATCGAAATTTACAACTAATCATTAAAGCAAGCATATCAATTCACTCTTTGAATATTCACCATTAGAACTATTTTCCTATCTCTCCTTAGTTATAGTTAATCAGAAACAAGCGATCTGATTAACTCTAACTATTAAACAACCCAGGAAAAGCACACAAGGTTTAATCTAGCAGCAGTCTTAAGAATTTGAGAGATCGATGAAACTAAACAACACAAGCACACGCGGTTGCATTTAATTTATTCGAATGCCCTTCCCAAAATATAATAATTCCCAACGCAGTAAATCATTAAATCTCAATTGCTTCACAAATCGGAGGAATCAAACAATTACGGATTTGATATCTAACTCAACCATAGATTGCAATGATTAATAAACTAGTATGCCTCCTAGTGATTAAACAAGACAATCATGAAAATAGGCATAGAACAACATTCGATACTCAAAGCATAAATCGAATAATGAAAACAAATTAGATCTCACAGTTTATTATTAATTCCGAGGTTTCTGTCTCCTTTGACCAAGATTCAGAGTTTAGCCACGCAAAACCATAAAAAAAACTCAAAAAATAACCTTAAATGATACGAAAAATGTCAACCCTAGAAACAAAACAATCCTAGCTTTTATAAACGTCTAAAAATCTGCAGCTGCGTCAAACCGTTCAAACGCCCTTGATACCGTTCGAATGGTACGTCGAACGCACTTCGAACGGTAAAACCTGTTCTCTGAATCTTTTGAACGCTCTTCGAACCTGAACTTGACATGTATCCGTTTGATGTAGCGTTCGAATGCATACTCAATCGTTCGAACGCCTCTTGGGGCCATACCATATACCTACCATCAGCTGATCTGCTTTCTGACCCCAGGAGGAGTAGGAGAGATAAGAGGAGACCAAGTGATAGCTAAGTAGTGCTTCTTGACAGCCTGCGCCAAAAACGAAAAGGCGGGCAAGATTTAAATGATGGAGCTCCACGAGGATACGCCCATAATCGATGATGTTGGGCTATCACCAGAAAGCAAGTTGTTTAGGACCTTAAGAAAATTTATATAGATCGGCATGACAAGGAAAAGTACTTTGTACTCTACACTTTTTTGTTCAAAGCTGAGGAGAAATCGTGATTGATCTGCCGACCCTGTACATTAGAATCTTCGCTCAGACACCTTATGACATGCCCAAATTGACCCAAAAATGTCTGCCACAGACTTTGCGTAGACCCACAGAACCGACTTGTGGTCCAGAAGGGAAGACGGGCAGCTACTCAATATGTGGATGCAATAATCGAAGAAGTTGATAGGCTCCTTAAAGTAAGGGCAATAAGGGAAGTCTACTACCCACGTTAGCTCTCTAACATAGTGGTAGTGAAGAAGAAGAACGGAAAGTGGAGGGTCTGTGTCGACTTCTCCGACCTGAACAGAGTATGCCCCATGGACCCTTTCCCTCTTCCCAAGATTGATTAGCTTGTGGATACAATAGCTAGATTTGAAAATATGAGCTTGCTAGATACCTATCGCAAGTACCACCAAATCCCGCTCCATGAAAACAACCAAGAGAAAACTGCCTTAATCACCCCAAAGGGCATCTTTTGTTATAAAGTCATGCCCTTTGGTTTGAAGAATGCTAGTGCTACCTACTAGAGATTAGTCACCAAAATGTTTAAAGAGCACATTAGTAGCATTGTGGAAGTATACATTAATGATGTGGTGGTCAAAAGTAAGGTCAGCGGTTTCCACTTTGGCAATTTAAAGGCAGTGTTTGACATCCTTAAAAAGTACAAGATGAGGCTGAAATCCTCTAAGTGTATATTCAGGATAAGGTTGGGGAAATTTCTTGGATTCGTGGTCACTCACTGGGGGATTGAAACATATCCGCATCAAATTAGTGTCATCTAAAACATCCAGGTCCCGAGAAACATCAAAGAAGTCCAGAAGTTTATTGGAATGGCAGCAGCTCTCAACCGATTCATCAGTCGATCTTCAGATAAGTCCCGGCCATTTTTTTAACTTTTGAAAAAGCAAGAGCGATTCAACTGGAACCCTGACTATGACCAAGCTCTTGCCGACTTACTTAAATATCTGGCCCAGCCACCACTACTTTCTGCACCACTCAAATATGAAGAGCACTTCCTCTACCTAGCAGTATCAGAACACGTAATGAGCGTCGTGCTACTTTGTCAATAGGACAGGCCGCAGAAGCCAGTCTATTATGTCAGCAAAACTCTTCTGGCAGTAGAGAGCAAATATCTACCATAGGAGAAACTGGCCATAGCATTAGTAATGGCATCACGTAAGTTGGTGCACTACTTCAGGATTCATACCATCAACGTCCATACGGATTACCAATTTAAGCCACTCCTCCAAAGGGCAAACTTCTCAGGTAGGCTAGCAAAGTGGGTAATAGAGTTTGACATCAAGTTTTAACCCAGATCGACGATCAAAGGTCAGGTACTTACTGACTTTATTGTTGAATTTTTCATTAATGTGCCACAAAAAGCCAATCAGACACTTGATGCCGATTAACCAAATTGCGACCCCCTTTTAGAGCCATGGGAGATTACTAAGCATTGGAAGCTCTTCGTTGATAAAACAACTAATGTAAGGGGGCAGGATAGGGCATAGTCCTAATCACGCCAAATGATATGGCACTACAGCAGGCCATAAAGCTAGAGTTTACTGCCTCAAACAATGAGTTAGAATATGAGGCTTTGCTCGTCGATCTGCACCGAGCTATAAGAACTTAAGATTACCGAGATAATGATCTACTCAGACTCCCAGCTGGTGGTTAACTAGATCATGGGCGAATATGCAGTGAAGAACGACAGAATGGCGCAGCACCTGATAAAAGCAAGAGAGTTGCTCAACAAGTTTAACAAATACAAACTCCATCAGATCGCCCATGACAGCAATGCTCATACCGATGTCTTGGCAACACTCGCAACATCCCTAAAGTCAAGCTCGAAGATAATAATTCATATGGAAACACTGCCTAGCCCAAGCATATTTCAAGAAGAAGTGCAAGCCCTGTCTATTTAACAGTTAGGACCATCCTGGATGGACTCGAACATCTCCTATCTTGACCAGGATGAGCTGCCTGAAGACAAGAACGAGGCCAAAAGAATCAAACACAAGTCATTAAAATACTGGCTATCACCCACCAAGGATCTTTATAAAAGATCTTTTAATGGTTCCTATTTATATTATGTTTACCTGCACAAAGTGCAAGGCATCTTGTTTGAAATTCATGAAGGGATTTGTGAAAGTCACGTCTGTGAGAGATCTCTTGCTCACCAAGCTATCTTGCAGGGCCACTGGTGGCCCTATATGCAGAAAGATGCTGCCCAACACGTGTTCAAATGTGAAAAATGCAAGAAGTCCTAGCTAATAATCCACCAGCCTACCGAGGACCTCATAACTATCACCAGCTCTTGGCCTTTCGCACACTGGGGGCTGGATATAGTCGGATCGCTGCCCCGAGCTCCAGGGAATAAGGGGTTCCTCATAATGGTAATAGACTACTTTACCAAATGGGTGGAAGCAGAGCC
Source organism: Euryodendron excelsum (assembly GCA_033060915.1). Lineage (NCBI taxonomy): Eukaryota > Viridiplantae > Streptophyta > Magnoliopsida > Ericales > Pentaphylacaceae > Euryodendron > Euryodendron excelsum. The sequence continues at coordinate 21,362,203 of CM065389.1, read as the reverse complement.
TTTGTCGACTATCAGAGAAGTGGACACTAAATGGTTCGCATGGAGGAGCATTATCACAAGATTCAGGATACCCCATGCACTGGTCTTAGATAACGACACCCAGCTCAACGGAAACATGTTTAGAAAATTCTACAAAGAGCTTGTGATTAGAAATTACTATTCAATATTGACCTATCCTCAGTGCAACGGGCAGGCCAAAATATCAAAAAAAGACTATGCTGAATGGGATCAAAAAAAGGCTGAAAAAAGCTAAGAGAAGATGGATGGAACAACTGCCCAGTGTCTTACGATCTTACAGAACCACTCCAAGGAGATTCACTGAAAAAACCCATTTCTCAATGGTATGTGGGGTGGAGGTGGTGATACCCATGGAAGTTAGAACCATCAGATACGTAGTTTTCAACACCAACCTTAACGATCAGACTTTAACAAAGGACATTGACCTCTTCGAAGAAAAGAGAAAGGTTGCCTTGCTCAAACATACAGAATATCATCAGCAGCTTAGTTGATCCTACAACAAACGAGTTTAGCTAAAAGCCTTTACTTCCGGAGACTTGGTGCTAAGGAAGATACTGGGGACAATGAAGAATCCAGTAGATAGGAAGCTCGCCCCTAATTGGGAAGGTCCTATAGAGTTGCGTCCTAAGTCGACATGGGAGCATACCGACTAGAAACTATCGAAGAAAGGTGACAACTACCCCGATCCTAGAACGCGAACAACCTTAGGAAATTCTACTACTAGAAGTCTTCTTATTCTCAAAGGCTGCGTAATTATAAAAAATAAAGTAAAAATATAAAGAAAGGAAAAGCTATAAAGGCAGTAGAAAAGATTGGCTTCAACAGAAGCCAGTTCGGCAGCAAGGCTCGTATTGGCAAAAGGCAGTTCAGCAGTAGGGTTTGTTTCGGTTGGGGGTAAGTCAGTAACAATGTTGGTTTTAGCTGGCTTGACTCCAAGAGGAGCCTCTTCTTCTTCTTCGTCTTCATCTGCCTCTACATCAGATCCCAAATCAGCTTCAGTCTAGGTAGGTATCTCCATCCAGAGAAGAGAAGACTTATCCAAAGCTTGCTTCCTCAGGGCAGCCTTCCACCCTTCCCAGAAGAGTTGCTCACAGATTTGCTTGAATTGTCCTTCATAGTAGTCTTCGGCATCCTCATAACCCTTTGTACATTGGGATTGTGACTCTGCCTTTAGCTTCTCTAGATTTTTCGTGGCTTCCACCAAGCCTACCTTCGCCTCAAATGCCGACTTCTCAACTTTGACAAGCTGGGCCTTTAGAACTTCAGCTTTAGCCATCACCACATTAAAGTCTTCCTCTTTTTGCTTAAAGTAGGCTTGGGTTTCAGCAAAGACAACTTTGTTGTTCTGCAGTGCCGTCTCCCTATCTCGATCATGGAAGTGATCCTTTAGCTCACTGTGTTTCTCCAGGCTACTGAAGCACTGTATGATCTCCAAGCCCTGAATTGCTCCCTGATCAGAACAAACAGAAGATGACATTAGTAAAAAGCCCGACAAGTAATCAACCAGAAAAAACAAAGGGAAAATGCCTTACCACCATTGATGCATGAACTGCCCCAGCAAAAGGTCTTCGGTGGCCGTGTCATTCAGTTCTTTAATATCTCCAAGCGGCAAAACAACCTGGAGAGCCCCAACAGTAACACTGGCATTCAGGAAGATGGAATCTTGAGAAGTTATAGCATGACCACAAATCTTTCATCGTACCACGAACCCTTTAGTTTCGGGTTCCTCCTCCTTACCCTTGTCTTCCTATCCAGGGCACACCGTCTTCGATGAAGCACGTTCAACCTCAGTAGCCTTCACTAGTCTTCTCTTTTTGTTCACCTCTTAAGGCACCATGGACTCAACCAAATCCACCACTGTGGGAGCAGTGGGGACCGTGATGGCAGGAGGCGCCATAGACGAAGAAGCACCAGTGGTAAAAGCATCAGCAGTAACAGTAGTAGTAGCGGTGGAAGCAGTTGCTCCATCCTTTTTTCTCTTCTTTGTATCGCTCCTTTTTAGGACGGCCGCTAGATGGTAGGGTTGTGGATGCTCCATGCCACCTTCAACAACAGGACAGTCGGATGGTCTCCGAGTTGGTGCAGGCCTCCTTCCACCTTTTGGGTGGCAATTACTTCAGCTGGTACTTCGTTAGTTGCCGAGAAGGACTGGTACCAGATCAGGTAACCCAGCAATATGTGAGTTGCCCGATCGATTCCTCTCAACTCGCCTTCACCCTTGTATGCCCAGACTTGGTCGAAAGCAACGATATCAACACCAACTTGTTCGATGTCCGTGTTTTTTATGCCGAAATCAACTAGAAAAGCAAAAACAAGATGTCAAAATTAGCAAAGACAAGTGCAAGCAGAGATAAAAGAAAAGAAAAAACTATTAGAGGGGGTGGAGTTCCATCTATTGTCTTCAGGACTCTAAAGCACCTTATTGTTGGGAGAACCTCCTCTAGGACGTTCCTGAACTCCCATGGCCCACTCACCCTCACAATGACTCAACAATCCCCTTCCCCAAACTAGGAAGGAACTGTACTAATTCTCTCGGCCTACTCCTAACCCGAAAATGGTACCTTTTTTGATTTGATTTAGCGTCGTTCAACTCTATGGCCACATAGCAATAATCAAACTCATAAAGGGCTAAGTTTTGGTTCAGGCCCCTATTCAACTCAAGCACTCCCATGACTATCCTGTAAGAGTTGGGTTGAAGTTGGATGGAGGCGATCCTATAGTGGTTTAAAACGGCGGTCAGGAAAAGGTGAATGGGGAACCTAGTCTACCCTCTACGATGGCAATTAAAGAGAAAGGAGTTCCTTCCTCGTTCTCAAACCAGCTATTGTCCATGGGCCTAATTAACTTATTCTCTACCCCTTTGGGGAAGTCGTATCTACGTTTGAAGACTGGAACGGCAACTGGACCATCGAGCATACTCCTAAACTTGTTCGCCATGGAAGATGGACAGGGAACCCTAGGGTTTGGGCCTGGGAGCAAAGAAAGAAGGAAAGACGAGAGAGACTTACGAATAATTTTGTCTTTGAATGATGAGCAAAGGCAGAATATCTGAGGTATCTTCATTTAGTTGCTTTATTCAGAGAGGCAAAACCCTTTGCTTGCACAAAGGCATGAAGCGATGACAGTAAAATCTGAATTTTCAACAGTCACATCTCATTAAATGGCACTTGATGGCTACACCAGACATGCGCCGCGTGCCTATAACTGTATAACACTAGCCCCAACGCCCTTCTAAAGAGTAATAGGGATGGGAGTAATTGTGGGTCAAAATAACTAGGCTCAAATATAATAAGTCGGGCCCGAGTAATAACAAGCTAGTGATCAGAGCAAGGAGAGGCCCAAACTCACTAATGCCCAGATGTTAAGCCCCAACAGTGGCAATTGCAGTCCATATCCAGCAAAGACCAAGTCAGTCATGCTTACGCGAGTCCATTCCTAAAAGGACTAGGACATTAAAACATATTCAAAAGTGATTGACTTTTAGAAGGAGACAAAATTCAAAACCCAATTGAATTATGGCATTCTGAAGATTATAAATACCCCATACCACTAAGGTATAAGGTACATTCATTAGAGTTAAAGCTAGAGTCTTTTGTTTGATTCATTGTGATTAAGCTTGCTAACTTAATCATTGAAGCGCCATTGATCTAAAGAGGATCAACACATTCTCATTGTCTTCTATTCTTGCAGATTATTCGTGCTCGTCAACTTGGTTCAAGAGTTCAACCCAGCCTTCCTAAAAATCCCACGTACAACCCTCATTTGAACGAAATAGAACTTAAATCTGTAGAGGGGTCTTTGTATACAACTAGTGTTTGTATGCATCTATTGATGCGTATAGAGACTTGCATAGACCACTATTGGATTGCCACCTCACCTATTAGTAATATAAGGGAGGAAAATGCTAGGGACTAGCAACCAAACAGTCGCTTTTCAACAATCACGATGTCTAAGTGTTATGTGTCCCATTATTGTTCTAGTGTAACTGGGCAAATGTATAAGGAAGGGGTTCAACGATAAGAATGGCAATGGATTGAGACAAGGTGGAGATTGGGATCTTCATTCCTGTTTCTACCTAAAAAATTCACCTTCATCCCCACTTGAATAGAGGCGGGGATCTCCATTCCCACTTCCATAAGTATAAGGCTGCCTCTACCCCCGCCTTCACCCTCGTCTTGAGCTCGAGCCTGAGCTCGAGCCCTAGCCCAAGCATTTTTCACCATTTAATTTGTTTACAAACTACTAATTTTCAAAATTTATATATCTATTCCACAGCAAAATTTATTTTTTATGATTACCAAATTTTAAAACAATTCCATGAAAATAATATTCTTGTCTAACCTTCTGTCTAACCTTGCTATTCTTGTCTAACCTTTTGTCTAACAATTCCATGAAAATAATTTTAAAACAAGTTACTACCATTTGCTATTCTTGTTTGACCTTCTGTCACCAACACAAATTCTTTTTCTACCATTTCATCTTGCCAAAACACTTTTACAACAGCAGAAACTGATACTTTCATAATGGTTTAGCTTGGATTTTTGTTTTAAAAATATTGCCTATATCAAAAATAAAAAATAAAAAAAAATTAAAATGGGAAAACGAGGCCAGGACAGGGCAGGGCGTGGGGAAACCTTGGTCCATCCCCGCCTCTATACTCATATGGATTTTTATTTTAATTTTCATCCCTATTTTAAATCTTCCATACCCTCCTCAAACGGTACGGGTTCGGTCGGATCTTCACTTTTCTCTAGTCCACCGCTATCCCTACCTCCAAACCTTAATATCTAAAATCTTTCAGAGTCCTTATCTCACGACACCATGTGTTAGTCATTCAGATCCAACGAATAATGATTTTATTCGATTCAAACTCACTTTCTTATTTTGGTAGTTTTTTTTAATGTTAAGTAAAATCGTGTGTTTAAATAAGATAATATCATCTGCTGAATTTGAGTGACTAACACGTATCGTATTAATATAAGAAATTTGAAGAATTTTAAATATTAAGGCTTGGAGGTAAGCCGATCCTATAAAAAAAAAATTATCTTATATTCTACGCATCTCGCTACTTGAAAAAGACATGTCAGCCTCTTCTTTCTAATATTTAATAATGTTTTTTTTAAGCTCTGTAAAGAGTGAAAAAATAAGATCAATCAATGCATGACTTTTCAAACAGTAAAAAAATAAGATGCCTTTGATTTGAAATAAAATATTGAATATAAAAAAAAAAATTTTGTGTAAAAATTTTACTCTAAAAATTATGATTTTTTTTATGTTATACTGTTTGGTTTACATTTAAAAACTCATTCATGAAAAGTATTTCATAATATTACTATGTGGTGGTTGATGGTGGATGATAAAATGGTTAAAATAGCATTAAAAGTAGATGACAAAATCTTGAAACGTAAGTTCTTTTTTAATCTTCTAATAAAATCTTTTTTTAAAAAATAATTTTCTTATATTTTATTTAGTCATATAACAAAAAAATAGTAAAATACTTTTAAAAAATTATATATTACATCAAATCAAACAAGCCCATATATGTATATATGTTCTTTCAGCGCAGGATTGCTATGAAATAGTACATTACAAAAAAAATTGAGACTCACAAGTAAAGAAAGGGAAAATAAATTTACTTTTTTTGTTATTTTTTTATAATTGAGTGTTCAAGTCACCTTACACCCATCATAACTAATTGCGAGACTTATATAGTTTCTCATTTCACACAAACTCAGTGATTATCGGGTCAAAAAACTTGACGCTGGTTCTTAAAAAGTTAATATCACCTAGAAGTAGACGTTAGACAGGCTGGGCTAGGCTAGACTAAGGCCGAGCTTACACTAGAAATAAATCTTATTGGGTCTAAAACTAAATCTCAAACATGCCCACTTAAAAAAATTACATTCTCATGCACGTTCAAGCTCTCTCATTTAACTTTTAATTTATTTAATAAATAATTTTTTTAAAATAATATTAAATGACATAAAATTTAATTACATATATATAAATGTGTTATTTTATATATATTTTTGGCCAGACCGAATTTCAAAGATAATTTTTAAGCCAACCCATTAAACTAATCGTGCATAAAAAAATTTCAAACCATGTAATTTATGAGAGGGTCTATCAAATTCTTGGGCCCATAACCACTCTTAATAACACCTAAGAAATGTTAAACATAAGACCTTAGAAGGTGTAAGACTCTATGTCCCAAGTCTTAAACACACAAGACGGGTCAAAACTTGGAGTAATTTCTGAAATTTATTTTTTTTTTTATTATCTTGTAAAACAAATAGAGTCTAAAAAATTTAACCTACATCTGTCTGAAGTGTACGGTCGGTCCTTCCCTTCAACAAACCTTTTTATTCTTTCGATTTGACGCAAAGATGACTGGCCCACACACAATACGAAACTGGAATTTCCCGGTTCTAGTAATGCTTATAAAGTAAAAGAACACGTGTCGCTTGCACTTAGGCGATGGCTGAAGAGTGACCTGCAGCTAGCGGAGGTAATTAACGAGTGTCTAATTTTTAAATTTTATCTATTTTATCATAGAGTGTTTGAATGAGACTTTTTTAATAACTTATGACTTTTTTAAATTGTGTTTGACGTTTTATTTAAAAAAACTACTTTTAGAACTAGTTTAATTTTTGAAAAATTATTTAAAAAGAGTATATTTTAAGAACTAATTTAAGCTTTTTTAAGCTGCAATCCAAACACCCATATGTTAATCAACATCAAAAGTTGTCATAACCTGAGTCACACAATATAAGTGCAAGTGCGGGTGCGGATGCGAGAGAGTCATTTGTAAAAATATATCGAGAGCAGAAGCGTTTCAAAAACATATATATTTAACTACAGATAGATAGTAGTTTTTAACATATTTTTAACATAATTTTCTGTTTCCTTAAAAAATACCTCAATTTATAATATTTAAAATAAATAAAAGAAATAATAGTAGTTTATTTAAGAAATTACAAAAGTTTTTATGTGAAATTGTAATAAAAGGCTTGTTAATGTATATTTTAATACTATAACAATACACATGTCAACCAATTATTGGTTCAAATTAAAATTTTAAAATTTGACTATTTCAGTTCGAGAATTTAATAAAGAATAATTTTAAGGAAGCCAATTCCAAAATTGGAGTCTAGTTCATCCACCAAGTTAAAAGAACTATGTGACTTAAGGGTGTGACTAGGCTTGACAAATTCAGCCCAAACTCATGAGATTTTGATTCGTCGTAGCCCTATTTAGATTGATTTGGGAGAAAACTAATACGGTCACGGTTTGGTTTGAGGTGAGTACAAATCTCATGAATACAACTATTGTATTTGTCAATGATCAAACTCTTGACTGTTATCAAATGAATACCTAAGTCACACAATGCAGATGCAAGTATAGATGCGGGTGCGGATATGAGAGAGTCATTTGTAAAAATATATCGAGAGCAAAAGAGTTTATAAAATGCGTATATACATATATATATATTTAAATACAAATATATAGACATGTATATATTTTTAACATAATTTTTAATCTTTGTAATCATCAATTTCTTTTAAAAATACCTCAATTAATATTTAAAATAAATAAAAAAAATAATACTAATCCATTTAAGAAATCACAAAACTTTTTACGTAAAATTATAACAAAAGGCTTATTAATGTGTATTTCAATACTATAACAATATATGTGTCAACTAATATTATAACAATACATGTGTCAACTAACTATTTGAGTTCAAAAATTTGACTATTTGAGTTCGAGAATTGATAAAGATTTGTTTCAGGATGTCAATTCTAGAATTGGAGTGTACTTCGTCCACTAAGTTAAAAGAATTGTGTGAATTAAGAGTGTGACTAAGCATGACAAATTCATAGCCCTATTTAGATTGGTTTGGGAGAGAACTAATAGGGTTAGGGTTTGGTTCAAGATGAGTACAAATTCTCTAAATACAACTTTTGCACATGGCAAGAGTTGAACTTTTGACTCCTCTGAAGGAATACCGAGGGCCCTAGTCAACTAGGCTAATCCAATTAGTCTCTACTTGAATTGATCTTTTGTGAATATCTTAATTTCGGTGTAGATGACTTGCCTTTGATTGTGTTGGAAAAAAAATTAGTCAAGTTGCGCACAAGCTGGCCCATACACCCCTAACTGCTAAACCAAAAAAAAAAAAAAAGATATTATTAGCCCCATGATTATTCAATGCTTTTATTATACGATTTTGATGGTAACATACTTTGATATTTTATTAATAAATGTTTCTTTATATTATTATAATAGTTATAATATGCTTAATTTTGGTTATAATGGTGTTTTGATGTAGCTCTACAAGTTGGATAATGAGAAACCTTTTTATGCAATTCACATGGAGAATCTAGCAAAATCAAGAACTTGATTCTGGAATTTGAATGCAAGTGTATTTTGAGAAACCTTATAGAAGACATTCAAATTTGAATTCAAAGATGTGTTGCGAGGATTTGGATTCTCCCCATTCCAATTCATGGAATGAAGAATGGAGATCTCCATTCCATTGATTGAAGTATTAACTTGTCAGCTAACATAAAAATGAAGAGTTCAGATGAGTTGATTTAAAATTTATTTAAAAATAAATGATTTTATAGTTATATATAAAGAAATAAATTTTAATACAAAACGACGTAATTTTAGTAAAATATGTAAAAATATTATATCTAGATCATTAACTATGGAATGAATATCTCCATTTCAATTAATGAAATGGAGAAGATCCAAATCCGTGTTGCAAAATCAAGTGTGAAAGCTATATTGCAATACATGTGAAAGTTGTGTACAATCAAATATTTAAAGAAACTTCACTCCATGGAAAACCATGGAGAAATCGAGGACATGCTCTATTTTTATATAAAGTCAATGATACCACCAAGAGAGACGTCATTAGTTTTTAAAGATTATTGATATCTGCTATTTTCGAATATGAAGATTTATTAAAAGGGAATCTAGCACAATAATTAAAGAATCAGTCAATCATTAATATTGACAAACAAAATTCCAGAAAGTCAAAACTAAAATTTTTTTAGAGAGCCTTGGGTTATTAAGCGAAGGGATTTGGCAAAGCTTTTCAGTATTAAAGATAGCTAGAGATATTTTTAAGCATATGAATAATATTTAGGCCCTATTTGGTAGAACTTTTTGTCAAGTTTTTTCGGATTAACTTTTTTGGTTTTTAAGCAAAAAGAAAGCTAATTTTTTGAATTTTTTTGGTTTTTTGTTTTTGGGTTTTTTTTCTTGTTTTAATCTTAGCTTATATAAGCAAAAAAATCACAAAAAAATCTTTTTTTTTTCTTAAAAGTAAAAAAAAGCCAACTTAAAAAAAGTTTTAAATAAGTTTTACTAAACAGACTATTGGACAAGGAAATATATTAAAGTCTTGAAGATACACAGCCAAAAAATCAATATCATAATTTTAACAATAGATCCAAGCTATTTCAAGTAAGTGAATATTCTGGAAAATCTTCGTAACAGTTCTAAAATAGCTAGTTGATTGAATGCCGCTACCAAACCCTATATCAAATTAACTGCTGCCGAGTGAAAGTTACAATAACTGTGCACAAAAAGTAAAATATTGTCAACAAAGCTTTTTAGCCCGAAGTTTTTATTCCTATGCAATGATTAATCTTTGTTGATTAGGATGTTACTTACATGTAATTATTAATTTTTATTTTATTATTTTATTATTTTTATATTCGAATTAGTTCGTACACATCGACTAATTGAATATTTATAGTCTTACCTCACATAAACCAAATAATTACCGACCAAAAAGGGATGAAAGAACTCGCGTGCCTGCAAGAATCGAACCCTAAACTCCTTTTGCTAGTTTTGCTGGTTGTGTGATCAATCGCTAGTCAGGGACTTGCTTGGGTCAAACTCTCAATTGCATACCATGCCACGAGTCTTTGTTCATAGCCAGAGAGGCAAGGACATCGACTCGAAGCAGAAGACAAGGGGTTCGAAGCTCGACCGTCGATTGGCGAGGATGAACATAGACTACGAGGCGACGACCTCGTCGTCGGCTGTGGGCAGCCTCTGAGGAGACGTGAGCTCTTCGAACTCGATCGCTCGGTTTGTTACCTTTTGGGGACCGAACTAGCTTCAGGGTTGAAGGAATTGATTGTGAATTCGATAAAATTTGCCGGACTTTGGGGCTTTTGGAGCCGGAGGACTTTGCGACACCCACAGCTGGAGGGAGAGGAGGAGGGTTCGGTCATCGTCAGATCTTTTTCCGAGGTCTCGGTTGCAGTTACTTGACAGCCCTAAGGCGGATAGTGGATACAGCCCCTCCGCAAGTGGAGAATGGAGGACCTAATGAAGTGCCCAATGGGTTTACAGATAGCGTGAGGGTTAGTGAGGTAGCTGCGTGCCAATGTGAGTCTGTTGAATTGCACAACTGTACTGATGGCAGTGGTGGTAATGTTGATGTTTGTGACTTGTCAGATAGGTTTCGGGGATGGTGTTTGAGTGAGTGATTTTAATGGAAATCAGAATGCTTCACCCGAGTCAGTTGGATGTCCGATTCTTACTTTGTCTTTTAGGGGTGGCTGCGGAGGAATTAAGGGTGTTCTGCCACCCGTTCTTGCTCCTCCGCCTGTCATTTTCCGTACCCGTCATTGACTATCCGCGCTCACCTTGGGATATTTTGAGGTCTTCTGCTCCCGATGGTGGTAGAGTTTCGTCTTGTGAAATTGGGTTCTTTTCTTCTTATGATGACGAGGGTGGAGAGATTGTGACACGAGAGGAGGTGAAAGGGGTGAGGCTGGGAGAGACTGCTGTTCTTTCTGAGTCATGCTCGTTACGATGGAGAGACTTCGAACGATGTGATTGTTGAAAGTACCACCACGGAGTGGTAGATTCAGAGGCATCATCACGTACTGGGAAAAGGGTGAGCTTTTGTGTCGAGGGTCCTTCGAATCGGTAAATGAAGGCATCGCTGAGTAAGTTATATTCACATTATTTTCTTGATTTTAGGGTTATGAAACCATAAGCACTTTCTGTGGCTTTTATGCCTGTTTGTAACTTGTGGCAGAGGAGGAAAGGGAAAATGAATTATTCTTTTTTAGAACAGAAAAGGAAGGGAAAACAGGAAAGAAAGAAAAAGGAGGGAAAAGGAGAGAAAATAGTCACTCTCTCTCTCTCTCTCTCTCTCTCTCTCTCTCTCTCCTTTCTTTCATCTTTCCTCCACTTCCCTTACATTTTGTGCAAAATCAAACAGAGAAGGGAATACGCTTCTCCTTCCAATTATCTTTCCCTTCCCTTTCACAAGTTCCAAACAGGCAATCTCAACCCATGGTCAATACTTGTGGATAGCAACTTCTGTGGACTATTCCTGTGAACTTGTACTTAGCATGGATATCTCTCTATTTGGAGTCTTTTCTTCCTCTAAATTTGATGACAGAACATTTCTTTGGATTGATTTGGAAGAACGTCTGTCATATCACATAACTTCTATCATACCACCTTACAAGAATGGCAACTATATTTCTGAAATTTAAGTGTTGGTTTTTCTTTTTTTGAGGTAAGTAAAGCAAATTAAATTTAAAAAAAAGGTGCCAAGGGGGCACCACCCCGATTACAAAATCAAAGATCAAAACAGCTGACTTACGCCTCCATGGAGACCAAAAATACCAAAAAAGGAACAAAATATATGGTTGGCGTATGCAAGACTCATTTCTACATTCAATTAGTGTCCTGATCCACATCACAAATAATTGACACTAGTTGTTGCTCATTGGTGAAAGAATGGAAGTAATTAGTTCCTTAGGGCATTGTGGTGGAAAAATGGGCAAAATTATACTAATAAAATATCAAATTTTTTTTGTCTTCTTATTTTTCTTAGAGCTTGAACTTGGTTTGTCTTGCACAAAAACGGGAGACAGATGATGAATTCTTTTTTACCAAAAGACTTGGTGTCATCTCGAACTTTTCAGCTAACTTTATCCTATTGAGCTGATGAGAACTCTTATCTCATTTTTTGTACATTATTGGAAATTGTCTTGAGTAGGATTTTTTGGAATTCTTCTAATTTTCCCATTTAAATTATATTTCCATTTCCAAAGGAGCTTTGGAAAATAAAGAGAAAGATGATGGAGGATCTAAACCCAGGTGTGATAGGGCATTGAATCAGTTGTGAGTTCCATGGACTTTGGAGGGTGAGTAAACAGTGATAGAGTGAAGAAATGGATGGGGTTTCAAATTCCTTATACATGGAGCATTAGGGATCAAATGCCACAGAGAAGAGGGTGACCTCGACGTCCATACTTGTAGCCTGTTTGGAACTTGAGGAAAGAAAGGGAAAAGAAGCGAAAATAATTATTTTCCTTCTTTTCTGTGTTTAGTTTCTAACGTAGGAGGGAAGCAAAAGAAAATTCAGACAAAGAAAATTCAAATTGTTGTCCCTCCACTTTCTCTTCCTTTCTCTTTCCCTTCCTTAAGTTCCAAACTGGGTGTTTCAAGATTGGAGACCAAATGTGTGCTTTCTAGAATAAGTATATGGGAGGTAGTGAGAAGTGTGTGGGAGCAATAAATATTGTGAAGTGGGAGTTTATTGGGCATAAGATGAGCCACATGGGGAATGCTTATCATATCGGATGGGAGGGTTGCGAAGAACTTTGATGTGGAGGAAGTTTCCTTAACTTTATCTTATTTTTTCAGAGATGGGTAAGATGCATTTTCTGGGCATTTAGGGGGAGCTACGTTATATGGATTCTCCTAAATGCGTGAAATAAAGTGTTGTACGCTTGTTACTTGGGTAAGGATTTGGATGTGTCATCTAGTTGGACATGCTTTCAACAAGCATATCTAGGAATTAAAGTTTTTTTGATAAGTAAGGATCTAGTAATTCAAGTTTACTATACAATTTTATTGGAAACTCTCTTGTTATGTTGTTTTTGTGACGTGGTTTTTTCCAAATGAATTAAGTGACATACTTAATGCTCTACATGACATAAAAGCACCATCTTACCCTAGGAAACAAAAGTAGAATGTTAGCCATGTCCCTATTTTCTCATGAATCTAACACCAAGACACATAGCTGTTATGCTTATTGTCTAGGCTAAGTTACGGTGCTTGCTTAGGGTTGGAGGAAGGCATGTTGGTGTGAGTAAATGGGGCTTTGTCGGAAGATTGTACAGGTCCGATGGAAAACTTTGGATTTGGTTGATGAAGGGGACGGGAATCTCCGACAATTCGAGCTAACGGAGAGAGGAAGAGGCGTTAGACGATCGTTTAAACTTATGTTGTTTGAGTTACAGTGGTTGTGCGAAAGGACGAGGGATGCTTCTCGTAGGGGAAATGATGGAAAGTGGTGGAGAAGACTACAGGGCAGGCAAGGGGTGGTGGAGGTTCATATATTTTCGAATGGAGGGGGTTGCTATTTGGAGGTAGTAGTTTGTGAAAGAACGGCAAGAAGGCTTTTGAGGCTACCGGACGATGAAGGTGGAAGAGCAATGGCAAAGCCACTATGTGGCCAGAGGGGGCAAGTGCCCCCCCTCAAATTTCCAAAATTGCACTTTTATGTATAGTTTTTAAAATTCTTTCAATTTGGCCCTTAAAAACTTAGAAATGCCCCCCCTCAAATTTTCAAACATGTCATTTTTAGCTACAGTTTTATGAAATATTTTCAAATTTTCCCTCTAAAATTTAATAAATGCCCCTCAAATTTTCAAAAATTTTAGTTTTACCCACAATTTAAGAACTATTTTTCAATTTTTGCCTATGAAAACTTTATAAATGCTCCCTTAAATATAGTTATTTTACTTTAAAAACTCATATATATATATATATATATAAAGTAGTATACATTATACATATGAAAAGTCAAGTGTCCTATTGTTGATTATAATTATTTTTTTTTTTTGGGGTTATGATTAATGGTTGCCCCCGTAGATGATTTTTCTGGCTCCGCCACTGTGGAGGAGGGTGGAATATGATGGCCTAGGTCTTTTAGGAGTTCGTTCGGCCAGTGGTGGTCGAGAATCATGTCAAAGCAAGTTCTTATTTGGAGGCTGCTCAACTGCAGTCATGGCCTCAAAATGTGGTTACAGTGAAAGAACCTTGGGAGGAATGACAGGGATTATTGAAGTTGATTCGTTGTCATGCGAAGTGATGATAACTTTCTTTCGAAGATGTCTGGTGGGGTGATTTGGTAGTTGGGGTTCAAGGCTACCCAGTGCAAGCATGGGATGTTTTATAAAGGTTTATACTCTTAAGCAAGTTAGCCAAAGATTGAGGTTGAATGCGATGGAGTTCAATACTATTGGTAGAGAGGAAAGAGACTTCACATATAGATGGTTTGGACATCAGTTTTGGCAAGGCTGTTTCGGATTTAATTATAGAGAGATTTCACCTTCACCCCATGGAGTGAAATTGTCTATATATTTATGTACTACCAGACATTTAATCCTGACGGCTGACATAAAGCATGCTTTCTGGTTCGCCAACTTCATAATGTCACACTTAACCATCTTAGTATCTGCTTGTGAAAAGGTTTGAGAAGTTCAATAGGATTTTTTATTGGGAGACTTGGAAGAGAAGAAGTATTATTTGGTAGATTGAGAGACTGCAGAGGTTTAGGATTTAGAAGGCTTGCCAAGGTCAAATCACCCCAAGCCTGCAGTTAATGGATTCGGGTTTGGGCTGGGGTGCACTTGGCCTGTGCTAGGCTTAGGTGGTTCATGGCCCTTGGGCCAAATTTACATGCCTATATTCTAGGGAGAGGCGAGCTTTTGGAGAATATTGGTGGAAGCCAAAAATGGGCGGGCTTGGGGTGATTTGACCCCTATGCAGGTGTATTTCTTGGATTTATAGATTAGAAACTCTGAAGGCAGTTCCTTTCCAAAGGGGAGCACCATTATCTTTCTATTAGGTGCAAGCCAAATATGGGAGGCTTGGGGTGATTTGACTCCTATGGAGGTGTATTTCTTGGATTTACGTATAACAATTCTGAAGGCTGTTCCCTTTCACACCATTATCTTTTTATTTGAACTTGGCCCCCAATTGTACCTTTTTGACCGCCAATTTTTTTTTTTTTTAAACTTTTTCTACAGCATGATTCTATTTTACGTAGTTCTCGGGTTTGGAAGGTTTGCCAAGATCAATGAGTTTTATTGGGAAAGTGGTTGTGGAGGAATGCTTGGGAGAGGAGAGCTTTTGTAGAAGAGTGGTGGAAGCCAAATTTGGGGGGGCATGGGTGATTTGATGCCCATGGAGATGTATTTCTTGGATTTACATATTGGAAACTCTTAAGAGGCCGTCCCTTTCCAAGTTAGAACACTTTTGTCTTTTTATTAGTACTTTCCTGCCAATTGTATCTTTTTTACTTCCTAGTTTTTTTTTTTTTTTTTGTGTGACTTTTTCTACACCATGATTATGTATTACTTAGTTCTTCCTACTTATAGAATATGTCTTTCACTTTTTTTTTTTTTACTAAGTAATAAATGACTTGTATTAAAAGCATGCAACCAATGTACAAAAGGACCAAAACAAATCTAGAGGCCCATGCATCAAACCTAAGAAGCATAAACACTTGTAAGAAGGTGTCGTGTTCGTGTCGAACACTCCTTGATACATGTCGGACATCATCCGAACTTGTCCTATTATTTTATTAATTTTTCTAGAACTAGACACACTTCAAACACTTTGGGACTCGCATATCCGTCACTTTGACACATATGAGACATTGCAAGTTTGAAGAAAATACTTGGGATCCATTTGTAACATGAAAATAATGTGATTTTATACATAATTCGATGTTTAAACTATAGAATTCTTGGTTTTTAATTCTAGTTAGTGTGATTTTGTAATTTTTTTCATTATCTTTTGAGTAAAATATACCCATATATGACATGTAAAAAAATATAAAATATATAATTTTGTTGTGTAACTATTGTGTCATGTCATGTATTTTCTAAAAATCGCTTTGTCGATGTGATCGTGTCATGTCTGTGTTCGTGTCCGTGCTTCTTAGCATCAAACTATACACTTCTTACACCTCAATTTTATCTGCAAAATTAAAAAACTGGCCTAGGTTAGGATTAACCTTCCTCGAAAGCTAGTTGTACAAAATAGACAAAAATTTACTTTTCAACCCATTCATCGGCTACTCAATCCCTTGGAATTATCTTTTATTATGGTCACTCCAAATCTGCCA
Source organism: Euryodendron excelsum (assembly GCA_033060915.1). Taxonomy (NCBI): domain Eukaryota; kingdom Viridiplantae; phylum Streptophyta; class Magnoliopsida; order Ericales; family Pentaphylacaceae; genus Euryodendron; species Euryodendron excelsum. Next base: position 21,345,993 of record CM065389.1, on the reverse strand, counting down.
AGTCAAGCAAACTAGAATGCAGTGCCATGCCTTTCTGCTCTTGTTATCGATTCAAGTTCCCCCCAACTTTGCAAAGCTGCTTTCACCTCCCATTGGAATAAGCGCCTAGAACTCCCTAATCACCACATAATGAAGAAGCAAATAAGGAACTGATTCCCATTGTGTTTGCATAAGAAACACCAGTTCATCATCACTCTACGCCTCTTAAACAGGTTATCAATGGTGAGGATTTTGTATACTCTGCACAACAAATAAAATCTGAGTTTTTAGTATGGCATCACACAACCAAATCCTCTCTAAGGAAACCCCACCTTTTCACACCCAACCATGGACTCATATGAAGTCTTCGCCCCGAACTTCCCATTCCTAGTGACTCTAACAGAGTAGAATGTCTGCATTAGCTCCATAAGTCGAATTCCTTTCCACACCCCTTTCCCATTAGGCAAAGAAACCTCTGTAGTTATATATTCTCCTCAAGCGGATCGATAAACCATCAACAATCCTTGTCCAAAACCTATCCTTTCCGACCCAAATGTTCAGAACCATTTCCCCAAGAAGGCCTTATTAAATATGTGAATCCCCTACCCCCTTCCCTGACAGGCGATCACACTACATCCCAATTGACTAAATGGTACTTAAATTCCTTCACAACCTTAACCCATGAGAAATCTTGCTGCAACTTCTTGCCCTTGACTAAGGAAAAGTCTGTAGACTTGACAAGGTACTCTTAATGAGCGTGAGCCTATCCCCTTTTGTCAATTACTGCCTTTTCCACTTGGCCAACCTCTTATGAAATGTTTCTACCCCCGATCCCATATTGAATTCGCCTAAAAAGACGATCTCAGCGGTCGACCAATGTAAGCAGTAGGCAGCCCACCAACCTGGTCAAGTTAACCACCTCCAACTGCAATCAACTTTGATTTACCTAGGTTATTCAAGCCCGAGACAGCCACACATTGAACTGCAATGGATTTGCTCCACAGAAACTGAGTGTCATCAGTGTATAATAAATGTAACAATGCGAAAGAAGAACCATCAACCCTCCCTACAAGCCCCACCTGAAAGCCTTCCATGAATACCCCTGCACAATCTTCTCGATTATTCTGCTTGGCACCTCCTTAATCAAGGTAAACAACAATAAGGATAATGGATGTTCTTGGCCCTCTAGAGGTTTGGAAAAAGCCATCAGGGTTCCCAAACAAAAAAAATCACCTCACCTTGGAGATGCACCACCTAATCCACTTCCTCCTCTTCTTAAAACCCATTATCTCCAAAAGATACATGAAGAAATTCTAATCGACATAATTATATGCATTTTCGATGTCCAACTTACAAACCACCCTTAGCAAGCTGCTTCTCAGTTTAGAATCAAGCATTTTATAAGCCACAAAAAATATATCCAAAATCTTTCTTTCCTCCACAAAAGTATTCAGTGACTTTTTAATAATAGCGCCCAGAACTTCTTTCAGCCGAATTGCTGATATCTTCGCCACCATTTTATAAACTCCTCTTGGCAAGCTCTCTAATGTCTTCAGCTCTTCCCCTAGGTTAAAAAAAAAAAAAAAAAACCACAAAGGAAACATTCAAACTCTTTTCAAACTCCCCACAATCATGAAAAGTTGTGAACAGACCCATCACCTCACCCTTCACTGCAGCCGAACAATGAGAGAAGGCCATAGGCATCCAATCAGGAACGTGGAGCTTTATTGCTGTTAAGAGCATTAAGAACCGATAGAACTTCTTCCTTAGATAATTCCCTCTCCAATCTACTACTAGCTTTACTTGAGATGGACAGAGATGGATTAGAAAAAAGAATTGTGGTGCACAATTTCACATATTTCATAGGTTTGTTGCCTAAGTTTATCCTTTGTGGAATCCATATGTATATTATTGCTAGTCCTCTATGTACTTTGTTAAACCTTACTACTTTTTATTGTTTTCTCACAGTGGTGGTTCCTTTTTCACCGTGAACGAAGTATTTGCTTGATCAAGGAGATCAGGGGAGGCAAAGTATTTACCAACTTGAACAGGTGATAAAATCTTAACCTTTGTGTTGGCAAAGTACTTCTTTCTTTCTTTTCCTGCTGGCTTGTGGTTGATGAGGGTTAGGGTTGTGGGGGGTAGGGAGTAATTGAAGTGAAACAGTACCGGGTGAGATGGGACAAATTTCTGTAGGCTGCTTGCTCTTTTTAGACTTATTGAGGGAATTGCCCATGTCATATCCAAGGTAGAGGCAAGTTGACAGTGTTTCTTCACCTCTGTCGGGATTCATAGGACTGCGAGATAAAACGCAAAAATTGTGAAATGTGACAAATAAAATTTGTTTCTTGCCCCTCTATTGTCTTCCATGTAATGGTTGTTTTTAGTCATCTAAGAAGCACAAACATTGTCATGGGATATGGGTACGCTAAAACGACAATTTTTAAAATTGTAGGGGACAACAAAAATGATATGTTTTATATTCTTATGTAACAAAAACTATATCTAACGTTTGCTCGGCAACACAGATACATCATATACATGTTATTTTTTGTATTTTATGAAATGTCGGAATGATGCCACGTGAATTGAATCTACATTTTCAAGATAAAAACAAAATCTGCCATGCCTATTTCGTAACAGCGTGTCCATAATATTCTCCTGTAAGAGCATCAAAATGATATTGTGTTGTTCATCATAAAAATAAAAATGCACAATATAAATAATAATATAATAGTAAAAGCTCCATAGAACTATACTTTTGTATAAAACTACGGAAATATAAATCAAATTGAGATTACCTAAACATAAGATATAGTCAAATTAGTTTTTTTGGAATTATTAGGGATTGATCTTTTGGATCATCCAAGACTTTGTTATATTATAAAGAAAAATATATAAATTAGTACTTTTGAAACTATCAGGGATTGATAAAATTAGTTTTTCTGGAACTATAAAAAATTGATCATTTGTTTTATTATATTATAAAACAAAATATGTGACTCGTAAAAACAAGACACTTGGTCTCTCAATATTTGATTATACTCTCTGCTTTGTCTCTTTTCTCCTTTTCCTTTCTCTCTTCCGCACCTTGCTATACGTCTTGCTCTCGTTTTCCCTTTGCTTATATGTAGAAGTAAAGTACATGGAGAAAAATTTGCATGCCGAACTTGGAATAGTATGTTTGGTGAGATGAGTTACTTTTGTCAAAGATCATCCATAAAAATAAATAGTATCCATAAATATTAATACTATTTACAACATTTTTCATTGGATGACCGCTACAAAAATGTCTCATTAAAACATTGCTAGGAAAAAGCCGGTGGGATGAAAATTCTTGTGTAACATAAAACGGTGTAGGTGCATTAAAAATTGCTTTGTTCAAAAAATTCTGGTGAACAATATAAGCATGCATCGCTCAAACATCTTTCATGTTGAATAATTGAAGTAGTAAACTTCTTATCAGGTGTATTCATGAGGGGGAGCTGCATGTTGTACTGTTTTTCCTTCGCCAACAATTTGCTTCCATAGGGTTTTCTCTTGGCAAGGTTTTAATGATCCAATTTTAATGCACTTGCACGATTTTATGCTATGCAATAATATTGAACTATTTTTCCTTCACCAAGGTTTTTTTTTCCTGCTGAGTTTATTCTAGCAAGGCTTTAATGGGGCATATGTGTGATGGACATCCAAGGGAAAATGTTGTATTAGTTACTTTTGCTATTTGTCATTATTTATGAATGACTTTTGGACAAAAGTAACAACTGTTGCATCTACCCTAGTGTATCAACTGCGGCAATCAAATTTGATGCACTAAATGTGGGAATCTCTCATGTATTAGTCCTCTCTATATGTAGCAAAGAGGAGGGGCAAAGAAATGTGCGGAAGAAAGGAAAAGGAGAAAAGAGACAGAGCAGAGGGTGAGTAATAAATGAATGAATAGTGAATTAGTGAATAAATAGTGTTATTGGGGAATAATAAATGAGTGAATAGTGTTATTAAGGAATAATAAAGGAGTGAATAGTGTGTGAATAGTGACTGTGAAATCCATGTTTCTCTCCTGATGTTTCCTGTATGTTCACACCACGCTCTTAATATTATGAGTGTTAGCTACATTTCTCCCTTGGATAATAATCTCATGGCTGAGTAGACCATATGCATGTTAGGTAGCCTAAGCTTAGTCGTATTTTTTCATTTATATTTTCTGATTTATTTGGTTTAATTTTAAATTGTGATATTTTGCCATTTCTTTTGGATCCTTGATGTCGAGATCCATATGGAAGTTATGGACCTTGGAAATACAATAAATGTAAAAAATAAGCATCCCTATAATATCGTGCATAAATAATTATTTTCATTAAAAATTAAATACTGAGTACCTTATGGTAAAGGACCCATTGACATTATGGAAACAATTTGGAGGAGAGATACAAGTGTTTGAATATTGTAATCCTCCCCAATGCACACTATGACTTAATACACCTGAAGTTGTAAAAATTAATTTGATTTACCTGAAGTTGCAGTAATTAATTCGATGCACCTGAAGTTGCAAGATTTTAAAACAACTAGTGATTACAATTTTATCCTATTCAAATCAGCTCACAATTGAAATTTTTTGGAGAAAATATTACTAATGAATATAAATATTAATTATTTCATGTCTCAAATGTGCTCCTACAGTAGCTACATCGAGAACGTGAGTTTGGAAAATATTTTGGCTTGATATCATCTCTATTTGTGGCTGAACAAAATAACAAGTTTTTCATGAAAAATCACCACTTTCGTCCAGCTGGTTCTACATCATTCCCTGAAGCAAATGCATCTCATTTTATATTCATGAATGCAAACGTAGTCGCGGTAGGAATAATTTTTGAAATCATGGGGGTTACTGTGGATGTTATGAGTGTAATTATTCAAATTTGCAAATTGAGAACACCACCCCATTCCACTAGAAATAGAATAGTTTAGGGGAGAAAAAAAAAAGCGAAAAGGTTTACAGAATAAACCTTCTAAGGATTACGAAGATGCTTATTACAAATGTGGTATGCTAAGGAGCGCGGATCCCGTCTAGTGTCATTGGCATTCGAACAAGTGTCAGATATACATATTCCTCTGACACACCTAGACACATATTGGACATGCCAATTGCCATGTCTTGATTTTTTATTTATTTATTTTTTAATTGATATGCCCAAGTGTCACGGGTTGCTTCCTTGCACCCCATGACGTCCCACCCAAATGCCTTCACATTTGCCTCAAGGTCCTAAGGTGTGTCAAGAATGATGGAGGATTGATGCCCAACGTCGTGCCAAAGTGCTTTAAAGATGAGCCAAAGAGTGCTCAATTAATGCCCAAGGCAATGCCCAAGCATTGCCCAAAGTAGCCCCAAAACAGCCCCAAAGGTGCCCCATGGACAGCCCCTTGACTGTCCATTTATGCCTCATGAGATGCCCCAAGGGGGCAGCACTAATGGCCATCACTGCCCTAACATGGCAGCCAAGGCAGATAGCCAAGGCAGCAGCCAGCACCAGAAGGCAGCAACTAAGGCAGGCAGACAGCCAGGCCAGCAGGCAGCAGCCCAGGCACGCACGCAGGCAAGGCAGCAGCACTCACGTTTGAGGGACAATCTGGCCACATTTTGCCGCACAACTTAGGGTTCAAACTCTTATAAATATGTAGGAGTTTAAGTCCTAGTAAGCCATTTAATGTAATTCCCTCCGTGGTGACAATGAATAGCCAATGCCAAATTTACACACAGTACACCTTTTTGGTGCATCTTTAGTATAGCGTTTCTCCTAGCTTCGGAGGGCAAACTAATCTAGTTTTTTATTCTTTAGATAGCTTTTAGCGTGTATTTTTCCATTCCTAGAGTTTAGGATTTTGGGACAAGCGTGGAATTAATGAGATTCCATTACGACTCCTCGAGCACACACTATGTTTTCACTTAGCAGATTGCAAATTGCTTAGAATGCTACTATAAGGGGGGTATGCATGTCTACTACCTCCCCTACTACTTTTATTGTAATCGACCAAACATTTATTTTTCATCTTCTAAGCATTGTAAATACTTTCTTAGCAATGAGAATGCACTCTTTTGTTAATTTCACGTGTTTTTCTTTCCTTCAATTTTCAATGTAATTGTTTGCATCGTGCCATGATGCCATTAAACTTGCTTGCGTAATACAACCAATCGGTGGAGATTTGAGCTTGGCAGGCGCCATATAAGGGACTTGTGACCTATTACTTGCCCACAAGTGCTGCCCCGTGACACCAAGACATGCTAGAGACACACATGGACACGTATCGGACCCATCTGGGACATATTGTACACTTTGCTTTTTCATTGCGATACTTCATACCATTGCTGCTGCTTCTGCTTCTTTTTCTTTTCTTTCTTTGTTCTTCTTCCTTTATCTTTTCCTTTCTTCTTCTTCTTCATTTTCTGTTATCCTGCAGTGGCAGTTCTTGTTTACTTCGGAGACTTCATGCCATTGCTGCTGCCTTTCTTGTTCTTCTATATTCTTCTTTTTCTTTTCCTCCTATGTTCTTATTCTTCTTTTTTCTTCTTCTTATTCCTTTTTCTTTTCCTTTGCTTCTTCTTTTATGTTCTCATGTTGTAGCATCAGTGGAGCCAAGCTTGGGCCCAAATTGAATTAGTCTTGTCTTTTTCAATATTTTGGGTGATTTGTGGATGTTATATTTATTTACATTACAAATAAACTATATAAAAGAATATATATTTTGCCGTATTCCTACTGTGTCTTTATTCTTACTGTTTGCAAGGCCGTATCTTTGTCCTTATTTGTGCTGGTGTTTGTATCGGTACTTCTTAGGTGGTATGCAAAAGCATTGGTTGCATATTTGTTGTATGGCCAATATTTAGTAGATCTTTATCGAGTCTAAATAAAATACGAAGGAAAACAAGCTAGAAATGAATTTGATAGATTTTTATGAGCTAGTGGATGTCACTCCTTTTAAAATTTTTGATTTTTGAATATTCTAATAGCAAATTGGTTATTTTAATTGGTAATGGAAAGGTTCATACCAATTAACATTATTTTCTTGAAATTTCTCTATTATATGCTTTTGGCCTAAAACAATAGACACAATGTAAAATTTTTACCTGACTTTCATTTGTCGTTTCAATATGACATTCATTACAACTTATATCTCTTTCATAATGTTAGTAGGTCTTTTACCATGGGGTACTATGTTTTTATTTCTTTATGAAAATCATGGTGAAGGAAAATCATTGTTCTTATGCAATTCTACAGGGATACTTAATTTCCTTCTTTAATTGTATTTTCAATATTCATATACTTTTAGATGGATCTCGACGTCAAGGATTCATATCAGTGCCAAAATGTCAAAGTTTAAATGAAATGACGCAGAACGGAAACACGAAAGAGAGTTATGACAAACGTCAATAATTCAAAATAACTTGGCGTACCAAGAATAAGAGTAAACATTCCAAATTTGAAATATTAATTGATCAAAATTTATCCATTACTGTGAAAGAGAGTCTCTATATATAGGCTAAAGAGGAGTGGTGAACAAGTGATACTAGAGTGGTGAAAAAGTAATACTAAATTGGAAAATAAAACACATAAGAAAACTAGCTGACTAAGAACTATAGACTTAGGAAACTATGCAACTACCAAGCTATTCCATAGGAGACCATAGAACTAGGATACACAGCTTAGCATACTGGCGTCCTGTCAAGCTGTTCTATGATCTTCTCTGCAGCTTGTTCTACATCAGTCCCCTTCGCTTGAAAAGAACTTTACCTCGAGTGATATTCAGGATAAAGTGGTTCTTCAGCATAGTATGTGTATAGGTCGGTTACATTAAAGGCTCTAGATATTTCCATGTCCTCTAGAAGATCAACCACATAGGCATTGCCATTCAGCTTTTTCAAAATCTAATAAGGACCATACTTCTTTTGCTTCATTTTGTTATAACTGCCTACTAAAAACCTTTTCTTATGCAAGAACACCATCATGGACTCTCCTTCTTTGAAAATTTTGATGTGGTGGTGTTTGTCAGCAGTAGCTTTGTTCCTTGCATTAGTCTCTTCTAGCTTTTGCTTGACCTTTGCTTGAATGGTTTGACCCTGCTTAGCCATATGCTCTGCAACAATGCTCACTCCTGAACCTTTTGATAAACGGGTAAGATCAATGACATGTCTTGGTAGCGTGGTGTAAACTATTGCAAATGACGATTTGCTTGTTGCACTGTGCACGACATTGTTGTAGACAAATGTAGCTTGGGATAGTGCATGATCCCATTGCTTTGGACAGTTGCCACAAATGTTGCGAATCAGGTTGTCCAAAGTTTCAATTGTGACTTTTGTCTAGTCATCAGTTTGAGGGTGAGCAGTAGAACTCCGGTTTAGTGATGTGTCGAACATCCGCTACAAGGTGATCCAAAAATGACTAAGAAATTTACGATCTCTACCAGAAGTAAGAGACTGGGGAACACCATGTAGCCTAACCACCTCTCGGAAGAACAAACGTGCCATGGGAGTAACATCTGAAGTCTTCCGATAGGGAATGAAGTGTCCCATCTTGGAGAACCTGTTAACAACTATGAAAACAGAATCTACCCCTTGTTATGTTCAGGGTAATCCCAGCACAAAGTTCATAAACAAGTCCTCCCAAATAGCATTAAGCATAGGTAAAAGTTTGTAAAGACCAGTATTTTGGGACTGACCTTTGGAGACTTGATATGTGTAACACTTGTGTGCAAAATTGCCCACGTCTCTCTTTAATTGTGGCCAATAATATCACTTTTCAAGACTGACTACTATCTTATCTCAGCCCAAATGTCCCCCAAAGCCGCCTCCACGTAAGTTATGAATGAGTTTCTCTCGTAAGGATGTTCGCGGTACGCATAAGTGGTGACTCTGAAAGAGATACTTGTTGTTGATGTAGAAATCGCCTATGAGACTCTTTGCACTTGATCCAAACATTTTTTAGGTCTTCATCATCCTCATAAAGTTCTTTTAGGCACTCGAACCCAACTATCTCATGGGTCAAAGTGATTAAAAGTCTAGCTCGTCGGCTTAAACCATCAACTACTTTGTTCAAAACTCCAGACTTGTGCTTGATCACAAAAGGAAACTTCTGTAGGAAGGTTGACCATCTGATATGCATCTTGTTCAAATGTTTCTGGCTGTTCGCTTTAAGGCTTGATGATCTGTATATAGTACAAACTCTCTGTATCAAATAATGCTCCCAATGCTTCAACGTGTGAACCACTGAATACAATTCTTGGTCATAAGTACTCCACTTTTGACGAGTATCACTTAACTTTTTGCTGAAGATTGCCACTAGATGCCCCTCTTGCGACAATATAACTCCAATCCTAATTTTAATTGCATCACAGTCTACTTCAAAAGTTTTCTCAAAATTAGGTAAGGATAAGAAATGAGTTGTACACATTTTTTCTTTGATCAACATGAAGCTATTCTCTGCTGATTCACCCTATAAGAATTTGTCTTTCTTTAAGCACTCCGTGATTGATGCCATGATAGAATTGAAATTTTGAATGAACTTGCGATAGAATGTAGCAAGACCATGGAAACTTCAAACTTCACTTACTGTCTTCGGTGTTGGCCACTTGCGGATTGCACGCACCATGCTGTTGTCCATATGGATTCCTTCAGAACCAACCACGTACCCCAAGAATAATAATTTTTCTGTCATAAAACTGCACTTTTTGAGGTTTATGTACAACCTAGTCTTCTTCAAAACAGTCAACACTTGCCATAGATGATTCACATGCTGCGACTCTGTTGTCGTTACAGTAAACGACAAACATACCTACAAAGGGCCGCAAAGTCTGATTCATCACGCGTATAATGGTGCTTGAAGCATTAGATAATCCAAAAGGCATCACAAACCACTCAAATAGTCCATCATTTGTCTTGAAAATGGTTTTCCACTCATCTCTAGGTCGTATTTGAATATGATAATAACCACTGCGAAGATCAATTTTTGAAAATAATGTGGCTCCCCCTAGCATGTCCAGCATATCATCCAAACGTGGGATAAGAAATTTGTGACGGACAATGATCTTGTTGATGGCACGACAGTCAACACACATATGCCAACTCCTATCTTTCTTTGGTGTGAGCAAGGCTGGCATCGTACATGGACTTATACTTTCCGGAATGAACCCCTTGTGTAGTTGCTCCTCGATCTTATCTTGCTAGATGTCATGCTCCTGAGGACTCATACGATAATGTGGAAGATTCAGTAGGCTCGCTTCTGGCACCAAGTCAATGTGACACTGAATGTCTCACATCGGGGGCAAAACATCGGGCAAATCCTATAGGATGATCTCCCTAAACTCTTCTAACAATGCTTTTAGAGTTGTAGGGTATCGTTGTAGCGGGTTTAGAATTTTCTACCACAAGTGCCTCCTTAATATAGTAATGAATTCTATGCTTGATCTTGCTAGAGTAAGGAAAGACTGCCCCTCCACCTTAAAGGGGCTGTTGGATACTAGGGTAGCTTTTGATGGAGTCATGGCAATCTTGTGACCTACTTATGTGAAGAGATAGATGTTATCTCTACCTTTGAATGTTGTGTCTACATCAAACTGCCACGGTCTTCCAAACAATATATGACTAGTATCCACGTCGACAACATCGCAAAGAAGCTCGTCTTTGTAGTGCTTTCCAATGGTTATGGAAACCCGACATACCTCTATCACCTTCATAGTTAGCTCCTTCTTGATCCACCTAATAGAGTGAGGGTTGTGATGGTTCTTCGTTGGCAATCTCAAGTGCTCCACTAACCTCTTGGACAAAAAGTTTTCAAGTTGCCGCTATCCAAGATCAAGTCATAGACCTTCTGGTTAATGGTACAACGAGATTGAAAGATGATGTTGCGTTGATTTGACTCAACTTGCTTTGGCATATATAGAACACGCTACACCACACAATTTACTCTCTCTCCTTCTTTTGCAATGTCTACCCCATCATACGGATCATCATCCTCCTTGAATCTAGCTTCTCCATCATTCTCGGCTTCATTCTCCACAAGGTTGACTGGCATACGCTCTAGGTATGTATTAAAGCGATAACCAGGCTTACCGCATTTGTAGCAGTTGTCGATTACTGGTTGGGTATACAGATTAACATTGGGTCGAGGCGTAGCTTGTGCACCCCTAGCTGTGTTGTTATTGTTGTTGATGATAGGAGTATTCGGGTTTAGTGGTGGTGTTGTGGTTTGTACTCCTTGTCCTTTCTCTGTTGATGAGTAAGAAGAAAACCTTTGCATGATTTTGGTTAAAAGAGTTCCCTCCAATCTTCCTCTCCAATAGTTTTGCTTTAAACGCCATGTTATGGGCTTCATCAACTGTCCACAAGATCTGCAACCCAATTTTCTCTTGGATGGATGGCTTCAAGTTGTTGAGATACTGTGCCACCCATTGACCATCTGTCTTTGCAAGATTAGTTTTATCTGACAAACGAGTGAATTAAGTGGTGTAATCGAAAGTAGAACGATTGCCTTGTACATAACTTTGATATAGTTGGAATAGGTATTGCTCGTAGTCAGGTGGTAGAAATCTCTCCATCATCAGTTGTCGCATGTGCCTCCACGCTCTTACTGGAGGTCGTCCTTGCCTCTCTCAGTTTCTTTGCAATTGATCTCACCAAACCGTTGCACCGCCTTTGAGTTGGAAGGCAACCAAACGGACCATCTTCTCTTGTGGGACCTCCATCATGGTTAAGAACCAATCAACTTTTGATAACCAGTCAAGGAAGTTCTCTATATGAAGGTTTTCGTTAAAGGTGGCAATGTCCGCCTTCATTCGGTAGTCCTTGTACTCTCGATTTTCTCGTGTTGGCTTTCGAGCCTCGTATTGCTCCTCGTCTTTCTTGTCATAATCGGAATTATCTCCATGTGCTGGGTGTTGTTGCTGATGGTGTCTTTTTGGAATATGAACGGGTCTGTTAACAGATTAGGCTCGGGTAACTCCTCTGACTCCAGGCCTGTGTAACAAAGGATTTCTATTGGCGTTGAGTTTGAGCCTCGGTTGTGCTTCACAAATCTATGGGAGTTGCTGTTGTTGTGCCTCGATCACAGTCCAGGTTCCACATAGCTTCAATTCCACGATCATCGCTGATAGGATTGTTGGTTTCGTCTCCACTAGTTGCCATTAAGTCAGGTAAATCAAGGCTCTGGTACCAATTGACGTAGAATGAAAACGTGAAAGAGAGTTATGACAAGCGTTAATAACCCAAAATAACTTGGCGCACCAAGATGAAGAGTAAACACTTCAAATGTAAAATATTAATTGATCAAAAGTTGTCCATCATAGTGAAAGAGAGCCTCTATATATAGGTTAAAGAGGAGTAGCGAACAAGTAATACTAGAGTAGCGAACAAGTAAGAGTAGAGTAGTGAACAAGTAATACTAGATAGGAAACTAAAACACATAAGGAAACTAGCTAACTAGGAACTATAGACTTAGGAAACTATGCAACTACCAAAGTTATTCCATAGGACACCATAGAACTAGGTACGCAGCTTAGCGTACTTGCACCTTGTCAAGTTGTTACATGAACTTCTCTGCAACTCGTTATACGTCATGAAACTAAAGAAATATAAAATATAAATGAAATATCATGATCAAGCATTACTAGAATCAAATTCATACGTGAAATTAGGTACCTGACATGCATGCAATCTTCTCATCCATGAGGCATGAGATTATTACCCAATAGAGACCTCTATCTAACATTTAATATGTGAGGTGTGTGGTATTTTAATATATAGGATACATTAGAAGAGAAATATAAATTACAAAATTATTCGCACTATTTAGTCACTATTCACACATTATTTACTCATGATTCACATACCTATTCACTTATTTATTACTCACTGTTATGGAATGGACATTTAAATAATGAGGAGATATGAAGGTCAAAACTGCAAAAAATATAGAATACAAAGTAAAACTAAAGGAACTGAAATATTAATTTCATATTTTAGGAATGAAGTACTTTTTTGATGTAATAAAAAACATAGATGTGGACTTTTTTAGAACCACTTAGAGCTTCGTGCTGATAAGGTGTTATAAAACCAAGAAAATATAAACCAAATTGAGAGTACCAAACATACGATGTAGGAAAATTAGTTTTTCTAAATCAATTAGAGTTTGATCAACTTAGTTTTTGTGGAACTATCATAGATCAATTTTTTGGGCTATCCAAGACTTTATTTTATTGTAAAGCAAAATATCTAATTTGCAAAAACAAAACAACTTGATCTCTTAGTATTTGATTCTACTCTTTGCTCCGTCCCTCTTCTCTTTTTCCTTTCTCTCTTCCGCTTATTGCCCTACTCGTCCCGTAGGCTATATATTGAAGTAAAGCACCATGTGAAAATTTGCACATTGAATTTGGAGAAGGATGGTTGGTGAGATGGGTTAGTTTTGTCAAAGGTTGTTTGTAAATAATATTACAATTTACAACAACATTCGGATTTTTAGATTGGGTTTCCACCATCTCTCTCTCTCTCTCTCTCTCTCTCTCTCTCTATACTTATACTAGCACTCTAACTCTTCACTACATTGCGGCTAGGGTTTCGCCAATCCGATCTCTCTCAACGAGTTGTGAGGGTTTTGTGGGGGTGTTGAGTGGTTGTAGATTTGTATTGATTCAATGGCTGTTGACGTGGAGCTAGGGTTTTGTGGTTGCCTTTTCAAAGTTCAGTCATTGAAAGTTAGGGTTGGGGTTGGGGTTGAGAAGTTATCCCAAATGATGGTCACATGCATGTGACTTCTACTACGATTTGAGTATTTAGGCATTTTGGTAGGACCTACCTTAAATACCGAAATCATGGTGGAAGTCACACCATGTGATGGTCATCTGAAATAATTTAACCTATGCTAGTTGTCAACACGCGTGTCGCCGCCTGTCGGCAACTAGTCCTGAAAAAAAAAAAAATTAGGACATGTCTCCAGGCATGTTTGACACATGTCAGCGTGTGTCCGATACGTGTCCATGTTTGACCTGTGTACGTACATCACACCTGAGACCGTGTCTCCCCCCCCCCCCCCCCCCCCCCCCCCCACAAAAAAAAAAAAAAACAACACACACATACACAGAAATTGTGAAAAATATCTCTTATACGCTCTTAATGCAATTAATTCTAGGTGACAGAGGTTAATTCCTATACAACTTCAAACTTTCTCTAAAGATTTAAAACTCTCTTTTTAATTGTTTTCTTATTTAATACAACTTCATATTTAATATGTATAATTCAAAATCTATGAAGAATTCTAAAGAGTCAAAACTCTTTTTTTAGTAGTTTCTTTTTACATGTGTCTTGCCTATCCAATCAATTAGGTGTACGTATATGTTAGTACACATTTTGGCTTACTCGTATATGCAATATCATAAGGCATATAATTACAAAAAGAAAGCAATAGAATCCAAGAAAACTCTGGAGAAGAAAGCAAACAAGTACAATGAGGGAAATAGAAAAGAATGAGGGAGATAAAAAAAAGAGGAGTGCACTGCAAACACGTGAAAGCAGCAACATACAACAAAGTCACTTGCGTTGAAGGGCTTATTAAAGTGCTTTTTTAGGTACATCTTCATTGATTTCTAAATATGTTTTTAGCAATCTGTTTTGTAATTAAAATAAATTATTTTATAAGATTGAAGGTCTATTTGTTTAGAAGAATATAACAATTATATGTGCGTATCTAATTGTTTTGGTTATCTTGATTAGTTTAAATTTTTTTGTTATATTTCAAATTTGTACCAATTGTAAGAAAATATTTTGAGTTTTTTTTTGGGTACGTTTTATGATGAATGAAAGCATGTTAACAATAGCATCGAAGGCCTAGAATCATTAGTAATCTTTATGTATATTTGTTTGTTATTAATGTTTTTAAGTCAAAATAATGTATATTGATATAGAGTAATTGTTAAATTGTCCGGGATTTTTTTTTGAGAGCAAACTAATAACCTGTCCATTTGTTTTGTATCAACGTATTAATTTGTCCCCACTGAAGTGAAATCCTGGCTCTGCCATGGATTTCATATTATTCATACCATTGAAGATGAATCACGTAAGGAGTAGTAGATGGTATGCATTATATTTGCCGATGACTTTTGAGAATGGCATTGGTGCAAAAGATCTTCCAAATATTGTGGATGGTATTTTGAATTTGAATGCTAGATTATACATATTTCTCTTCTATAAGTGCTTATTGTTAGAGTAGTAATCAAAAGCCTGATAGTACAGTGACTACAAACTTGATTGTCAAACACTTAATATTTAACAATGATGTGGTTAGAAGACGTGAATATAATTTGCGATAATGTAAAAAAGAAAATTTAATTTTTGTTTCCTGATGCATATATCTTTATTGACAGATAAAGAAATGTTAATATGACAAATGTGCTGCCAGAAGAAAATAAACCAGAACCAGTGGGCACATTAAGAAAATAGCTTATATTGCCTATGAGAGAGAGAGAGAGAGAGAGAGAGAGAGAGAGGTGATATCAAATTGTAAGAAAATTCAAAGTCAAGGCCCTGCTCTTGCTAAGAGGTTGGCTTCAAGTTGCTCGTAGATGTGGATACAGCGAAAAGGCGCTCTAATTTCTTTAGCAATAGCTCTTGAAATGTTGCAATAATGCAAGAGTCTCATAGGACCTTGCAAACCTCCTCAAGGCTGAATGGAGAACCAGCAGCCTTGTTTTAAAGAAACACCATTCTGGCCTCTGTGCTTTCTTCCCTTTCCATAAGTTTCTATGTATATACACGTGCCCACAGTAATATGTTCCAACCAATCTAATCTTCATGGTTGAATTACTTATCACAAAGAAAAAAATCTTCATGTTTGAATCCGTTTCCCATTTGGAATGTTATGTACTTACTACTTATTGTAGTGGTTTTCCTCTTATTTCCGAGTGTTTAGCTAAAATATCAAAAGGTAATCCATGGGCATCCTTTACAAAACAAGGTGTGAGAAACTAAATGGAATGGGTACAGGCAAATGGGATGCAGATATGACATCTAGTCTGGAGGACCTAACCTATTGTTGGTCCTTGTTAATCGAGGGTGTTCATATCAAGACCTAATCTCCATATTGTTTGCACTAAGTGTCTGTTTTCATAGTCGTACCTTTCTTTCATGCTTGGCAATCCAAGCTTTTATCATTAAACCAAGCTTCTAGATCTTTTTTGGTGATCCAAATTAAAATTGGATTTCTATGAAAACTAATAATTTTTGGAGAGATGGAGAGTATTTTTTTTGGTTTGTTTATTCTCTTCTCCTCTCTTTTTTTTTTTTTTTTTTTTTTTAAAGAGGGAGGGAGGATAGGGAAGGGAAGGGAAGGGAAGGGAAAGGGGAAAAAGAGGGGGGGCGGGGGAACAGCCGCAAAAAAAAAAACTTTTTGGAAGTTAGCTTCCGTCGTCTTTTTCTATTTTTAGAAGTGGAGATCTTACCCAAGTAGTAGTATGTATAGGGTCTTAAACTTGTATGGCAACATATAAAAGTAGAGTCCATATATTTTGGTGGAAAGTTCAAAATATTATCTGCAAAAATTCTTTCTTGATTTTTATGTTACTCCAAATATTGAATAATGTTGACAATGAGTTTCAGCGTTTATTGTTTACTCTTTCCCACTTGTCTCAGTTGTCTTTCTTTGTTTCTTTGAACTATATTTGAGATTGCATTCTACCAAATTTATCCATTCTTTTCTTATGCTTGTTCTTTAGAGGTTTATTGTAGGAGTTGGAGAGATGGACAGATGTTCTTAATGGAGTTACGTTGAATGGGGTTTTATTAACTCATTTATAAATATATGTAGAAGCTTGAAATATGCTTTATATGCAATTTTCCATAATAAGAAATAGGTATTACTATTTTGTAGCCTTTTGAATGCGAACAAACGTACAAGCACATATATTCAATGTAGTCTCAAACGCATAGAGCTGTAGGGGATACCTAATTGGCATCCTAGAGTGGAAATGGGGGGATGGGAGAGGGTGAAGTTCTGGAAAAAAAATCAGTGCTTTGGGGATGTCTCTTTGAAGGAGGCTTTTCCCTCTCTTTGGGATTGCTCGGGACAAAAATGTGATGGCCCATGTAGTGGATTTTTGAAGTGAAATCTTTCTTTTGTACTTTGTAGAGAATCTGTGGAAAGAAGTATGGAGCTCCAAAGCACCTTCTAAGGTTGCTTTCTTTTGTTTGGACGACAGGTCATGGAAATATACTTAGGGTGTATGATTTGATCATTAAGAAACATATCATTATAAACAGGCGCTGCATGTGCAAAGATGTGGAGTCCGTGCTAGGGCGGAGCCACATAGGGCCTAGAGGGGGCAACTGCCCCCCAAAATTTTTCAAAAATTCTAATTTTGTCTTTGACTTTTGAAATTTCTTTCAATTTGCTTCCTCTGAAAATTTATAAATGCCCTTTATATTTTTAAGAACTCTACTTTTACCTACAATTTTTGAAATGTCCTTCAATTTCCCCCTCTAAATTTTGATGAATATTCTCCTTAAATACTTAATTTACTTTAAAGACTGTATATATATTGTATGGTTATACAGAAGTCAAGTGTCCTGTTGTTGATTACAAAAAAATTTATTCTTACAATTTTTTATTATAGAAAATTCCACCAAAATGATGTGGTAGTGACAATTTAAAATTATGAGCCAAAATGGTTGGTGTTTTGGTCTGAAATGAGAGAATCATAAACAATCACATCATTCTATGAAAATTTTGGTTATATAGAGGGGGAAAGTGCTATGGGGATGGAGCTGAAACTCAGCACAACATATCGTCCTCAAATGAACAGACAATCGGAAAGAACAATTAAGATTTTGGAAGACATGTTACGACTTTGTATTCTCAATTTTCAAGGGAATTGGGAAGCTCACTTGCCGTTGGTCGAGTTCGCCTACAACAATAGTTTCCAAGCTAGTATTGGTATGGCACCCATTAGGGCCGCTCTATGGAAGGAGATGTAAATCACCAATTTCTTGGACCGAGGTGGGAGATAGAAAGCTTTTGGGATCCAAAAGCGTTCAATTAACCACCGAGAAGATCAAGTTAATTCAACGACGACTTCAAACCACTCAAAGTCGTCAAAAGAATTACGTGGATGTTAGAAGAAGGGAGATAGAATATCGAGTAGGCAATCATGTATTTTTGAAAGTGTCTCCTTCTAAAGGAGTGATCCAATTCAGCAAGAAAGGAAAATTAAAATCAAGATATATTGGTCCATTCGAGATACTTTAGAAAGTTGGATCCGTAGCATATTGGTTAGCCCTTCCACCTAAACTTTTTCATGTACATAATATGTTTCATGTTTCTATGTTACGATGTTATGTGCACGATCCTACGCACGTGATCAATTATCATCCACTGAATGTACAAGAAGACTTGAGTTACACAGAGCGACCGGTTCAAATCATAGATCGTCAAGACTGAGAGTTAAGGAACAAAGTCATTTCTTTCGTAAAGGTTTGTTGGCTAAGTCATTCTTTGGAAGAAGTCACCTGGGAAAGAGAAGATGAAATTCAAGAGAAATATCTGCATCTATTTGACATTTAAGGTATGTTAAGTTTGGAGGACTAAACCTGTTAAAGGAGGGAATGGTGTAACACCGTAGAATCCTCACACTCACTAAATTACACTCACTCCATAATTATCTCCTATGCATATATTGATTTCATGCTTATATTTTTTTATTTATACACAACTAAAGAGGAGCGAATGGTGGCAGTACTTAGCAAAGTAATTATGAAAGTATTACTTTACTTAGAGGAGTAGAGAATAAAGGTTCTTCATTTAATAAGTGAGATGATTATCTTCACCTAAATGATAATGAAAGTTAGTTCACTAAATTAGTAGAGAATAAAAAATTAGTAAAGTACTATACCTACTTCTTTTATTTCATCCTATAAATAATATATGTAAATAAGAGGGTTTGAATACAAGTAAGCCTAATCATAGTAAAGAGAGAAGAGTGGAGCTTAAGAGGTTGCTCTTGAAGATCAAGTTTCAATTTTTAGAAGAGGAATTCTAAGTATTAAGCACTTGAGGTGAGTACTGGTGTATTTGGAGTAAAATATACAGATTTCTAATGCAAATGTTCTTTTTCTATAAATTATATTTGAATAATACGTTTTCAAAGCAAATGATAATATGTCTATTTTACTCTTCAAAAAATAGTTATTATATTTTGATGCTAAGCCTTGTATTATTCTATCAAGGAAATTCATGGATTAAGTTTTGTATACAATGAATAAGATTTGAAAGCTATATGTGCCATACTCAGATGTCCTACATCCGGAAGACTTAAAATAAGCCGAAAGCTTGATATAATTAGGGAGACATTCTTCACGACTTTTTATCGTTCTGTTATGCATCACTAGTTCATATTTTTTGTTATGGATTTTTCGCTTAGCCGAGATCATAAGTACATTATGAATTATATATATAATGTTGATATTTAGATACTTTTGCAAGTATAAAATTAAATTAGCATTTTTTGAAAGATATGTTTATGTTTAGTATGTGGATATCTCTTTTACTTGTTTCAAGATCTTATGCAAATAGTATTTATGTCATATGTAAATCAAGCTTATCGTATATTTCGATGCTTCAATTATTTTATTATTTACTGGACCTGTAGCTCATGTTTTCTTAAACATTTTCAGGTAACCAAGATTGAGAGTTTAAGTTTGGAAAGTTATTAGCTAAGCTACCTATGTGTGAATGTCAAGAAGACTCGAGTTATATTTTGATTTGTGATAAGTTTGAACTAGTAGATTTTCCTAGATTTGTGTCAAGACTATGATTATGTAATAAAATTACGTTACAATGGTGACATAGGTATTTGTTTTATATTTACTAATAAATAAAATAGTGAATCATGCTTCCGTATTATATCAAATGTAGATGTTTAGTCTTTTGATTTTGTTCGGCCTTGGGTAATTAAGCTATTGGCCGGTTATGATTTCTAATCCGCACAAGGTAGGTTTGAGGTTGTGATAGAAACGAGAGGTTTTATCATGGGTAGGAGAATTTTGCAATTTAAATCTTGGTTTGTGAATTTTCGTAGATGGTTTCATTTTTTTTTTTTTATAACAAGGGTATCCCCACCGCCACGACTCCTCGCTTAAATCACGAGTTTAATCCTAGGGGGAATTAAACTCGAGACTGCGCGCCTACCACAGTATTTTCATTGATGGTTACATGGAGTTTCAAACCTGAATTTGAGTTGTAAATAATTGTTGCCCCCTCTGGAAGAATATTCTGGTTCCACCATTGAGTCTGTGGATCATCTCCTCGTTTGCTGTAGAGCGGCGATTGAGCTTTGGGTTCTGGTGTTAGAGACTTTTGGTGTGTCTTGGGTGTTCCCAAGGAGGGTGATGGATTTGATGATGAGTTGGAGTGGTGCACACATTGGGAAGGATAGAAATCTCGCATGGTTACATGGAGTTTCAAACCCAAATATTGAGAACTTATTAGATTTTGTGGACAGTTTAGTTGGTTGATTCGTGTAAAGGTTTTTTTTTTTTTATCTTTTGGTTGTCCATGGTTTGCATCCCCCTATTTGTTTAAATGAAATCTTTACTTAACAAAAAAAACAAATTTGTCCTTTGAATGGAGTTGCAGCCACCTATTTATGTGGAGACTAATTCCTTCCGGCTAATGAAGATACCACTTCAATGTTTGCTCTCGTTTCTCTCTCTTGACCAATGCTCCAGCTTCCCTCACTCAAAGAAGATGCGGAGTCCATGGATCATCTCCTCATTCGTTGTAGAGTGGCGACTGAGCATTGGGTTCTTGTCTTAGAGACTTTCGGTGTATCTTGGGTGTTCCCAAGAAGGGTGATCGATTTGATGATTAGTTAGAGTGGTGTTTGTGTTGGGAAGGATAGAAAGCACACATGGAATGCAACTTCTTTATGCTTAATGTGGAATGTTTGAAGGGAGAGAAACCAGAGGTTTTATTAAGGGAAGGAGAATTTTGCAATTTAAATCTTGGTTTGTGAATTTTCATTGATGGTTACATGGAGTTTCAAACCTGAATATTGAGGACTTCTTAGATTCGTGGACAGTTTAGTTGGTTGACATGTGTAAAGCTTTTGTTCTTTTCGTCTTTTGGTTGTCCACGGTTTGCATCCCCTAATGTTTGTTTAGATGAAATCTTTACTTAAACAGGAAAAAAAAACATTGCTCCTTTGAATGGAGTTGCAGCCACCTGTTTATGTGGAGACTAATTCCTTCGGGCTAATGAAGATACCCCTCCAATGTTTGCTCTTCTTTCTTTCTCTTGACCAATGCTCTGGCTTCCCTCACTCAAAAGAAGGAAGAAGGGCTTGTATATGACACAGGTGTATCGATGTAGGCCGTGGATTAAATAGAGAAAGAAGGGCTCGTATATTACAGATTTCGAGCAATCTGCCCCGAAAGCACATGCAGGATAAGCAGGTATTTCAGGAGACGGTCTAAAAATGAGTCCGGTCCAGAAAGAGAACTCTCAACAAAACTAAGCTGGAACTAATCAAGATCAATAGGAAGAGGAGTTAGCTAGGAATCTATTGACAAAGTTCATGCCACGACGATCTATATGGAAGGGCAGTTTTCTTGATGCATTCCTGTTGAGAAAGTTTTTTTTTTAATTCTATTCTCCAACTCCGGATGAGTTTGAGGCCTCGTACCAAATAATGTCTGAGGGTGAACTCCTACTATATCTCTGCCATTGCTCTCTATCAAGGCTGATTCGAAGCTCTCCAAAGGTGAGGATTTTACTTTGGATTGATTCAATTATAAGTATATAATGTTCCACCCTGACCACTGAACTGAGGTTGACCCCTACTCTTCTAAAATTTTGCATGTTGACCCAATACCAAGAGATAGGCTAACCATTCCTACTTTGCTATGGTCAACATCATTCATAGCTTGATCGGTTCGTAGGGATGAGCAAAAGCGTGATTTATAATAGCTTGCATTCTCCACGAAGATAGAAGCTCCTAAAAACTATAGATTAACCTGCAGTACGAAGTTGACTCATTTAGTACCTCTAAGAAATTTGATTATCCACCGTTAGTCAGTAATGTGGGTTGGCTTGGATTTGGAGAAATGTGTTTCTCTGCTGTTTGATGAATTTTGTGGATCCAAATCTGGTTTTGCAAATTGTTCCTGCATTCATTAAAGAGTGAAGTTACCGGTACTCCATCCACAGTGCTGTCTACGGATCCTTGGATTCGGGCCAAAAAAAAGAGCTTCGCTCGGTTGGCCTTCCTACGCTGACGAATGCCTCCTTTCTCTTCTCTGAAGTCTACAACAAACAAGTGGGAGAGGCAGGATTCGAACCTACGTAGAAAAACTTCAACAGATTTTCACCATCGTGCTGTCTCATTCGGTCTTTTAGCATAGGCTTTTGGCCTTGTTTGAATAGTGGTTTGCCCCTAGGGATTTTAGAGCTCTGCTTCATACATCATCTAAGAGGATTTGACTGCAGTGAGAAAGCCAAGACTCTTATGGTGTGGCTATGGAGGCTATCACATGGTCACTTGGTTCAGAAGGAATCCTGGAATTTTTACAGGGGTGCAATCTAGCAAACATGATCTGTTGGATATGGTTCTCTTATTTTCTTCAGTTGCTAAAGCTTTTCGAGGGACACCATTCAATGTCATTATAAGAGACTGGAAAGTTGTGACATCTTCCAATCCTCAAAGGCAGCATGCAGGCTCTGCCCTGGTCAGATTAGCATTGGAGATATATTTGATCAGCTGTTCTCTGTATACCAGATGGCTATGGGTTCAGTGTTAGATTTTCTCTCTTGTGGAAGGTGTTGGTGAAGCTTCTTGTATGGGTCTTGGTTATTGTTTGATTAAGGACAATGCAGAGGTTGTTATGGGTGGGGTGAGATCTCAGTCCTTGGGATCACGGCGGTAACTTCATGCAATAGATCTAAGATATTCTCAATTGCTTTAGAGGCTAAGGTCAGATGGATTCCTAGGTCCACCAATAACAAAGCTGATTATTGGGTAAGGAGGGATTATTCATTATGATAATATGTAGGGGGCTCCTTTATCCCATGAGCTTTCATTGTGGCTTTTGGGGGTTTGGGTTGGAAGACTTGGGTTTACATGGCCCCTTGGGTTTTCTTTCGGGGTGTTATAATGCTGGAATTTTTTTTTTCATAGAACAATTTCTCATCTTCCTGTTCTTTGCGTTAATAAAATTTCATTTTCTTACGAAAAGAATATATGGCTCTGACCCTATGTCTAGACTCTGTGGAGTTAATGTGTTAAACACCGTTTGACTATGACAATCCATGTCACTCTTCCAGGGTTTGCAGGTCATAGGTTTCTCATATATGGCATTGATGATACATTGGGTGTGTGAGGAAACCTGGCGAAGTAATTTCCTGATGCCTTAGTTTGATTTCAAAGATTTATATTTACTGTGGCCTCCTACACATTAATCTTCTAATCACAGTATATGCTTGGTAGTTGCTACCTTTGCCATGGATCTTTCTTTTCAAATATAATTCCTAGCAAATCTTGGATGACAAATATATATTTGTCTTTCTCTTGCAACTAATAGATAATAGCATCAAAAAATTTCAGTTTCTACAACATGGGCAGGATGTATCAAAACTCTATATCTTTCTTGAGCTGTACCAAAGGTCCCCTTTTAAATCTCTACCAGAAATATTATCTTCAAGATTCCCAAGTCTCCTTTTACACAATGCAGATTTTGCATGGTTTTAAGTATCTTCATGAGTGAAATGTGGTTCACAGGTGATACAACTGAGCCGAACTTATAATTGTTGGCTAATTCTGTAAATCATGTGATCTTCAGATTTTCTCTTTTTTCTTTTGTTTTTTTGATCTCTCCTCAGATAATTTATGTTGCAGTGTTTCAAATATCAATTTTGTGTTGTATCATTTGCATAACATTTGCGCATGCATGTGCTGGCTTTCCCTTCCCCGAGAGAAAATTGGTTTGTTTTTTCACTGGAATTTTATTATGTGGATAATGATAATAAGAAAAGGGGCAATAGGGAATGGAGCACACTTTGAACCTTGTATAGTTTAGCTTTGATTTGCTTGCAAGTCTTATTTTAGGCATATTATAGGTCATTCTACTTTTTAAAAAAATTTTATATTATAGGTTATTTTGCTATTGATAACTTGTTAAGGGTATCTTGGTAATTTTTAGATTTTCTAGTAATGTGATTTAATTGTCCATGGTAAGGGTCATCAAAAAGCCCAAAGCCCGTGGCCCAGGCCTGGCCCGTAGTATTACGGGCTGGGCTTGGGCTTGATTTTCAAGCTTATGGGCGGCCCGCGGCCTAGCTCGAAAATTTGAAAGTTTGAAACAAAAAATAGTTTTTTGAATATCTGACCATTGGCTTTGTGACTATTGGAATCGTTAGATTTTGACCATTGGTGATTTGTGAATGTTGGAATGGAAGATTGATTGTTTGAGATTTTATTAAATTATAGTTTTGCCCCAATATTTCAATCTTATTACGAAATTGCCCTTCAACCAAACTACTATATATTCTATTCAAACCATTCATCTCTCTCTCTCTCTCTCTCTCTCTCTCTACTCTCAACTCTCAAAGCTTATTATGTCAACATCCAATTCTATATTTATTTTTTGTCTTCATTTCCGTATAAATTATATTCTTGGTGGTTACGAGGTAAAAACGTGAGGCGGTGAGAAAGCACAATTTGAAACTCTTTATCTTCAACTCATCGTATTGGTCACTTCAAACCTCCAACAGTTCTATACATTATAACTGAAGGATTCAAGTAATACCTTTCAATTGATTTCTTCTGCTTTGGATACATCTTCGAGTGCATGTTGTGCATATGTTTTAAATTTAATTGTAGAAGATGGTTTACATATTTTATATGAATCAAGTTGATAAGATAAGAATGGTTGTACGTAATGTTAATTTTTCTCCAGCTAGGTATGAACTTTAAAAAAAATGTTGTGTAGCTGTAAATTTGAGAAGAAAAAATATAAACGTTGATGGACCTCATAAATGGAATGCTACTTATGACCTTTTGAAATTAGCATTAAAACAAAGACAAGCTTTGGATTTATATTGTGTGGAATTATTGCAAAATGTTTGCCATTAGATTGTACAACCCTCTTCTGACTATGATTGGACTGTTGCTGATATTGTCAAAAATCTTTTTAAGTTTTTGATAGTTCAACTAAAATTTTTTGTGGTATTTATTATCCAACTTCTTGTAAAGTACTTATTTAATTAAGTAACATTTGTTTGGTATTTAATAATTGTAAAACTCTAGAAACATCTGATGATGTATTACAAGCAATGAAACTAAAATATAATGAATATCAGGAAGATTTACCACTTATTTTTGGCATGGCCATTGTAATGGACCCTAGGTATTAGGTATAAATTTGAACCTGTGGATAGTTGTATAACAGTTATTTATGCAAATAATAGGGACCAAATTAGAGAATGGATATCATCAGTACGAAAAACTCTATTTGACATATAAAATTATAATAAAGATATGGTTGGTCAAAATCGATCCTCTGCATCTATTCCTGCAAGGGGCTCTTCATCATCTTCATTGTCCTAAGTAGAGGAGCTTTAGAAATTTTTAAGAGTACTAGAATGTAAACAAATTCTATATCTTCTAATTAAGAATTGCAACGCTATTTTGATCAACCCATACTTGATGTTGAAGAAGATGGCGATTTTAATCTTTTAGCCTGGTGGAAAACACAAGAACCTAGATTACCATTACTTTTCGCCATGGCCCATAATATGCTAACCCTTCATGTTTCAACCGTTGCATTATAAGTTGCTTTTAGTATAGGTGGTCGTGTCATATCTGAGAAGCGAAATAGTCTAAACCCAGAAACTGCTAAGCATTTATTTGCTTGAAAGATTGGTCATTGACGGATCGTAGAAAATAAGAAGAAGAGCGTGTGTTAGAACTTAAAGAATAAATGAAAAAGTTTATTATTATCAAGATCATCATGGATTGAGGATAGTTCATCTGATGAAGAATATTGACAAATAATTTTTTATTTCATGTATTACTTTTTGTTATCATCTCATGAAATTAGTAACTATTAGTTTTTGGGAGAGAAGTGCAAATGATTGACAGATTTTTATATGCCAACCTAGTTGAGATATACTTTTACTATAGTGATGCAGTCCTTCTCCCTAACTTCAATTGTTTACATGTAAAGAATCAAAATCTATGTATGATTTGATGTAATTATGTATTAATTTTTATAAATAATTTTTTTTCTCCTTATCTTTGATTCTTTGAATGTAGTAAATAGGCCAATTTTTAGCGCAGCCCGAATTAAGGTAATAAGGCTTAAATCGGCCAAGCCAAAAAGCCCAGGCCCACGGGCAGGGTTTGGGCCTCCCATTTTGGCCCGGCCCGGCTAGTTGACCGGTCAAAGCTTGGCCTGGCCCATTGACGACCCTTAGTCCATGGAACACTGAAAACATGAAGCTACTATTAACTGTATAATTTCTCTAAGCCTACGTGCTGAATGTGTAATTTCTCTAAGCACATGTGCTGAATCTTTCACCGCAAAACTAAAGCTACAGTTTATCAAACCAAGGGATAGGAGCAAATTTCATTGTTGGCCTCTTAACGTGCTGTGCACATCTGTGCTTTTCTTAAAAAGAAAAAAAAAAAACAGTTGTTTAAATTGGATTTTTTCCATTCTTTTTCTCAGAGAAAGATGGAAGGAATAGGAACTTTCTAAATCACAAGATAGTTGGGAAGAAAAATGTTACAGTAGGATTGGTGTCTGAATATTAAATTTGGACAGAGTTCAAACCTGGGGATCAAGATATAGAACATGTGTCTCTGTTGTAACAGTCTAATCATAGATTTTTACATTTGTTTTCTCTTTAAAGCTCCATAAACTTGCAAATTTGTTTACTTGCTTGCCTTTTTTTTTTCCTTGTCCCAATTCTACATTGCTTAGGTAAGCTTTGTTTTGTCTCCCTTGGCAATTTCTGTATATGTGTATAAACATGGATAAATATAATGAGGTTACTGAAGTCTTATCTTTCCTCTCTTGTCTATCAGATATATAAAATATGCTAACATATTGGTGGGTGCTAATGGATCTGTTAAACTTGCAAATTTTGGATTGGCAAAGGTCCTCCTTTACCCATCTTCAGATTTTGATATCATTTTTTTTACTTGTAGGTCCTGGTGCAGTTTAGTTCCCTTGCTGCTAATGTTGCTTGTTGATAACGTCGTGCAGGCTACTAAATTAAAAGATGTCAAATCTTGCAGGGGAACTGCATTCTTGATGGCACCTCAGGTTTGCCTTAAACTGGCTCCCCCTTTTTTCCTAAGTTGATTAGATTTAGGGCTTTATGCATACATACATATACATTTATGTTTAAAAAGACTGTTCCAGTTGTACTGATGACCAAGTTGAACAGCCACGTCTTCACATTGGTAAATGGTTTTAAATATTGGCTTATGGGAGTGTGTCATTTGTGTCTACTGGTATAGGTCAATGTACTGTAGCATGTTTATTTATCATCATAATTAGAGATTTAATAGGGTATATTCATAAGAATTAGTTGAGAAACACTATTTTATACTGTATTTTAGTCATATATTGATTGTTTTATCTTGAATTTCTGGCTCGAGGACTTTGGTTAAGTTGGCATAATGCTGCCACCTGCAGGAGGCGTTGGCTTTAGAACTTGGTGACTTGAAATTTATTTCTAGCTCCCTGCATTTTGATCTGGTTAACGTCAAGTCATTGTAGGGAAGAGCAGTCAAGAAGAAAGGGGGGCCCAGGGTGGGGTTGGGGCCATGCCGGTGTGGGTGGGTGGCAATCAGATCTCTCATTTGACTTTTTCACAGGGAGACCTAGTTATCACTACCGGATTAGGTAGTGATGAGCCCATGATATCTGGTCTTCCACTATAGTAGGATTTTCCGGTATCTATTATTAATTGTAAAACTCATTGGCTTTCTGTTTGTTATAGATCTGTACTAATAATTTGATACATTAATTGTCAGAATTAAATGCTATGCGAATAGGATTAGATGTTTCTTATACAAAAAAAAAGAGAAAGTGAATAGTATCACCTGTTATGTGATTGAAGCGGGAGCGATGTCAAAGACATCCAGCCATTTGGAATAAATTCTTTTTTTATCTAAATGCTAAAAAATCCGAGAAACTCTAATGTGGCAACCATTAGTCCAAGCGGCTAAAGCTTTACATATATTATATGCAGTGGTTGATATTGAAAGGCTGAGGTACAAAAATGGAAAACTGTTGCGAAGATGAACAAATAAAGGTTGTAGGTAAAAGTGTAAAATAGAGTTAAACATTTATATCAGATCAAATGTGTTATAAGTTTGCAAAACAAGTATTAGATCAAATTGTTTATGTCGGATATAATTGGTATTGCGGTCTAAGGATGAAAAATGAAATAAGTATATACATAATTAACCGGATGTTTGGAATTATAAATTAGCTGTTGAGGCAAAATGAAAAACAAACTGAGTACGTATATAAATTAAATAGAATGTTGTGCTGGACAAAATAGGTATTAATAATAAGTTGGAGAATAAGAACAAATAATATAAGGAGTTTATTAATCTACGTAATGGTACTATGGTAACTATTCCTTATGTGAAGGGCAAATTTGAGGGAAAAGTTTACAACGGAAGATCATTATTGTAAGAAACCATCGAGAACAGAAATGGAAAAAAGGTTACATGTGTATGTATAATATAAACAAACAGACACCTTTAAAGATAATATATGTAGACTATATGCATGTGTAAATATAGATTACGTATGTATGTATCTATAATATAAACAGATAGATGCTTGTATACAATTACTTTTTTAGCCTTAATATTTTTGGTTATGTCATGTATATCTGCACCCAAGCTAACTGGGATCTCAACCGCCTTAGATACTCTTAATAGTTCATATCACTGATTTGTCTTTTACTGTTTCACATAGCGTGTAACGCTATCTAGCGAACTGACTCCCACTCTGGCCAATCCAATGGCAATCATTATCCTTTTGCTCACCGGCATGGACAACCAATGAGATTTTGCCTATCGACGCAAACACCCAATTAAGTTTCATTGTGCCCGATATTATCACTTTAATCACCGGTTTAAACGCCCCAGCTCCAAGACAAACCGCCTTGCGCTTCAAAATATTCCCACCACCATGACACAATATCTTCTTCTCTATATATGTTTATATATGTGTGGTATCATTGCAGACAATAATTGGTTGTATGTGTATTTGAGGTGAAGACCTGTATGTAATATTTCTTTATATTTCAACCTTGTAAAAGGAAAGCTCTGACTTTGTGCTTGTTGGTGAGACGACGATGCATCGGCAATGCATGTTGAAGAGATCGCAGAAGAATTTGGTGTCACCGGAGTATCCATAACCTCAGATGACATTGGAACTGCCGAAGTTTGCAACAAAAGTGGTTGCAGGGCATCACTGGTTTTTGAAGCAAATCGAATAAAATGGATTGTAATCTTGGATGCCCAACATGTCCATGAAGCCTACAGAACACTTTTCTATCTCACCTGGCATGTGATAGATGCCCTATGGAATGAAACTCTCATAATCCAGCAAGAAAATTTCGAATTCACCAGCAAATTTTTGATCTTTTGCTCTTCTTCTGCATAGATTCTTCACTCCAAGCAGTTCAAGTACAGTTAAGAAATAGTATAAAGAGTAACTTGGACCAAAAAAATAGGTATTGAGAGAGAAACAAATAGAGCAAGGCTAGATGGATATAGAGAGAGTGAGACTGTTCGGGTTTTTTTTTTTTTGGTTTTACTGTGCGAAGATAGTGTTTGAGCCAGTCTATTTGGAGAATAATGTGTGAAAACTATTAGCATTAAATGCAAGAGGCCATCATGTGGTCCGGTCAAATACTCGAAGCTTTCATTCTTGGCCAAAAAGTTGAAGATTTTGTTTGTCGTCATTTTTATCCAGTTTTCATATCATTCTTTGGCTGCTTACAGTAAGTCTTCCATGACCTTCCAATTGTGTGATGAGTTCTGTTAGAATTTTTTTACCAGTTAAATTTAATGAATGCTTGATTCATATTCAATTAGTCACTCTGAATTTATGTACATATGAACTCTAACTAAAGAGGGCAGAGTTGTATCAGTTGCTCACATTTTGTCAAGAGCCCTTTTTCTTGACATGTATACTTCCATTGTATGGATGTGTCACTGTGCAATGTCTGCTATCTCTAGCAAAAGCTAAGTAGATAAATAAAGAGCCACAAAAGTAGGGTTTTGCTCAATGAATAATGGTTGTCTACTAAAATTTGACTATATCACTGGAAAAATGAGTGTGGTATCTGCACAATGTTGTAATATTTAGGCTTGGATTATTGGATGCAATGTTGGCAGCAATGAATATTTGGTGAGAGAATAATGAAATGTAAGAAAAATTACGTCTAGGTTGAGAGAAGAAAATGAATTTGTTTAGGGGCTCAATTTATGGCATGGCCATTAATTTCAACGGTGTTTATGAAAGAAGGTAATTTGTTCGATAGTGGTGTTAGTCAATTGAAAGGTAGGGTAATGATGGTTGTAGGCTTGGGTTGTCACACATACACAAAGAAAGATAGAAAGAAATAGTGAAATTCCAATTGTTTTGATATTTGTGACGGTAACAAGATAGATTATGTACTTACATAATTCAGGTTGATTATTGCAAAACTTGTACTTCTATAGCTTGACAATAATAGTTGTGGGTGTGCCATTATAGAGAAAAAGAAAGAGAGTGGTTTTTTTTTAGATGAAGATTTTTCTGTAAGTTGAGACAACTGAAGAGGGTAACTATAGTAGTGCAATGAGGCGAAAATAGTTTATGATGGTGAAAAATGGATATTATTACACAATTTATACATACTTCAGTTTAATAATGATATAATTTTTAATCTCATTGATTTACATCTTATAAAATCATTAACTTCTTTTAATTTGTATTATTTTTCATTGTCCTCTTCTTTTATTATGTAATTATCGAAAACCACTAGTACTTTTAAAAGACGGTAGATGTAGACTATATTTATGTTTGCAGATATATGTAGAGACAGTCGACAGTCATAAAATCTGTTTCTGATTATCACAGTTTTACAATTGCAGGTTGTTAATCAGAGGAACCAAGGGTATGGGCTTGCAGCAGATAATATAGAGCCTTGGGTGCACTGTCTTGGAGATGTTGACCCATCAGATTCCATACTCTCCTTTAGAATGCGTACGTAGTGCATTTGTTATGATGCCATCTAAAAATGATGTGCTCTAGCATGCTTTTGTTTTTTGGAGAAATCTGCACAACTTTGATAGTTATGTATGATGGTAGATTTTCTTGTTAACCATGTTGCATTTGGGATTGCCTGGTATTCTTGCTTGCTCGCCTACCAACCGAAGGCTTCTAAGTACTTCAACTTTCTGCGACACTGGACATTGATGTAGTTCTTAAAAGAAGCTAGCCTGACATAGATTGCTCTGAATTTGAAAGTTTCGTTCAAACATTTGCTACAAATTTGTATAACCTGATTGGTTCTTGTAGTTCTCTATCTGATTCGAGTTCAGTAGTTTGTGGTGTGTACTTGGTGAGATTTGTTGCTTATAATAGACCTCATCTTCTTCTTCTTCTTCTTCTTCTTCTTCTTCTTCTTCTTTTTTTTTTTTTTTTTGTTTTTTTTGTGATAGGCAACATAGACCTAATCTTCTTTTACTTACTGAAGTCTGATCTTTGTGAGATAGTCTGGTGGATGCGAATACTGCTAGTATAGATATTTTCTTTTGTCATAATAAGAACCTTCTTTCTTTCTTTCCTGGGGAAGAAAAAAAGAAAGACGAGATTGTCTTCTCCTTGTCTTGGTCTTTTGCTTGAACATTTGTAGGAATTGCATCAATTTTTTCTTACCGGTTTTTCCAATTTAATTGTTTCCAGGTGTTGTCATTTATTAAGATTGTGTGGCAACGAGTTCTTTGAATAATTAGCTTTTTGAATCCATAAGTTCCGATGCTTTGAATAATAATTTGGTAGCCTGAAAAACATTACAAATAAAAACCAAAATTGTCAAATAAACAAGTACCACCTGAAGGTCAGCCATAAAAAAATTGTTTGCATTGTACCATTTTGTATGTGGGATCTGTTCCTTGATCTATCTGTTAAGAAACATTTAGCTCTCGAAAATATTCTTATAATTAGCTTTTCGGCACTCTTCAAGTTGTCATGATTTAGGTTATTTTGATATTACTGAGTAGGTTTTACATTTTGTTGTGGCAAATAAATGTGAAAGTGTAAATGGCCAATGGAATTTTCTGTCAAGTCAGGTCTTGGGCGACTGGTTTAGATACACAAGTCTTAAGTCATTGCAGTTATTTGCATCCAATATTCTACAGTATGTTGGATTGTCCTTGTTTATGTGTCATGAGTGGCGATAACAGTGCCCTTTAGTTTTTTGTTGTTTTGGCTTTGATCACTCTTGATGGATTGTTCTTTTCTGTTTCTCTGCTTCTGGCCGGGTTTGTGCCTTTCCTTTTATGCCCTGGACAAGTGTTGCAATGTGGTGTTGCCTTATCTTTATATAATCTGCTGCTGCTTTTCTTCTGGTCCTAAAAAAAATGAGATACAAATAACTTCTCTAAGTCTAACTCACCAACTTTGAAGTTGAAAAGGTTATAAAGTATAAACTTTGACTAAAAGCCAAACAACTCAGTGTAACCAACACATTCAACCCAAGCATGTTTTTGAGCACGACGTGCCATCTAGTAATGGAGAGTTGCTGCATGGGTGGTATAAGCACCTCTAATTTGCAGTTGAACTTTCAAAGCTAAAACTAAATGAGGTTCCGCCAAAGGGCATACTGAAAGGAAAAAGAGTGAGAACAATTGTGCCATCATTCAAAGTAATCTGCATAGTTGCAATACAAGCATGTTGATATTCCAGGAATTTGAAATCAATGAGGGCTCATTGCAAGGTTTGAGTTTAATTCTTCATCGTAAAATGTTGGTGGGTGTTGAGGATTGTTAACCTCCATGAGTTAATGTATCGTGTTTTTGTTTTTTGTTTCTTGGTTAGGTTTACTTGTGGAAGCACACAGGCAGCATGTCCCATTCATTTATGCCTAATTACTTTTAATAAAAGTTTTACTTATCTGAAGGAAAAAAAAAAAATTTTTGTTGGAGCTTTTTTGGATAATAATTGTCTTCTGTAGAAAGGAATTTGGGGTGTTAAGGATTTGTCTAAGGTGGGAGTTCTTTGTGTGATATGAATATACACCCGACTCCGAGGCAATCAAGGTATGAGTGACAAATTAATACTCTTAAGAGCATTGATGAATATAATTTATTCGCAAATAAAAATAACAGTAAAATAGAATAGAAATTAAAGGCAGTTATATATCCACTGATACATATAACTATTTCAAATAAATTGTTTAAGTAGAATATATTTTATATATATCTTAATTTAAATATTTTAAATCCTCTCATTCAAAAAGTGTTTATTTTTTGAAAAGTAAAAAGGTTAATTACACTTAGTACCCCTATACTTTACCCAAAATCTCATTTTACAATGCCTCTTTTCTTAATTCAGTACCTACATTTATGGCCAAGTTCCAACGTGAACATTGACATCCACTTGGGCTGACAGTTTTCTTTTTCGTCCTTGAAATAATCACAAGAAAAAATAGGGTTATTACACTTGTACACGAATTTCTTGTTTGAAAAATTAAAGACAAAGGAAAAAAAGTAAAAAAAAAATGAATTTTTTAATTTAAAGTATAATGAGTACAATCTTTGGGGTATTCTTGCGAAAGAAATGTCTTTTGATTTTTCTTTTCAGGATTGTTGACTCAAGAATTTGACTCCATATTCCTAAATCAAACAAACAGATCTTCTAAGTTCTTTACTTTGGTAAAAAAAATACAATGAACTTATTTGTATTGACTTGAGTGCTTGAAAACTTATTCCTAGATTCATTTGTGATATCTCTTTCTATTTGATAGAAGAAGATAATAAATTTATAGGGTTTCATCACGAACTCATTGATTGAAAATTTTAAACTTTAAGTATGATAGAGATTAATGGAGTTTCGTCACAAGTCCCAGAGATCAAAAGCTTAGGCGAGAAAGTTCTTGAGGGCTTTACATGCTTGAATCCTCCACCTTAATTTGTGCCTCGAGATTGACGAGTAGGATCTCTAAGATTTCAGATACTCCACTCTGATAAAGCTTTTTTTTTTTTTTTTTTCTTTCATGCTTAAATCATGTATATAGAATTACTTCTTCAATTTGATGGAGGTCATCCTATATATACTTGATGATGAAAGAGAATCCCAATAAAACTCGTCCTATTTGATTATTATCTTTCTTGATTACTTTTACTTCTAAAGAGATAAGTCAATATTTGTTAAGAGTTGTTTGAAAAGTACTCGTTATTCATTAAATTTTAAATAGATAAATATCACTTTAACATATGGCAGCACATGGTATTTGATTTGTCAATAATTGTGTACCTTTGCAACATATGACAATTTGTAGTTGGTTGAAATTTTACATGCCTACAAATGTTCTATTGAGACTTCAGATAATTATTTTTTGTTTGTTTAACACATGATGATTGACATAAGTTTGCATTATAACTTAATTGTAAGTGTAAGAGAATTAGATGTTAAAATTGAAAAAATAAGGACTAAAATGAGATTTAGAGCCTGTTTGAACCTTAGAAGAGAGAAGGACAATTTTTTCTTTCACTTCCATTGTTTAGTTCTACATAAGAGAGAAAAATGGAAGGGAAAGGGAAGAAAAAGGGAAAAAGTTTTTTAAATCACTCTTTCTCTTCTTTTTTTTTTTTTTTTTTAATTTTCCTTTCATTTTATTTACAAAGTCAAATAAAAATTTTTTTTTTTTTTTCTTTACTTTCTTTTTCCTTTCCTCTCCCTAGCTCCATACAAGTTGTTAGTGTAGTAAATACTCAACACTACATAGTGAGAATAAGTATATGCCCATCGATGTGAAAACTAACCTAAAACGAAATTTTATATAGACTTGGGCCCAAAATGCCCGGCTGGACCAAGTGCAGCTCAAATATCACAGTATGCACACGTGTATTGTTTATAGCCTCAATCTTTCTTATCAGATTGCGTGAGGTTTGATTTAAAAAAAAAAAAAAAAATTTATGTAGCAAAGCTGTCATAGTGTCATTGTTTCGTGAACGTGACAACACTATGGCACGTGGATTCGGCACACCCGAATATCCGTTTGAAAAGAGCCACGATACCATAATATGCACCCACAAAAACGAAAGCAGTACGGTACCTAATAGAAAAGCCACACTCCCCACGAAGCGACGCAACCTTCGGCAACGTGCGCGAGCGAGCAAACATCGCATGTTTGTTCTCTCTTTCCTCCCATTTCCGAACCCTCCTCCGATCTCTTCCTCTCTCTCTCGTCCCTCCCTTACCCGCCTTCGAATTTAAACCCCACCATCGTCATTGTCCCCCATTTCTCTAGCTCAACAGTGGGACGTTACTGCTTTTTTACCCTTCATTTCCAGGTACATTTGATCTCGATCCCGATCTCGATTTGGATATCCGCAACGTTAAATTTTTATTGGGTTTTCAGTGTCTCTGTTATTTTCAATTTAGCATGTTTAAATTATGGGTTTGGGTGTGTTAAATTGAAGGCCTTCTAGGTTGTTTATATATATGCGTGCATGTGTTGACTGGTTAAAGTTCATGACTGAGAAAATGTGTTTTTGTTTTCTGGTCTGTATAATTACTTTCTTTCTGTGCGTACTAATTGGGTAAGTTTCTTTCAAATTTTTTGATTAAGCTTAGTTTTGTATGTAAAATGGGTGTAATTAGGTTTCCCATGTAAATTTAGTCTGGGTGTTGTATTATGGAGCCACCGTAGTAAGCAGCAGAGAGAAGTAGAAATGAGGGGCTTATTGATTGAAATTATTTAAGAGTTTTAAATTCAAACACTGCAAGTAAGCGAAGACGTGTGTTTTAGGGGCACGGGCACCCGGAGATTTCATGCTGGGAATGCATATTTTAATTTGGATTGTGTCCAGGCTTACACGAGGGTTTTTATAGTGGTCTGCTTTCAGGACCATCCTCTCTTCAAGCATTTAGTCCTTTTCATCTTTACTGGTTTTTACTTTAAAAGAAGCTGGATATTTTCGAACCTTATCAACCTTGTCGTGACTTGTAATCTGCAGTTAGTTTGATAATATTCAGGTTTTTAGGAGATGATATGTGAATTTAAGGTACTGTACTGTGGTGAGGAAACTCTGTTTCCTAGGTTTGTCAATGTTGACCACAAAGTCATGTTCAATTTTTTTCTCTCTTGAAGAGTTATGACCCTTAGAGTGAAGAAAACTTGGGTGATTTAAAAGGAAATGCAGGAGATGAATTCAACATGCTATAGAACCTTCACATGGTGGAAGCATGAATCTGGCTACCCACAAATCTCTCACTTGGAAAGATGATCAGAGGTGGGTTGAGATTATCCCTCGCCTATATGAAGATACTACTAATCAATTGTATGGTTACAATTCTATTATAGGTTTCTTTTTTATTCTTTTATTTTTCCTTTTGAAAGAAAAATTGAAAGGACTATTTTTCTTTTTTTTTTTGACATGTAAAAGGAATTTTTTCATGTTTCTGCATTATGCTTCATAATATTCAGAGTAGGCATTGTATCTTATACAAAGAAGATCCTTGCTCCCCCACCTAGCGAAGAAGAAGAAGAAGAAGAAGAAGAAGAAGAAGAAGAAGATCTCTACGGATTACATTATATTATACACAATAAAGTACATTATGACAAAACGCTTAGCTTGTAATGTGTTCCATAGTTGGGTACTAGTATGTGGTTATATACAGTATTTTAAATAGGTTATTCTGTATATAATTCTAGTAGTTAGTATTTAATGATATGTTTGAATATAGAATTTAAATTATGGAAAACAGGGTGTTGCTAAAGTGCTAAATAGTTGTACCAAATTAATTACCCGGTTGATTTGTATGCACATGTGATGTGTGTTGGATGGATATCCTTAAACATAGTGTCTTCTTGTGCCATCGCTTGCCCCACGGGCGGAGGATTCAATCCGCGTAACATATTGTCATCTTTGGTAAAAGTTGGAGTTTTAGGGTTCAAAAAAATGTTAGATAGTTTGAGAGTTGGGGATTTTGATTAGTAGCTTAAGGAAACTTAGTAGATGAATTCTACATACAATACAACCTTCACAAGGTGGAATAATGAATTTGGCTACCCATAAATCTCTCTCACATGGAAAGATGATTTGGGGGGTGGGGGGTGAGACTATCCCTAGCATATATGAAGACATTACTATTCAATTCTATGGTTACAATTTTATTATAGGTTTATCTTTTGTTTTTCCTTTTGAAAGAGAAATTGAAAAGAATAATTTCCTTTTTTTTTTTTAACCTGTAAAAGGAATTTTTCATGTTTGTGCAGTATGCTTCGTAATATTCGGAGTAGATCTTGTATCTAATACAAAGAAGACCCTTGCTTGCCCACCTAGAGAGGAAGAAGAAGATGAAAAGGATCTCTAGGGATTACACTATATTAAACATAACAAAATACATTATGTTTTATGTAACAAAACACTTAGCTTGAAAGGTGCTCCAAAGTTGGGTACTAAAATATGGGTGTATACAGGGACCAGGACATTCAAATAGATTATTCTTTATGTAAAATTCTAGTAGTTCTTATTTAATGATATGCTTGAGTAGAATTTAAATTATGAAAAACGGGGTTACTAAAGTACTTAAGAGTTGTGCCGAAGTAATTTTGGTGTTGATTTGAAAACGTGTTGAATGAATATCCTTAAACATGTTGCCTTCTTGTGCCACCATCAGAGAGACAGAGAGAGAGAGAGAGAAAGGAGAGGGGGGGGGGGGGGGGGGGGGGAAATTCAATCTGCTTAACATATTGTGATCTTGTAAAAGTTGCAGTTTTAGGTTAAAAAATTGTAACATAGGCAAGGGTTGGGGATTTTGATTATGGATGTAAAGATGAAGTTGTGGAGTTGTTTTGGCCTTAAAAAATATTGGGTTTATTAGAATTTTTTTATCTAAGCAAGGGTTGAATGAGTAAAGGAGGGAGGGTTGATTTAGGGCAAAAAGGAAGATAACAATAGTTGGCTTAGGGTTTTAGAGGTATGACCTAGTGCTTGAGCCTCCTGTCACTATATTGCACAGCTTTATTCTCGTGTGCAGAGAGGCTATTACTTTTGGGTTTTAGAGACCTGTATTGTACAAAAATTAAAGAAAAGTGGAAGAAGTTAGAAGATTCTGGAGAGCATTCCTAGTGTCATGCATCACAATTGAATTTCTTAATTATCGAGTCTAAAATTTTTTATTCAGCATTCCAATTTTTTCTTTTTTCTTCAACAACATGTGAATCCGTGGTTTTTCCTTTCATTTCACCAGAATTTGATATTCTTGGACACTATCCACCCAATTGCAACTACTTCCCTTATTGTTTTTCATTTTAGGTAAAAAAATTAAAAGAAGACTTCCTAACATTATTTAGTTGTGAACAACTGGAAACACTTTCTTGAGTTCAAATAAGTAATGTTTCATCCAAATAGCACCACACTGATAAGCAATTTCACAATTATTAGGGTATTAGACTTTTAGTGAATTCTCACTTTATCACCCTTACTTTAGGAACAAAAATTAAAAAGTAAAAAGAACCAACTTTTAAGTTATGGAAAAAGATAATATCATGTCCTTCAAGTTTAGTACATCCTAACAGAAAAAACAAAAAAGAGGCTCTATGTATTAAAAGATTTGTTAACATTTTGAAAACTTTTTTTAAAATAACACCACTCAACATATATCATCTCAATTGTCACGTTTTAAATGTATTATAGTGTTGGCATCATAACTTTTATTGATGTAGGTGATAATTTAACACAAAAAGTTGACTTTATTGTTTGCATGTGGGAATAATAGAAAAAGTGATTTTGCATTTGTAGTTCCATAGAGAAAGAAATAATTTTTTTCCTCTCTTCAAAAATAGTCTTAAATAACTCGTCTCTAGTAGCATAAAAGAGGATGAGAGGCAAAAGATACCCTATTTTAGACCTGAAGGCCTTAGTCATCTTTGGAAAGTTTATTTTGGAGGGTTGGAAAAAAGATGAAAAAAAGAGTTAGTTTAATGCTTGTTGAAATTGAAAGATACCTTTTAGTACAAATTGCCTCTAGATTGCAAAATTTGCGATTCTCTTATGATTCACATAGATTCGTTCACACTCTTTACAAATGAGATCAGGGATCAAAATTTTGTTTCTGTACGATGATCCGATTAACACGGAAGTAGAAACATTTCAAAAAAGTTCCAGAAATTTCAGAATGTTTTGAGAACATTTCAGAAGTAACAAACATTAATATAGTAAAATATAATTTTTTGGGTTTCTGTCAATAAAATTTTTCTAACATTTATGAGAAGTTAAATACTTGTGATGACACAACTTATTATTTCAGTAAATATCTCTGTGTTTTGATGAAAATAATGAGTTCCATTATTCCTCCAGTGTTTCGTTTCGCTCTCTTCGGAAGCAAAAACGTTTCGGCCAGTTTGATGGAAATAAATGAAAATTTTATTTCTTGTATCAGATTTAATGTTACGATTCATATCGAAGAGGTGTCAAATAGAATTGGATCACATCATTTGAATGGTAAATCTTAAGATTTTGACAAATACTTATGAAGCCCATTAGCATAGTTTGCCTCAATAAAGACTCAATTTTGTCCACACCTGAATTATTGGGATCCAAAATTGATATTTGACCAACTAGCAAGATTTCTCTCTTTTCAATCTCCTTTTTCTTTGAGCTACCTACTTAGGGATTGCATCACTTTGTTTGGGTTGGATGGTAAAGCAATGTTGAGATATTTGTTTGACGCAGCATCTTTTCATTTGCTACCTATTATGGTTAGTACTATGTGAAGCGATTTTGTTCTGTTTTCCTAGTTCTTGTAAATAATGTGTATGTTTCTCTTTTATTAATCTCTTGAATCGCAACCCTAGGGCATCTAGCATATTCTTGTCAGGAATTATGCTGGTGATAGCATGTGAGTGGCTGTTACTTATTGAAGTTCAGGTTAAGTTGAAAGGTAACATGCTCGTGTTGTACTGTTTCTTTCTTGACAACTTTACCATAACTTCTTTATTTTCATTTGCATTTCAACTTTCAAGTTATTGGGCATTACCAGGACGGCTAGGTTTTGTGGATTTGGATTTTTTTCCACTCATGTTAGCTGAATTTATGTGGTTTTTTAACTTAATTTAGGAGTAGACAGCTCGTAAATGACAATGTTTGACATGGCATTATAGCCTTCAAGCAGTTGCTCTTTAATCATTCAACATATGGGGTTCAGAAGCATATTTTGCCTTTCGGTATAAGTTTACTGTCTTGATTATTTTACTCTACGGTTCTTCCACACAAATGAATGCATATAAGATTATGCCTTATATCTAGATTTTTGTAAGTGGTTTTGTTGGGAGACCTATGCCTGTTGCCATAAGTACTGGTGATTGACTGGGTTATTTTGCATGTAACTTCGACATAGCACAGTGCTTGCTCATGTTGTAGTGTCACCATATATGTTCTTCTTGTATTACCATTTATAATGTTGTGGTGACAATTATTCATGTTAGTACAGTGTAATGACTCGTTTGGTGGCAGAGTTATTATGCCAAGTGGTTTGATTGCTAGTGGATCTCAGCACTTTCAATGACTTGATGTTTTCACATTTCTGTATCTGTTTCTGGAAAAAAAAAAAAAAAGAACTTAATGAGATGATAGTTTCTGTGGACTCATTGGGAGTTATTTTCTTTCTGATTTCTCTTACTTTCTCATCTCTTCAGCTCAAACAAACCATTAGGCTCCTTAAGGGCGTACAAAGGTGTATAGTCATAGCTGTTATGTACATAAAAAGATTAGTGTAAAAAATATTTCGGTTTAGGTTCTTTAAGGGCGTAACAAAGGGGTGTAGCTTTGAGTTCATAATTAGGCAAGGAAACTTAGGTTTTGGTGCTGTTCCTGGGACCAGGCTGTAAATGTTGCCCATGATTCATGAATAGGTCACAAGAACAATCTTGGGCTGGTTTGATATATTTTTGTGTGCTGAATTTTTGAAGGAAAAATGGCTTAGGCTTGTAAAATAGGTTTTAAGGGCTTGGATAGGAGGTTAACGGTCAGGTTATTGCTTTTAATACCTTAAAGTCTGACTTTAACATCCATACAAACCAACTAAAAATCATTGATAAACACAAAAGGGAAGAACTACTGCCCATGTTCAGGAAATTTGAATTTACTGGAATACACTGGACCCCCTAAAACATAGCAAAATGTATACAAAACTGAACTGGATGGAAAGTAGCTTAAAGAAAGTATAAAATAAGACTTGATTAAAGCTGCACTAAATTATGGAAGGTCCCAAGTGGGCCCCACTGTGAAATAGATTGAAGCTATGATATTGCCTCATTTGGGTTTGCTTTTTCTTGGGGGTTATTTTAGGCTGTATAAAAACACGTGATCTCATATGAATTGAAAATTTAAGTTTATATAGGTACAGTATCTTGATTGATTTTTATTAATTCTTTTTTTTTTTTTGTTTTGGTGATATATGATGGCCACTTGTGAGCTTCTGAATGCTACATTTAAAATGAGCATGGTTTCTGAGACTATAATTCTTCATGCTAATTTATCTGCCTCTGCTTCACTTTATCATGAAATTGGGTTTGCTTAAATCCAAATTGCACTTCCAAAGTTCTAATATGGGCAGAGTGGACATGCACGTGCACATGCTCATGCAGTTGCACTCACATGCACAATTACAAGAGATCTTTTTCTCGAGACTTCCAACTGGCACAATCCTTATATCTATCCCCAAGATTTTTCCCAAGCAATCTGCACCACATACATTGAAGCTGCTTCCTGTAGGACAATCCTGAACCCAACCCATCCAACCCTGAATTTAACCTGCCCAAGACAATGATGGGTCAGTTTGGGAATGGACTATCTTTATAGGTTGGATTTTGATGTACTAGTGTAGTGCAAATTCAAACCTAAGTCCAAATTTAGGTAGTACAAGGAAACTGCATGCAGGTTTGCGCAGAGTAACTTTTTTGGCAATTGCTATTGGTTTTTGTTTAAGACTGCAAAACAAAGAAGTGTGTAAAAATGTCCTTAATTTGGCTGCAACAGAACCCTGGAGATAAAGGTTTGTGTATGTTGGTCTCTTTATCTTTTCTATGGGAGGCTTAAGCTAATGCTTCAACAATGAAACACTCAAAATGTATAAATGAAAGTTGTATCAAGAAAGCCTTAGTGGCAAACAATTTTGATCCAACTGTTCTGATCACTGCATTTTTTTATGTGTTAATTTCACCTAGACCCCTGAGGTTTGGCGTATCGGCACCTGAACCCTCTACCTTTAAAAAATAGGCACCTAGATGCCCTACCGTCAATCTTTGCAAATAATTATTAAATCTGGGGGTATTTTGAACTTTTAGCATCCTATATATGTAGAGAGATGTATATAGAGCCTCGAAAAATGAATGACCCTAAGTCAATCTGCTTTGTTGAGTTCTCTTTGTTTTCCTTTGTACTTGAGAAGACCATAGCTGTCAGAACCAGATGTTATTTGCCAGAAACCCCTCAGTGGATTCATCCACAACAACAGCTTGCCAGATTACTTTTATTGCTGGCTTTGGGCCTTGCATCGGTTGTGAATCGCATGCACTAGTTGAAGCAATTCTAATGACTCTTTACTAGACATGAATTTCGA
This sequence comes from Euryodendron excelsum, assembly GCA_033060915.1. Lineage (NCBI taxonomy): Eukaryota > Viridiplantae > Streptophyta > Magnoliopsida > Ericales > Pentaphylacaceae > Euryodendron > Euryodendron excelsum. The sequence goes on along the minus strand of CM065389.1, from coordinate 21,303,113 downwards.
AATGGTGGAAACTTGCAGTCTCCCTAAACATGCACCTAATTAATCACATGAGAACAACTCCTTTCTCATTGTAAGGTATATCATTAAACCCTCAATTACTATGATATCTCCCTTAAGATTGTATTCACTAGATCCTCTGGTATCAACTCTCTCTCTCTCTCTCTCTCTCTCCAACCTCTTGTGGGATATACTTGTGTGTATTGTGGTTTTGTTTATGGAGATTTGGACTATTGTCTGGATTGAACTTCTTATTGTTGTTGTTTGGTTTTTTTTTTTCCCCTGATTTTCTCAACTACTTAGATTTGGACTGGTTTTGTGGGTATGGGATTTTGCATGATGTCGACAAAGAATAGGTTTCTCGTGAGTCTGAATAGTTCCCTCAAGTCTAATCTGGTTTTTTATTTTGAATTCGTCAATGTAACCAAGTTCTTGATACATGAATATGTGAGTTTAAGGCTCCTGGTATCTGCAAGATGTGGCCATTTATATTTAGTGACAAATTAGTATTAAGTGAGCACTAAGAAGGATTAGTGAAGCACAGTGCATGAAATACCACAGCATTGGATGGGAATTCCTGTTGGAGGAGCGAAGAGATTCTGTATTGTTGAGGCTGGGGAGAGATCGGTGTCTGTGTCTGTGGGTGAGTTTTGCCGAGACAGAGTGTAGTTGGCAGCTAGGGCAGTTTTAGGATTTATAATTGCTTTTATGACAGTTGGAGCAAGGAGGCAGGTTTTCTTTACTTTTATTGCAAAGGGAGGCTAGATTTGTGGTCAACTTGGTCAACAAATGAAAAAATGCAAACAGAGCTAACTGCTGGGGGTCCCATTGCAGATACACAAACCTCACGGGTCTATGTGAAATTAAAGCCCCTTTTTTTGCTCTCATTTTTATCCATATTCGTTTATGAGGTGGATTTGTTTGTTGTGCTATGTGCAGGTCAAATTTGTCATAATCATTACTTTCAGTTGCTTTTAAGTTTTAAACCTTGACCTTTACCATTTTGGCCATGTCTGTATGATGCTCTCAGCTTTTCTATATTTTTCATCACTAAGCTGACTAGGTACTTCACTGCTGGGTATATGATTTTAAACCTCTGTTTTGTAGTGTTTCATCTCATAGTGGCTTCATCATGTTTGGCAAAACAATGATAATGAGATAATTTATGAAATATTTTCTTGGGGGGTAATTATTTATGGTAATGTGACATAAGTTATCTTTGTCATAGTATAGGGCAAGCAAATAAACATTAGATAGCATATTAGCATGAGAAATATGCTGGACTGATTTGAGTCCTATATGAAAGGCAATTTACTGACTGAATTTCTATTTTACCCAAAAATCTGTTTGCATGTTCTTGAATATTTGAGCATTAACTTGTTAGAATGATTTGTCCATATTCTTTTATGAGGTGGATTTGTTTGGTGTGCTATGTGCTGGTCAAATTTGTCATCATCATTACTTTCAGTTGCTTTTAAGATTTAAACCTTGACCTTTATCATTTTGGCCATGTCTGTGTGATGCTCTCGGCTTTACTATATTTTTCATCACTAAGCTCACCCAGGTACTTCACTGCTGTGTATAGGATTTTAAATCTATGTTTTGTAGTGTTTCATCTCATAGTGGCTCCATCATGTTTGGGAAAACAAATGATAATGGGATGATTTATGAAATTTTTTCTTAGGGGGTAATTATTTATGGAAATCCGACATTTGTTGTCTTTGTCATAGTACAGGGCAAGCAAATAAACATTAGATAGCATATTAGCATGAGAAATATGCTGGACTGATTTGAGTCCCATATGAAAGGCAATTTACTGACTTTAACTTCTATTTTGTTTGCATGTTCTTGAATATTTGAGTGCTAACTTGTTAGAATGATTTGATCTGTTACTGCACATTTTGCTTTATTTTATTTGACTTTGGTTTGGAACTAGTATCAGGTTTGACTTGTGAATGGCAAAGGTCAGCAAGGTACGGCGGAAGTCCTCTCAATGCCATAGGGTCACCCTGTATCCAGTACCATCCCATTCTTCGAAGGTTTTGAGAGATGCTTATCAGAAGAAGAAAGGTTCAAAAGCACTGGAGAAGAAAGAGTGGGAGGACGCAACTTGCTCAGTTTGTATGGAGTATCCTCACAATGCTGTCCTCCTCCTTTGCTCCTCTTACAACAAGGGCTGTCGCCCTTATATGTGTGCCACTAGCAATCGCTATTCCAACTGTCTTGAGCAGTACAAGAAAGCTTACACCAAAGTTACTTCAACTCAGATTGCTGAACCATGGCATGGCTCCGTGGATGATTCAGGTCTCAGTCTGGGGATAGGATGTTTCAATGAAAAGACAGAAGGATCGGAGCTTTTGTGTCCACTTTGCCGGGGTCAGGTGAAAGGTTGGACAGTTGTGGAACCGGCACGGAAGTATCTTAATACCAAGAGGAGAACCTGTACTCAAGATAACTGCTCATTTATTGGAACTTACAAAGAACTGAGGAAGCATGTAAGGGCAGAGCACCCATGTGTGCGTCCACGAGAAGTGGACCCTTCACTTACAGAGAAATGGAAAACGCTTGAGCATGAGAGAGAACGAGAAGATGTGATTAGCACAATTAGATCATCTATGCCAGGGGCAATTGTAATTGGAGATTATGTAATAGAGAGGACCTATCGTGGCTTTTCTGGAGACTACGATGCAGACAACTCTCTGGGTGGTGGTATTTTCAGGTTGGAATCATTCGGTGGAGGTGGAAATGATCATCATGTCAACTCACATGGGTTTTTTGAGAGTGTTTATCACTCATGGGACGAGGAAGATGTCGAGATGCATCATGATGGCAATGTGGCTGCATCTGGTCATTTTGATGATAATTATATCTCCCGCTTTAGCCGTTATCGCAGCAGATTCCTGCCGGGGAGGTTGAGGCGGAGGCGGAGGCACAGAGGCGCAGAGCAGCTGACGGAGCTAGATAATTTACACGGCTAAAGTTTAGAGGAAAGGGGTGCAAACAGGGAAACCGGGGCTTCAGCTCATCTACTAATGGGTAGTTTGACATTCATTGTCGCGTGACACCCGGCTAAGCTATATATGCTAGGGAAAGTATAGCACTTGGATCACAATAAAACGATGTCAGTTGTAGTCAGTGGCAGTGTCCCGGCTAAGCTATATATGCTAGGGAAAGTATAGCACTTGGATCACAATAAAACGATGTCAGTTGTAGTCAGTGGCAGTGTGCGGCATCGTAATGGGGAACTGCTCAGCAATGTCAACAGTTTGTGTGGGTGAAGAAGCAAATCTGAAGCATTGCTCCCTGATGTTAGATGTCTAGGATTGTGACAATTACCTGGTTGTTTCGATGATTAGGTCACATTTTAATTATATGCATAGTGGTCATTCAGACAGAAGGACATTGATAGTAAGTGTGTCCTTTTAATGTTTATTATCTTTGAACATATCTTTGCTTTGGTTCATACTTTCTATGTATCATGGATTTCTTCATGTACAGCTTCGTAACGTTGGGAAAGAATTTTCTTCCATGGTTGTGGCAGCCAAGCTGACTCTGAATTAGTGTGCAGTGATGGTTCTTCATTAGGGTTTGTAGGACGGCATGTGAGTCTTTTGTGTCGGTTCCTCCGATCTGATAAGGTCTCAAATCTGATTCCTACCCAGATCGGGAAATTTGAAGTCAAAATTCTCTGTCGATCTATTATCTAAAGCCGCCTCCATCTATATAACAGGAGGGATTTGGAGCCATAAAACAGAATTTGTGGATTTAACATTCTCCTAAGAAACATATGAAACTACTGTCGTCTATATATAGGATTTGGTGATGGAAAAGGAAGAGGAAAGGGAAAAAATGAAAAAAAAAGAGAACAAAATGAAATGATTTGGTGATGAAAAAGAAAAAGAAAAAGATTGGTGATGGAAAAGGAAGAGGAAAGGAAAAAAATGAAAAAAAAAGAGAACAAAATGAAATGATTTGGTGATAAAAAAGAAAAAGAAAAAGAAAGGTACGAAAAAAAAGGAGAATAAAATGAAAGAGGCAAATCTCACTTTTTTCTTTTTCTTTTTTTACTTTTTTTTTGGATACTAAACACATTATTAAGATCTACTCCTTTTATAGAGAAAGTAGGGTGAACCGCACCACAATGATATTGCAAATTTCAATACAACAATCATATGAGAGCATAGCTGCATAGGCACATAAGCAAAAGCAAACCAGCATCCTTCTTATGTTTATTGATAGCCATTACACAATAACCATTTCAACCTTATGATGCAAAACCCACAACCAACAAATATGGATTTTGAGAGCGGGAGAGAGAAAAGGAGGAGGGTCACGTGGTCCTTGATAATTTTTTATCTAGATCAGTGTTCAGTTATAGAAATGCCAATTTTTCATCTAGATTAGTGTTCAATTATAGAATTGCCACCTGCACATCATTTCGGTGAAAGATTGTATAAAGATTATGTAAAAATATAATGTTCCTATTGATGTTAGGTGTCATTCTACAATGTGATGTTACTGAAATCTCAGTTGAGGGCAATTGTTTGCAGGAAAATGAAGTATGCTAGTTAGATGTATCTCTTGAGTTCTTAAAATTGACTTGGTAACTTTGATCTTTCACCAGTAAATTTAGGAGAAAAATCAACAACACGGGCAGCAAAAGTGGATTAATAGCGCAGTTTTAAAATGTGGCCAAAAAAGTACATATTTTACATCTATATCTAACAACAAACTCTTGAGTATTTCCCCATGATGTATCTATACTCTAACATCAAGATGTTTAGATCGGAGATGCATGTTATCAAACAACTTCTATTACTCTTTCCAAAATAAGTAACTATTCTGTATATATTACATATGAATCAACACCATCATCATCTTCATCATCAATCTCATGACCTTTTTTGCACTGCCACGTACATGATAATTCTTCAGCACACCTTAATCTTCTCTGAACATACGCACAACTGAGAAAAAAAATTAATAATGCATGATTGATGACAAGACTAGACAAAAATGCCATTTTTACACAAACGTGAGAAATGCTTCTCCCAATGGTTTTGTGTTCCCTCTATTAATGTCTGCGTGAAAAAGGTTACCTTTTGTTCAAGAATAGCTCTTATTGATTTCAGATTTTTAAAATACCAACATACTTATATTGTAACATTGCAGACTACCTTGAATGCTGGTACAATTGTTATAATTCTTTTTCCTAACTTCAATATGCCTTTGGCAGATTCTTATTTAATTTCGGCCTTGAAAGTACAATTGTAGATTGGAGGTGCTTCTCAGTTTAATACCACCTATGCAGCTATTCTATGAGGTAACAAAATGATAGAGCTATCAAAAGGATTTTGTTCACCGAAAGGGAAAAAAGCGGCTAAAGAATGAGAAAGTGTGGGTGGAGGTATAACGTACGCAGCTAATGGAGAGAGAAATTCAAGGACAGCTTTGGGCCTTTGTTGCTGAAGAAAATGGAGTTGAGCTTTTAAAGTTTTCATTTCGACAGTTTCTGAGCAAAAGCTGCTATGAAAGTTGAATTGGAATAGGCCATCTGCAATAATTCTTGATGAATTTTGTTGAAGCTGGAAAATTATGAAATCAAGGGATGCAAATTTGACATTCAACTTGTGAGATAACTGCACTTGTATGCCAACAATCTTCTTCAACTTTTTATTCTAGGCAAAAACATTATCAGACTCCCAATATAGAATTGCTTCTTCTATATGGATTTTTGGAAGTGGGTTTGGAATTTTTCAGGCATACTTGGTATGTTTTTGAATGTTTTCATAGTTCAAAGGAGAAAAATCATCAAGTTAGAATATGTAAAAAAGTGGAACAGGAGTCAGCGATTAGGATGGAAGAATCGTAGTAGCTATGGTAAAAGAGGATGGTTTTCCAGAATTTCGGACATAAAAATTAAATTTTCTAGGGGTTCCCCCAACAAACCAACTTCTGGATTCTCTACTTCATATTGTTCCTCTAAGAGTTGATGAGAAGATTTTTTCTTCTTTTGTGGAAGAGAGCCTTTTGCTGGGGTAAAATCAATTTATTGATGATTCCACCAATCATCACAGTCACATACATTAAAAAAAAATGATATTAACGAAATAGTATAATCCAGTGAGTCCGGGGTCAATTCCACAAAGATCAGATCAATATGATGAATTGGCTCACCAATGATCTCTAAGTTGAATAAGAACTTTAAATACTTCTAACGGGAAACCAACAATTGTTGTTTGAAGAGTTGATTTGAATTAAACTAAGCTACTGAAAATGATTTTATTTGAATAAAGGAAAGTCTTGAAACGATTGTTTCAATTAATTGCTTCACCTAGAATTCTAATCGAGGTTTTTGATAACTCAAATCATTGACTACGTTGCGAGTCTTTGATTCGGAAGATTTAACAATAAAAACATGAACTCTTTAATGACTAACCCTAGACTTGTAATCAAATTAGAGTTATAGATTCATACCATCGATTTGTGTAATATTTACTCCAAACTAGGATTTGTACATAAATATTACCAAACTTAATAAAAAATCTAAGTTTTCATAAATACCTAGGGTTTGATCACCAAGAATTAAGAAGAAGAAGAAGAAGAAGAAAACATTGAAACCCTAATTACTTTAATTATTTTTTCAAGATCTTCACAATTGATCCCAAGATGAAATTTAGCTATTTAATGCCATTACAAATACGCAAATATATATATTGAAATTGTAATGAAAACGATTGACTTCGATTACAAAGTAATGAAAAACCTGTGAAAACTATTAAGTTCTACTATAAAAAAATCTTTAAAAACTTCTAAGAGAAACCCTAAAACTCATAAAAGAAGAAGCTCTGTTGAACTAGGTCCAAATCTGCCTTAAATAGGCTGTAAAAAAATTAATTTTTAGTGACCTGTTTGAACGGGTTGACGGCTGTTCGAATGGGTACTTCAAACCTGATTCAAATGGAAAAAATAGCCTCTAAAATTTCAAACTAAGTGAAACCCGCTCGAAGGGGTTTCTAATAGTTTTAGTGCGTTCAAACAGCTTTCTAACGGGTTTAGGGCGTTCGAACCGTTCAAACGCCTTCAAAATCCGTTTGAATGGGTTACAAAAATGAATAGATCTCTAAAAGTTACACAAAATCAATGTATTATGGAGCCCTGTAGCACTTGTGGTTTGAGAGATATGATCTTTCAAAGTTTCAGCCCTGCGTTGTTTAATAACTTGTACCCCAGCTTCAGCAACTTATACTCTGATAGCATCCTCTTGAAACCTATGTTAGAATTTTGTCCGAAGTCCTCCAATTTAAGATAAAAAAGGTATATAAAATCTTAAACTAAGGCTAACCAACCACAAGTTAAAGTTTTATAATTGCACTTTTGAAGCACAATTAATAGTAGATCTTCAAAAAGATTGAGTTTAATGGAGAAGAAAGTAGATTTAGGTTCCTACTTTTTGAAAGAGATTTGACTGAGGCATTAAAGTTTTGAAGAAAACAGGGGTCTGAAGATTGGATAGGTCAGAAATTTTGGTAAGTTTTCTCATAGTTGGTGATCCAAATATTTGGCAACAGTTTCCAAATATCAGATCTACAAAGTTATTTTGAAAGGTATACACAAGAAGGATAATCTGAAGTACCAATATTAAGAAACAAAGCATCTCTAGTGTTGCTTGATATTGCCTGATCAAAAGCATGATTTTGGATGCAATAGGCCATCTGATAATGGAGAGGTACTGTATAGGTGGTATTGACCTAAGAGGCACCTCCTATCTACCATTGTACTTTTAAAGCCGAAATTAAATGAGAATTTGCCAAAGTCATATTAAAGTTGGGAAAAAGAGTTATAACAATTATGCCAGCATTCAATGTAGTATGTACCATTGCAATACAAGCATGTGGGTATTCCAGAATTCTGGGATCAATAAGGGTTATAATTGAAATAACAGGTAATTGTTTTCTCCCATGAAAAGAAAGTGCAATTCGAATAGCACCGAAATATAGATAAGTGAACCCTTGCATTTGTCATTGGAAAGAAAAATCTTCTGGAAGAGTAAGTGTGACCAGTTGTTCATGCCTTGGAGGATGGAATTAAATGTTGATAAAAAACAAGAGGCTTAAATATATTCTTTGACACATGAATGTATTGGAGTAGAAAAAACTTGACGAATGACTTAAGAGACAGAGGATGAATAAAGTTTAGTAAAAGCCTTTAAAGATTAAGAAAAGAAACATTTGTAATAGGTACTTAACAAGACTCATCATAATATTCTATTTCGTACAAATTGTCTATTTAGAAGAATTACTTGTTTGAAAATTAGAAGAAGAAAAAGAAGAAGGCAGTTTAAGTGAAGAAGTGGTCATAAAATAAGAAAGATGTGTGTCTCGTTTCTCTAGTCAACTAGTAACACTAAAAACTTCTCCATAAAATGATATCCAAAGAACCTCAAACTAATTTAATCTCCAAAGCTAAGTTCTAATCAAAATTAACTATTACATTCAAAACAAACCTCAATGCACTAGCTCTGCTCACTCAAATCCTAACTGGTAAGAGAATTCAATTTTTCTAAACATAAGATTTCTGATGTGAAGCTACTCGTAGTATGCATGCCTAAAGGTACTTGTAGTTACCTATAAATGTGACACACCATATAACACGTTAGGTACAACACTTAATACATGACTAGGCTGGCCTCTTCGCCTTTTGACTTCACATTACATAAGTGACATGGCATAACAAGACCTTGGATTGCCTAACACAACCAACTACTCTACTTATTATACATATCTACTTCTCATTATTTGTTTCTCAGGCATTTTCAAGCAAGGGCCTCTTTTATGTTACACAAGGTATTGACTCGTTATAGTTCAATTTGCAACCACATAGAAGGTTCAATCACAAAGGAAGAAAATATGATTAAAATAGACAAACTAGATATTTGATTTATAGAGAGCTAGTATTTTACAAAGATAGTTACAAATAGATATGACACACCATATGACACGTTAGGTGAATCGCTTCTTAAGATGTTCAGAAATTGAGTTCTTGCAAGAAAATGGATGTCGCGATTGAAAAATAAAATTCTGTGAGTATCGGAGTCATAATTATCATAATCAGACCAGACCGATTGGTTAAATCGGAAACCGAAGGGTTCAGCGGTTTGGTTCAAATGATTGGATCGTTTTGGTCAAATACCGAAAGTTAACGGACCGCTTTTGAAATTTAGAGTAGCAGCAACGGTAACATTGCTGTTTGCTCTTTAAAAATTCAAAGATTTGAGGGGTCCAAGGCTTAAACTTTCGATATCTCATCCGTTCAAAGCATTGGTCAACCACCAGGCCATCTTCTTGGTTGTATTTAATTCTTCTCCTATAAAATATATAAGGGAATGTTTCACAAATGAATAAAATATATATTATACTATAACAATGGTTGAACCCGTTGAATCACCGGTTGAACCAAGAACCGAAGCCTTGACTGGTTTGATGTCCAGCTCGGTTCTGATAACTATGACCGGAGTCGATTTTCTCGAGGACCAAACCAAATAAAGTTTACCAACACGTAGAGAACGCTAACCTAACTTGAATTGAATTGCAATTAAGTAAGTTGAATCTAAGTAAAAGAGACCAAAAATATGATTGATGTTGGATGAAAGGTTGATTAACAACAAAGACAAAGCAATTAAAAACAATTAATGACTAAGTAAGTAATTGAATTCTAGATTTAGAGTCAATTAAAATGAGCTTAGATACAATTGATCCAATCAACCAAGTCCAACAAGAGTTTTAATAGAGGATTTGATAACTCAAATCAAGGATCACTCTGTGGATCCTTAATTCAGAGGATTTAGACCATAAAACCTTGAATTCATACTTCATTGAGAGTAGAATTGTTATCCATTGATAGAATCATAGAAACAAACCTTGGATTTGTGCAATCCCTATACCAATTGAAGAATTGTGTATAAGAGTTACCAAATTGTGTTATGAGTCTAAGTTTTCTTATAGATCCAAACTCAATTAAGATGAATTAGAGAAATCATAAGATAGATCATTGAAATCTAGTTACTTCCATTGAAATTCTTGATATATCTTCACAATTGCATCGAAGTAGATGATTAGCTACTTGATTCCATGATAATATACTTGAAGAAATATAGGTTTAACATTCATTGAAGGAAATTGAAGTGTTTGGATACAAAGAAAATAAAGGAAAATTACAAGTTCTATCTCTACACTACTCCTAAGTACAATATATCTAAAATATCTAAGTAAAAATGAGAGATATGAAAAGATCCCCTCAAAAAAGTCCCTTAGGCGAGCGCTCGGCTAACACTCGCCCAAGAGACCGAGTGCTCGGCTAACGCTCTCGATTCACTTAGTGAAATCAACTCTATGAAGTTAGAGCTCCTGAATCAAATGACTAAATTGGCTTGCAAAATCTAGCGATTGGTGCATTTTTTCAACGTTCGAACGCTAGGCAATTGCTTGGCGGAGCGCCCAGTGAGTTAGGAAATCGCTCAGTGATGCACTTTTTGGCCCTTTCTGTTAGCCCTAAGTTTATTTGTATGAAATTTTATATATGATTTTGATGATAACTTATAAATATTTTCTTGATTAAATATATTCAAGGTTTTTAATCCTTGGTCTAGTTGGTGTATTAAAGTTTAACATGATTATGAAGCACTTGAAAGAGAGATTAAGACTTGAAAAGTAATATCTAAAACCTTGAGACGTGAAAAGTAATATCTAAAACCTCGAGAATCATGTTTTAAAGAAATTTGATTAAAGGAAGAAAATTAGAGGACATAATTTTCTTCTAAGGTTGAATATTCGATGAAATTATATCCTATAATATAGCCTTAGTTTTTTGCCCATTTCTTTTGATTCAACCGTTGGATTGATTTGATTCTTCCGGCATTAGAAAAAAGATTCAAATGTATAATTACAGTGTTCTATAAAGTGTACACGAAAATGATGTTTTCTTGAACGAAAATGAGCTGGAAGGTAAATTATTGGATTTGAAATTTAAAATATGGCAGGTTAGAGACAGTCATGATTATTTGACCATATCTTTTGATCCAGAAGTCCAAATGATATGATTCTTGAAGTTATGAAAATATAACATCCATATATACATTTGATATGTTATATGAGTTTTTAAATTCAAATGTTATCTGGGTGAAACATAAGGTGAAAGAAGGCATAGTGCAGCACAAATTCAAAGATAATAGTAGGGAGGCAGTTTGAGTATTTAACCCATATCTTTTGACTCTGATTTTCAAATGCTTTGATTTTTGAGGATATGGAAAGATAAAATCTATATCTACATTTCATATCTTATAGAGAGTTTCAAAATCGAATGTTTACTATATAAACAAGCTGATGCAAGTTGACATACTGTGTAGAAATTCAAATAAGCCAGCTGGGAGACAGCTCGAGTAATTTGATTATAATGTTTTATTTGACCATTGGATCAACCTGATTTGTGAGATTATGAAATGATAACTTCCATGTCTACAACCTTTCTCATATAGCCATTTTTAAATTCGAACGTTATTAAGGACAAAAGTGACGTGGAACTGAAGACATCTGATTAGAAATTCAAAAACCTATCTGGCAGCAAGTAGTTTAACGGAAAGAAATGTCTTCAATGCTCTCCAACGGCTATAAACGGATTTGAAGCTACAAATCAAGCATCATTCTTCGTATATAAATAAAGAAACACTTGAAGAACAACAAGAGTTTCTGCATCAAAGTATTATTCATCCTATAAAGTCTTCGAGAGCTTCATTGTATTTTATCTTGCAATGTTTTGAGATCTTTATTGGCATATCTATTCTTTGAGAGAATTATTTATAAGAAAGAGTGGTTGTACTCTTGTTCTTTCTTCTTATAAGGGAGAGACTAGCTAGGAGAAATAGTTAGGGGTTGGGTATGACTAGCATTTGTATAAAAACTAGTTGGAGTGAGGGATCACTTGGTTGGGAGTAACTAGCACCTATGTAAAATCTAGTTGGAGGTGTGTGACTAGCATCTATGGAAAAAATTAGTTGTAAAGGAGGACTAGCACCTGGGTTGAAAGGCCAGTGGCTGTATCTATGGTTTGGATATAGTGGAGAAAAATCTCAAGGAAGGAGCCTTGGGGAATGGACATAGACTTTGGAGTTGAAGTCGAACAACGATAAATCTTGGTGTCGTATTCTCTTCTCTCTATCTCATTTACTTTATAGTTTGAATTGCTTGCATTTATTTACAACATATTATTGGTTGATTAATATTTTTTGATTATTTAGTTAGAATTTTTAAATCTCAAATTATTTGTTGAATTATTGTTTAAACCTAATTCACCCCCCGTTTTAGGTTGTCACATGGACTAATACTTTCTTTTACAATTAAGCTCCATTCCCTGCAATTAGATCAAAAAGGCATGTTTAGGATAATTTAAGAATAAAATACTAATCTAATACCTAAACTAGAGATGACAATCTACTAATTAGGGGATTAAGATTACACTTTTGGAGTGTAATCACACCCCCCACCTTAGCTTTTTGCGAGGCCCTAGAAAAATCTACAATTAAAGTAAGTATGTACACAAGATAGTCTGCATTTTCGTAGGAGGCATGGATGTATTTAGCCTATGCATCAAACCTTTAAATCCCTGTCGCGCTCTAATTTTTTATACTCGAGATAATATATAGAAAACACACGGTACTCTCTCGTTAGAACTCATCCTCCTAGAAGGACAAGTGTGACTAGGTTTGAATTGAAAATTGATTTGAATAAAGGCTTTTGGAAAAAGGTTTGGAGTCGCCACCTAACTTTGTCAAAGTGAGCTAGGTCACCTAAAACTAAGTAAAGTCTGAAGACATAAAATTAAGACTTTTGAAAAACTTGTGAAAAACTTCTTTAAGAGAGGGGGGTTTTTTTTTTTATTTAAGAAAATAGGTTGTTTGGCAACATTTGAAAATATTTAAGCCATTTTGAAAAATAACTCCATTTTTGTCTTTAAAAAACAATGATTTTAAGTTCAGAGGTTGATTATGTATAGGGAAGATGTACTAGGCTATTACCCTATCTTGCCCTTGTGGTACCTACGTGTCTTTTTACCCTAGCCTCACTTATTTAAAATCTTCGGTTATCCAATATCCAATTATGTCCACTTTAAAAAGAATTTTGGAAAGATGTTTGAGCTATCATTTTAGGGATGGTGTGATGCATGATATGCAAGTGCAAGATTTTAAATTTGAAAAGAGATTTGGAAAAAGGAAATTGAAATTTTGAAAAAGGTTGTGATCGCACCCATGTGGGTTGTTTACATATCCTTTTGTTGAGAATCAGGTCAGCCGTAGTTCGAATTCGGGGTCCGATTGAAAATAGACACTTTGGGGTCTTGTTTGACTTGAAAAGACATTTTGGAATCTTTAGAAAGTTTGTCTTGAAAGGGGTTTAATTTAAACTTTAATTAAAAGATTGAAAATTGAACTTTGATTTGAAATTGACTTTTATTTGAAATTGAACTTTAAAATAGAACTTGGACTTATTTTCGAAAATTTGAATTGAACTCTGAAACCATCTTGACTTGAATTAGGGTTTGAAAACTATCTTGATTTTGGCTTAAGATTTATAAAAGAGTTGAACTTTCCTAACTTAGGGTTGGGGTTGAACTAGGGCTTAGGTATCCTAGGGTTTAGATAACCTAGGGTTTAAACATGCACTTGAAATAGAAATGTTTGATTTAGGCATGTTTTGAATTAGGAAAGTTTTAAATTAGGAAAGTTCTATTTTAGGAAAGTTTTCATTTTAGGAAAGTCTCCATTTTAGGAAAGACTTGATTTTGGAAATGTTTGAATTCGAAATTTGGAAAGATTTAACCTAGGTTTGAGGTAACTTGGGATTTAAGCAATCATAGGACCCAGGGTTTATGCAATGCATTTGAATTGAAAAGATTGGATTTCAATTGAAAAATGAAAGTTTTGAAAGAAAGATTAGAATTAGGAAAGATTTGATTTTAACTTCAAATTGGAAAGCTTTAATTTTGAAAATCTATCATTTTATATGACTTTTGAATTACAAAATCCATGACTTCATGTAGAAGATGGTTTTGAAAATCTATGATTTGATGTGAATAGAAAACCATGATTTTATGTGAGAAACTTAGGGTTTCCTAAATTAGAAGATTTGATTTTATTTCTAAAAATTGATGATTTGGTTTGAAAAAAAGGAATGATTTAGTTTTAGAAAACTTATGATTTCATGCAATGCATTATTTTAGGAAAGCTATGATTTTGTTTGAAAATAACTCAAGTAAGTTATGTTTGGAAATATGATATGAATTTTGAAAATACTTTGATGCAAAGAATGTATGAATGTAAGGATGTTGGTTAGGTCAAATCTAGGGTTTCCTAAAAAGGCTTGATTCCTAAGGTTTTGACTTGGACTTTTAAGACAACACCAATTTTAGAAAGATTTGAAAAATAAAGTTTTGAAGAGCATATTTATGGCATGAAACCCTAAAGCAACCATAACCATGGAATGACTAGAATCACCTTAGACTTATGATTTCTGAAAGAATAATTTAGGGTTTGAATCCAAATTTAGACCTTGATGGTTATATTGACTATAACACTTTCCTAAAACAACCTTAACCATGGAATGGTCGGAATCATCCTAGGGTTGTGATTTTGAAAACAACTTTGAAAGAAAAGGTTTCGAATGTAAGTTTTGAAAGCAACCTTTAATCCAAGTTTGAAAACATATTTGAATGCGTGATTATGATAACAACAATGTAATAGGGACATGAACATACAAGATTAGGCTTCACCACATAACTAAGGGGGTCGGACCCATACCATCTTAGATTGAACTCAAAGAAAATTCCTGACACGGTGATTTATTCTAAGGCATTCCTAGGCATTAACTGGGAGGTCCCTTATTTTAAGCATGCAAGAAGATGAGGTGAAAGATAAGGAGTAAAATAGAGAATAACTTAAGTGAACTAGGAGGGAGAAGAGAGAGAGAGGGGGATTACAAAAGAGTAAATAGAACCCTACATTGTCTTCTTATTAGATAGAATGTTTCAATGGAGGATTTGCTTGAATTTTGAGATGATCTTCAAGAGCTTCTAAGGGCTGGACTTGACCTTCAATGGAGTGAGAAGGCTAAGGTCTTAGTGTATGGATCGTATGGAGGCTAGGGTTTGACAAAACTTTGAGAGAATTACGGTTTTTGGGGTTACTTGAAGTTTGTTTTCAAATAGGCATAGTTTCTAGAGCGGTTTTTCAGATCCAAAATACACAGGGGTGTGGCCTGTATTTATAGACAAAAATCAGAAGAGGGGTGCCGGTACGAATGGCGCTAGGCTAAAATTTGGCTACGCGCCACTGGGACATGTGCCAGGCCAAAGTTTAGCTAGGCACCACTAGGACATGCGCCCAGGCCTAGATTTTGCAGAGATTAGATTGATTTGACCTTGGGCTATGAAGCAAAGATTGGGTGCCTATCCCAATAACTATCATGCAATTTTTGGCCTACCTTCCCTAGGAGTGACTTGGAAAAGTCCGGGAATGATCCAAAAAGAGTTTTATGAATCTAAGTTTTCTTATAGATACAAACTCAATTAAGATGAATTAAAGAAATCATAAGATAGATCATTGGAATCTAGTTACCTCCATTGAAATCCTTGAAGATCCTTGGTGTATCTTCACAATTTCATCTAAGTAGATGATTAACTATTTGATTCCATGATAATATACTTGAAGAAATGTAGATTTAACATTGATTAAAGGAAATTGAAGTGTTTGGTAACAAAGAAAGTAAAAACAAAAGTGCAAGAAAGTAAAGAAAAATTACAAGTTCTATCTCTACACTACTCCTAAGTACAATATATCTAAAATATCTAAGTAAAAATGAGAGATATGGAAAGATCCCTTCAAAAATGTTCGAAACACCTTTTTATAGTTGATGCAAAAATAGGGATCCGCCAGGTGAGCGCTCCGCTAACACTCACCCAAGGGACTGAGCGCTCAGCTAACGCTTCTGATTCACTCGGTAAAATCAACTCTCTGAAGTTAGCGCTATTGAATCAAATGGCTAAATTGGCTTGCAAAATCTAGCGATTAGTGCATTTTTTCGACGCTTGAGCGCTAGGCAATTGCCCGGTTGAGCGCTTAATGAGTTGGTCGATCACTTGGCCGAGCGCTCGGTGATGCACTTTTTGCCCTTTATTCTACAATTAAGCTCCATTCCTTACAATTAGATAAAATACTAATCTAGTACCTAAACTAGAGTTGACAATCCACTAATTAGGGAATTAATATTACAATTTTGAAGTGTAATCATTAGGTATAGTACTTAATGCATGACGAGGCCAGACTTTTAGCCTTTTGACTTTACATTACATAAGTGAAATGACATGACAAGACCGTAGATTGCCTAACACAACCAACTACCCTACTTCTTATACATATTTACCTTTTATTATTTATTTCTCATGCATCTTTGCGTAATGGCATCTTTTATGTTACACAGAGTATTAACATGTCACACTCTCTTTGTCCATCAGTTACTATATATTCATATCTCCCCATTCTGCCTAAGTTAATGTCAGCTCATATAATACATGCATACTATCAGCGGTAAAGCCAAGTAAGGCACAAAAGGGGCAACTGTCTCCCTTTAGTTTTTAAAAATTGTATTTTTTTATATAATTTAATTTTTTTCTCAATTTATGTTTTGAAAAATTTATAAATACAACACTTTAACAATTTTTTTTCTTTAAAGACCCGCATATATATTATGTATAAGCTTATATAAATTACGGGTAATATTATACATACATAAAGTTCATACAGAATTCTTAAATTTAGACCTTTCACTAAAAAGAACACACCTATAACAATGACGCTTAATTATAAAAACGCATCACCACATCATTCTGATAAAGTTTTCTATGCAAACTTTTTTAGAAGAATAACTTTTTTTTATCCATTATATATATATATATATATATATATGAATGTCAACAATAACACACTTGGCATTGTAGTAGCCTAATTCCCTTACACTCTCCAAACATGCAAAACAATAGGATGAAGACAAGGTTGGCTTAAGATGATTTGAAGCCTTAACTCTTGAGCATAGGCAAGGACCTGTACCCAACAGACTTGGCTTAATTCTCTTGATGGGTTTGGCTTAGTTCTCTTAATGGGAACATTTTTATGATATGAGCGCATTACTGGTAATCTTTAATCTTAGTCATCCTCGTTTCTGTATATATCTCTTCCTTAATACCTATCCAAGGGTGGTCTTTCGAGAATGAGATGGTTAGGATGAATAGGAAGATGCTATTCTTTTATACAACTTATGTAGAAAATGCTATAGAAAGATGCTATTCTTTTATACAACTTATGTAAAAAATGCTACTAGAATGATGTGGCGATAGTGTTTTTGTAATTAAGAGCCATCATGATTGGTGCTTTTTGTTTTGCTAACCAGGTGTGTGGGCCAACTTTGCACATCTTGACTAATCTCGAGGCCTGTGTAGTCCCCTGTCCCACACAAATCGGATAATTACAGGGTCAAAGACCTTGAGGATGGTTTTAAAGAGTTGATAATACCTAAAAGGTCTTGAACCTGAGACCTTAGAGGGAGTAGACTCCTAAGTCCCAAGCCTTAACCATCATGATGAGTTTTTTGTTTTAAAATGAAAGACTCTCATTCAATTATATCATTTTGTATATAGATTTTTTATGAATTGTTTTAGCTGTATAGCATTACCCGAATGGGTATATTGCGTTCTTTTAAGTCACTATTTGAATTAGGAAATGATACTATTCTAGAAAATATGTACGGATAATGCCAAATAAAGTGGTAATAATATTTTGTAACTAAAAGCCATCATAATAAGAAGTTTTTTGTTTTAAAGTGAAAGGCTTTCATTCAACCCTATTAGGTTGTATGAATTTTTTGATTGTGTAGTACTGTCGCGCTGTAAAACCCAATATTTTTTATTTTAAATGTTAAAAAACATGCTTTTATATATATATATATATATACTTATATATAGATATGTATATAGGCGGTCAAGTAAGTGGAGAAAATAAAATAATAATAATAATAATAAAAATAATAATAAAATAAAAGCATGCTTGTTGATTAGGAGAAGTGGGGGACAACTAGTGCAAGTGTGTAAGCGAAAGAAAGACAAAAGGAAGGAGTGGGGAGCATGCCGGTTGACCCATTGGACACTTGTCCAATTTATCTTCTCAACATATGCATGCGTCTATAGTGTTACAAATGCTTAGGAATCCTAAAGGCAAAGGCCTAGTTTGGAGAGAGAGAGAGAGAGAGAGAGAGAGAGAGAGAGAACCAAATAGAGAAAGAGAAAAAGAGAAAAATAGTGAGCGATTTCGGCCAAAGAAGAAGGAAGGGAAGGCAGCCTGAAGTAAGGGTTTACCATCATAAGGTAAGATCATTTTAGCTACTTTTATTGTATAGACATACATGCATGTAGCAAACATTGGCCGACAAGTTATAAGAATGGCCAGAACACCATGGAAACTGGAAAGAAAGAAAAAGCTTAGGAAATTATGATCTTGAAAATAATTGCACAAAACTGTATTTTAACACTAAAAGGTAGTTACTGGGAATAAATTTAATCTTAGAACCTGGCCACGATGGCTTAAGTGGTTCCGAAAAAAAATTAACTGTTCCTTGTTGGATTCAATAATATGGTTATGGAAATGAATTGGGAGCTTATGATTTGAAGTCCAGATCGATGCGGGTTTGGTCATAAGTCCAGACCAATGCAGACTTGGTTCTAAGTCCAGACCGATTTGAGCTTGGTCCTAGGCCAGACCTTAAATGGGGATAAAGAATCGTGCTACCCGGTTTAAGAATTGGAATGTAGAAAGGGGAGATAAGATGGGAGCTTGAGTACAGTAAAATAATGAATAATTGCTTGTTGAGATATCATGACTTTATCGAATTTTACACGACATGTGATGAAATTTTGAATATATCTTATATAATTTTGTATCTTATTAAATATTGTAGCACTTGTCCTAATTTCAAAATTATTGTTTCCATTTTCTATCTCAAAAATTAGTTACACATTGTTTTATGAAATATTTGAACTTATTGTATGCTAGATAATACACTACTATTGGGCTTTATAGCTCACTCCGTTTTATGGGTAACATTTTAGATGACAAGGCGGTAAACATGATAAGCATGGCATTAGGAAATTCCAGGAACTATGTTGTACATTGAGAAATGCTACAAGTGAAACCCCAGGACCCAGCTGTCTTCTGCCCCATTTAGCAGGATTTTCAAAACTATTTTTATTTTGGTTTAAGTGGTGCATAGACACCTGTAAGCACCTCATTTTTGCCTGCTCGACAATTTTTGACCATACTGAACTCACATTCAAACAAATACAGACACATTCAAGTCCAAGTTGGCTTTCCAGACTTAATCTAATTAATTAATTGCTTCACGAGCCAGCCAAGCCCAAGGGTTTCTGTCCATTTTCGGCTGAGTCTGGTTACTCAGAGCCTTCCGGATTATTCCTAAACTTTCTGGAATCACTTCTAGTGGAGCCAAGTCAAAAATTGCATGGTAGTCACTAGGAAAGGCGCCCAAATCTTTTGCTTTACATCCCAAGGGTTAAAAGATATGTTTCTTGCCAACTCAAAAGTTTCCCAAAGGGATTAGCGCCACTAGTAGTGGCACCAAGCCAAAAAATAGTCTAGCGCCACTCCTATTCGAGCCAAGGTTAAAAATAAACTGGCGCCACTACAACAGGTGCCAGTTTTTATTTTAATTACCTATAAATACAAACCTCTTCCTGTGTAAAAAGGGTCTACAAACTCAGTCTAGAAACGCTGGCTCTCTAAAAATATAGCTCAAATTCCCTCGAAATCCTAATCCTCTTAAGCCCCCTCAAACCCTAGCCTCCATACACTCAAACCCTAGCTTCCATATACTCTACACACTCACATACAAGCCTTAAAACATCCATTGAAGATCAAGTGCTGCATCTTCAAAGCTTTCAAAGTTCAAATCAAGTAAAGCAAACAAAATAATCAAAACAAGAAGAAGACAATGTTGGTTTCCTTTTTACTTTTATGTAATCCCCCTCTCTTTTCTCTCTCCTAACCCACTTCAGTTCTCTTCTATTTTAATCCCTATTTTCTACCTCCTCTTCTTTCATGCTTGAAACAAAGGACTTCCCAGTTCATGTCTAGGAAGACTTGTTGAAGGTCACCGTGCTGGGGGTTTTCTTCAAGTTTAGCTTAAGACGGTGTGGGTCCGGCCCCTTTGATTATGTGGTGAAGCCTAACATTGTATGTTCACGTCCCTATTGCATTGTGGTTGTCATGTTCATGAATTGCATTCAAAATTGTGTTTAAAGTTGTTTTCAATCTCACATCAAAGTTCTTTTTAAAACTTGCATTCAAAACATTTATTTTTCAAACTTATTTTCAAAATCATAATCCTAGGATGATTATAGCCTTTTCATGGTTAGGGTTATTTTAGAAAAGTGTTATGTTCAATATGACCATCAAGGTCCAAATTTGAGTTCAAATATTAAATTTTTTTTTTCAAGAAATTACAATTCTATAGTGATTCTAGTCATTCCATGGTTAGGGTTGCTTTAAGAAAGTGTTACATTTAATAGGATCCTCAAGGTCCAAATCTTATTTTCAAACCTTAATTGTTTTCAAAATCATAACCCTAGAATGGTTCTAATCTTTTTATGGTTAAAATTGTTTTAGGAAAGTGAGATATTTAAGAGACTTACAAAAGTCTATATTCAAACCCATTTCCAAAATTACTTTGCAAATCAACTTCTTAAAAACTCTTTTTAAAAACTTACCTTATAAAAAAAATTCTTTTTATTGGATGTAAGCACCCTATTTTTTACCGCTCGGCAGTCTACAGTCCGTCTAGACTTGATTTCAAGTCAATATGGACATATTCTAGAATTCTAGTCCTAATCTAGTCTATCCATCGCTTCGCGGGCCCACCAGGCCCAAATAGAGGCAAAATGACTAAAATGCCCTTGTGGGCGTTGTTCGGTCCGATCCCGCAGGGACGTCTTTCCGAAGACGGTAAGCCCCCTTTCCAATTCTAAATCAGGCACGTCTTTCTGAAGATGGTAAGTCCCCTTTCCTATTCCAATAGGCACATCTTTCCGAAGACGGTAAGTCCCCTTTCCAATTCCAAATCAGGCGTGTTTTTCGAAGATGGTAAGTCTCGTTTCCAATTTCAATAGGCGCGTCTTTCTGAAGACGGTAAGTCCCCTTTTCCAATTCCAATTCCAATCCCTCTCTCGAGAAAGTTGATTCCTCGAGACAGTAAGTCTATCCTGTCTGGCACATTTTTCAAAGAAAGTCTCTTTAGAACGGTAAGTCCCTTTAAACCTGTCGACCGAGACGAGACTTCAAGTCCCCTAGATGGTAGAACGGTTCACCTTTCGCACCTGCTAGCCTGCCAATGCAGAAATGTCCGCTTCGGCAGCCCTTCCAAAAAAGTTGACTTCTCAGGCGCTAAGTCCCTTTAGCAGCTTCCTGAGATCAGGCAGTCTCGGGATTGATCGCGAACCGTCAGAGTAGCGGAAGTATTCGCAAACATCGCAACCGTCAGAGTAGCAGAAATACTCGCAAACAGGTCGATATAGAGAATTGCCAACAAACCCTTGTATCACGGGACCGCCCTCAGAGTGGAAACACTCAAAACCCAGGTTAACACCAGTGCCTGCTAGTCCACTTTGGTAAAAAATGACCAAACTACCCCTAGGGCCATTTTCAACACATTTCTCGAGAGCACACCTAAGTCCTCAGAATGGTAAGTCCACCCTTTCCAAGATTGTCTTAAAAGCAATTCGGCATGATTAGGTGCCTTCTAGTCAGTTTCAGGCCAATTTCGAGGCTTTCCGGTTATGATGACCATTTTGCCCCTAGGCACCCGAACGCCTTGGGGACCACACTAGCTCTGGGTATCAAGCCGGTAACCTCCCGAGAGTGCTTTTTATAGTATTCCCGACCTTTATCTTTTCGGATAATTCTGAGTCAGTTCCGGTAAACCAGGTGCAAAATGAATGTTTTGTCCCTGGTGGGTCGGTCGCCTTTTTCTAGCCACACCGGCTCTAGATATCAAACCGATAACCTCCTGGGACATTCTAAATAATGTTTCTAAACCTCGAGTTTTCTTCCGGGACATTTCGAGTCCGTCTCGGTAGCTTTTCTGCTCGATTGACCGTTATGCCCCTAATGGCCCGGTCAACATTTCTGACAATTTTTGTCATCCTTTTTTTAGGTCAAATACCTCTGGGACCTTGTTTTGAGGGTTCTTGGCCTTTTCCAGCCTTCCAGGCCATTCCCGGTTCCTTAAATCCTTCCCGGACCTTCCGAAGTCACTCTTAGTAAAGTTAGGCTAAAAATTGCATGGTAGTCACTAGTACAGGCGCCCAAATTTTCTCAAGATACGTTGCTTGCCGATCTTAAAACTTTCCTAAATGGCTTGGCGCCACTAGTTGTGGCGCTAAGCCAAAAAATGGCTCGGCGCCAATGTAAGCTTTGGCTTGGCGCCACTGCAATAGGTGCCAGGTCATTCCTTTGTCAATAAATACAGAGCCTCCTCCAGCGTGAAAGAGGTTTGCAAACTTAGTTTAAAAACCCTACTCATTGATATACAGAGCTCGTAGAGAGCTCGTAGCCTCCCAAAACCGTAGTCTCCTTTAAGTTTCCAAACCCTAGCCTCCAACCCTTCATTGAAGGCTTGGATTGCTGCAATTATGAAACTTTGAAGATCGAAGAAAAACTCTTGAAGACTGAAGTGAAGACCGAAGCGAAGCAAGTAAAGCAAAGCGCGCAAAGCTAAGCAAAATAAAGAAGGCACAAGGTAGACTTCTTATTTACGTTTACGCATCTTCCCCCTCTCTTCTCTCTCCTAACCCACTTGGGTTTTTCTCTATTTTAATCCTCCATCTTCTTCCCCCCCCCCCCTTTCTTGTATGCTTGAAATAAGGGAATTCCTGGTCCATGTGTAGGATTAGGCTATTGGAGAGTCATCGTGTCGGGGGTTTTTTTTTAATCTAACCGGAGACCACGTGGGTTCGGCCCCCTTGATTATGTGGTGAAGTCTTTAACTTTGTATGTTCATGACCCTTTTTGCATTGTGCATATCATGATCTTGCATTCTTCTAAAATTCATTTTCAAAACTTGCATTAATATCGTTTTCGAACTTGTTTTCAAAATCACAATCTTAGGGTGATTCTAGCCTTTTCATGGTTAGGGTTGCTTTAGGAAAGTGTTACATTTAAAGTGACTAATTAGGTCCATATTTTCAAATCCTCGTTGTTTTCAAAACCACTATCTTAAAGTGGTTATAATCTTCTTATGGTTAGAATCGCTTTAGGAAAGGGAGATATTTTATATACTTTCTAAAAATCTCTTTTCCCAACATACTTTCTAAAAAACTCTCTCCAATCTCCTTTCCAAAATTGTTTTCAAAAGTTTCCTCCAAAAATCTATTTTTCAAAAACTCTTTTTCAATTCCTTTCCAAAACACTCTCTTCAAAATTTCTTTCCTAAAAATACTCCCTAGGTTTCCTTCTTAGAAAACTCTCTCCCTAAATCTCTTTCCTAAAACCTCTTTCCAACAGTTTCTATCCAAAAATCTCCTTCCAAAAACTCCTTTTAAATTCACTTTCTAAAAGCTCATCTCTAAAAGCTCCTTTCAAAATCTTCCTTCTAGAAACTCCTCTCTAGGATTTCCTTCCAAAAATCCCCCTTTCCAAAAAAAATCACTTTCCAAAATCTCTTTTCTTAGAGCCCAAGTCAAGTCCTAGAGCCAACAATTAGAAAGCCCTAATTTTCCTTCCTAAAAGCATGATTTCCAATCCATTATTTTAGCCTCAAAACCTTTTCAAAACCTCTTGTTTTTTACATTAAAATTATATATATTTCCAAAACCTATTTTCTACATCAAAACTATAGTCTTCCAAATCTAGGGTTTTTAAAACTTCCCTTTCCAAATCCATGCCAAATCCAATCTTCCCCTTTAGGAAACCAAATCTAATCTCCCATTTAGGAAACTAGTTCGTATCCTCCGTTTTTGGAAAGAAAATCAAAACATCCCTTTTTAGAAACAAAATCCAATCCTTTGTTTTAGGAAATGGGAATCTCAATCCTTCCTAGTCTTTAACATTTCCTAATTTACTCTTTCCTAATCTCATACCATCCTAAACCATAAGTTTCCCAAAACTTCAAATCTTTTCTTAAACATTAAACTTCCAAATTGTAAGCATCCTATTTTTGCCCGCTTGGCAATCTCCGGCCCAACAGGATGTAGTCTTCAAACACCACGCCACGTGCAAGCTCAAAACGGGCCCTTCAATCTCCAATCCAGTCAATTGGTCACTTCTCGGGCCCACAAGGACCCGCTAGAGCCATAAGCACCATTATTGCAGGCAGCTTTCCGGACCGAGCGGTCTTGGAAACCAATGCCATCCAGGTAGCTTCCCGGGATCGGGCGATCTTGGAGACTAATACCTCAACAAATTCTAGACGGTTCACTTTTGGCGCTTGTTAGTCCACCAACGTAGAATGTCTTTCATTTGGTAGTTCTCTGAGACCGGGCGTTCTCAAAGACCAACACCACATTTTCAGGTAGCTTTCTGGGACCAGGCGTTCTTAGGAACCAACACCAGCCCTATAGGTAGTTCTTTAAGAATGGGCGTTCTTAGAGACCAACACCACCCATGTAGTTTTCCGAGATCGGGCGGTCTCGGGAACCAACACCTAGGTCAACACCGGCACCTACTAGCCCGACTCGGTGAAAAATGACCAAACTTGCCCCTTGGGCCTCCAGGCACGTTTTAGGAAAGTTCAAAATCCCTCAAAATGATAAGTCCATCCTTCTAAAATGTTGTTAAACCATTAGGCGTCCCCCGCACGCCATTTGGTCCAAACTCGGTCCTACTCCGGCCCAGTCTGTTCAAAATGACCGTTTTGCCCCTGAGCGCCTCAACACGGCACAAACCATGCAGAACGATAAAAGACTCTCCCAAAACTATCCCTGAATAACCCTACACACTTAACACAACACACCAAACCATTCCTGACTATTTCTAGCCATCCCTGGTCAAAATGACCGTTTTACCCCTGAAAGCCTAAATATGCCCCGAAACAGCATTGGCCTTAGAATTTTGAGTAGAGGGTTTCACCATATGCCCTTGTTTAACTTGAGGAGGACCCTACGACACTAAGCTCACATGACTCGATAAAAGTTCCCTGGAGTGCCTCGTAGACGCTCCGCCCAACTTGTCTTTTCCCCCAATTCCCTGGTTATAACGCATCGTCAACTGACTTGAGAAATGTGTAAATCAGGAAATTCTCGAGAGCTCGTCGATAGTTCTTTCCATCGATACGGCTCGATCGAATGGATCGCTTCCTGAAGCCCTCCATCGTACTGTGTAAAAACTATAACTTACAGCAACCCCTGGAGCGTCTTGCAGACGCTCCGCTAAGGTTGACTTTTTCCCCAATTCCTTGATCGGAATGCACCGTCAAACGACTTGAGAAATGCGTAAATCTGGGAATTTCCGAAGGTATTTCTAGATTACGTTCCATCGGTACGGTCCGATCGAAAGGATTGCTTCCCGAAGGCCCTGATCACACGAAACGAAAATAGCCACTTTCAAACACCCTCGGAGCGTATCACAGATGCTCCGCAAAAGTGACCTTTTTGGCACACATCCCAAGACGATATCCCACGCTTCCAAACATAATTCAAACTTCCTGAAAACATGAAAGTTCACCGGAAGCCTTGGGAGGATATCTCGAGTGTGACCGATTCCCCCGAAACCTTCCCGATTGACTCAATTATCAAGGCAAAGTTTGGACAAACTTTCCCAGTGATGGAGTGTATGCTACATGCGCTCAAATTTTGATCAGATCGACCAACTTTCAGTCAATGGTCGAGATTTAACTAGTACATAGGGATGCCACGTGTCATTCTAGGAATGGAACAGTACCTGCGCAAGGCCAAATTTTGGCCATGCGCATATAGCACATGCGTTAGGCCTGTTCCAGATTGCCTATAAATAGAGGCCTCCCCTTTTGTATATTCCAGGTCTGAAATTGATGCGAAGTTCTACTGAAAACACTCCAGAAACTCGAATCCTTACATATATTCCACCCCTCCAACACTTAGGCTAGATTCTACCTCTCTCAAGCTTATACACTCCATATACAAGGCTCCATACACACTTACACACTCCACTCTAGTCTCTCAAGCCCTCTTGAAGTCACTCAAGCTCCAATCAATACATCCATTGAAGACTACAAGTGTGGTGAAGGCAAAAGGTGGTATCCCTTTTACATTTGTGCTCTCCCCCACTCTTCTCTTCTCCTTTCTAGCCTACTTAGGCTATTCTCTATTTTAATCCCCATCTTCAACCCCCCCTTTCTTGCATGCTTGAGCCAAGAGGGCTCTTAGATCATGCCTAGAGGAAAGCAAGTGAGAGCCACCGTGTAGGGGGACCTCTCACTAGCCTACTTTAAGATGGTATGGCCTAGGAGCCTCTTGTTTATGTGGTGTAGCCTAAAAGCCTTGTATGTGAATCATGACCCCTTGTATATTACTATTTTAATCATGTGTTGTGTGCTTGGCTTCATTTTATGCTTATTGTCATATTCTACCATGCTTACATTGCTTTTAATTTTATGCCATTTCCAAGTTCTCCATTTCTCTCAAAAATTGTTTCAAGAGTTGGCCCCTTGAAGTTTAGGATGAGATTTTAGAATTATACCTTAGAAGAGCCCCTACTAACCCCCTAACTCTCATTTTTGCATCATTATATTTTAACTTGCATAATGGTTGCTTTCTATTTCTCTAATCTTCAAGATTTCCATTCTTTCAAGCATAGTGGTTGGAATGGCCCCATGGAACTCTCTCTTGAGTAGTCTCTCTTTTGTTTGGCCATATGAACCCTCTCTTGATGGAATGGTTCCCTTGAAAAATTATTTTCAAAATCCTTCTCAAAAGATGATTTTCAAAAATGCATTCTCTCCATCTTTGCATCAAAAATAATTTTTCAAAAATTGCCATTATTATATTGATTTTTGAAACCCCCACTCTTTTCAAGATAAAGGTTATAATGGCCATGAGGAAACCTTCCTTGAAATGGTCTCCAATTACCAACCATATAAACCATACTCTTGGCTAGAGTCAAAATTTTCATGGAAATGATCTTCAAAAGGGTTGTCTATCAAAGTCCATTGCATTACATGTTTTGTTTTTCAAAACTTTTTCCAAAAGTGCATTAAACCAAATTCCAAAACCATTTTCCAATCTAACCCTAGGTTAACTTGACCCTAGTTATCCAACCCTAGGTTAACTTGATACTAGTTGTCCAACCCTATGTTAACTTGACCCTAGTTAACCAACCTTAGGTTAACTTGACCCTAGTTCACTCATCTTAGGTTAACCTAACCCTAAGTCATCCTAACCTTAGGTCAACCCTACCCTAGTTAGTTAACCCTAGGTCACCTTAATCTTAGGTTAACCCAACCTTACTTAGTTAACCATGGGTCATCTTAACCCCAGGTTGACCTAACCCAAGTTAGTTAACCTTAGGTCATCTCTAACCCTAGGCCAACCCAACCTAGGTTAGTATATTTCAAGGTTCCAACTCTTGAACCCTTTCTAAATGATCACTCAATTTCAAACTATTCTCATAACCTATTTTTCTAAAACCTCCTACTACTCTCGATTTCAAAAAACCAACTCCATAAACCCTTCAAATGTTCTTACACACCACCTTCAAGGCATTTCCAAAAATATTTTCAAGAAGTCACAAACCTAAGGTGTCCCTAACCCCCTCATGGTTAGGGATTCCAAGGACAAGTGATAAATCAAGAACAATCTCTAAGGTTGTACATATTAGGATACCAAACCCTTAGCCATTTCCAAAAACCGCTTTCAAAAATTAATTCATCGAAACATTTCTAAAATCATGCCTCCAAGGTTTTCAAAACAAGACTTCAAAAATACTCTCAAGTTCTCTTGAGACATGCCAAAGCATTTTTCCAAAACTTCTTTAAGGTGATCCAAAACATTTTCGAAATACTCCACCATCCAATTTCAAGTCAAAATTTCCCACAGATCACAAAGGGTCTTCAACTTCCAAGACCACAAAGGGTCTTCAACTTCCAATACCACAAAGAGTCTTCAACTTCCAAAGACCTCGAAGTGTCTTGAACTTTTCCAAAGGCCTCGAAGTGTCTTAAACTTTTTCAAAGACCCCAAAGTGTCTTCAAACCTTCCAAAGGCCCTAATGCGCCTATTGTTCATCAGGCTCCAGCCCGAACTATGATTGACTTGATTCTCGCCAAGTGAGATACGTAGACAACCTAAAATGGTGCGGTCATGACTTTTACTCCAACTCCAATCCCTTTTTCAAAAATTCTAATCAATTCAAAGTTCCTATTCCAAACTCTTTGAAAACCCCCACTATTTTCAAACTTCTTCTAAAAACTTGCATTATGCATCATCCATCCGAAAAGTGATGACCAAACCTTGTTTTCAAAATTCTAAATTGGATGTAAAGTGGACAATGGTAACCGGTTATTCTAAGGAGTGAGCAAAGGGTGATTAGACATGTAGGTACCGAAATGGCGGGGTAGGGTGATGATCTTAGGATATCTTCCCTACACGTAACCAACCCCCGAACCATAGATTTCTGTTTTCAAATGACTAAAATGGAGTTATTTTCCAAAAGGGCTTAAATCTTTCCAAAGGTTGCCAAACAACCTATTTTCTCAAAAAACCCTCTCTTGAGGGAGTTTTCAAAACCTTTTTCAAAAATCCTAAGTTTACACTTTGGATTAACACTTAGTTTTAGGTGCCCTAACTCACCTTAATCAAGTTAGGTAGCGACTCTTACTTTTGTAAAGCCCTTAGTCAAACCAATTTTCAAACCTAGTCGCACTTGTCCTTCTAGGAGGATGAGTTCTAGTGACAGAGTTCCATGCTTTAGGGTCTCCGAGCCGAAAGGACCTTGGACACCCAAAAACTGGGGTGCGACACAAATGTTTCCTAATTCAACCCTTTCCTAATTTCATCCCTTTCCAAATTTTAACTTTTGAAATTCAAAACTTTAAATCTTTCCAAATCTAAAGCTTCCTAAACTCAAAACTTTCTTACTTTCAAAACTTCCCCATTTCAGAACATTCCAAATTCAAAACTTTCTTAAAACGGAAACTTTCCTAATTCAAAATATTTCCTAAATTGAAACTTTCCTAAATTGAATCTTTCCTAAACCAAAAATTTCCTAAAATGAAACTTTTGTAAAACGAAACTTTCCTAATTCGAGCATTTCCTAATTTTCCACATCCAACATTTGAGTCAAATCTTTCTGAATCTCAAGTCCTTCCTAAAACCTTTCTTTCCTAAGTCTAGGTTTTCTAAAACCAAGCTTTCCAAAATCAAATTTTTTTAAATCTTCTAATCAAAATCTCTTTCTTCCAATCATACCTTCGATTTTTTATCAGACTCTTGTCCGAACTACGACTGACTTGATTCCTCCAAAAGGATACGTAGGCTACCCTCATGGGTGCAATTTCCAAATGCTTTCAAGTTCAATTACGTTTCATGCATTGCTTTCTATTTGTTTTAATGCATCAATGATTACGTTCAAGTATAAATGTCATGCCTTGAAATACATATGAACCTTGCTTATAAGATGAATCAAAACCCATGGACTAGAATGTTTACATAAAGTAGATGTAAGATTCCTAACGTACGACTCCAACTGAAGGTCTTTCGTGGTAAGACCCTAAACTAGCAACGATGGTCCTACAGTAGGGAATCCGAAATAATCTATCGCCAAGTTGGGAGACGTCCCTTGGCTTAAAGAGTAACCTTTAGGGTTACTATAACTGAGCTTAGCTCTTCTAATAAGCCTATGTGTGACCTTTATGGTTACTGTAACTGTGCCTAGCTCTTATGATTGGCCTGGCGAGCCTATGTGTGACCTTCGTGGTTGTTAATGATTGAGTGTAGCTCTTAATGATTAAGCATAGTTCTCATGATTGAGCCTTGCCCTCATGATTAGCTTAAAGCACTTTATGTTACTAATGACTAAGCGTAGCTCTTAATGACTGAGCCAAGCTCTCATAACTGGCCTAAAAAGCCTTATGCGTGACCCTTGTGGTTACTATTATGCCCAATACTAGATAGACCTCTTAAGAGGGGTGAAGTGAGGGATATGTTGGCTTAAAGAGCCTATGCATGACTTTCACAGTTACTACATTGGCCTAAAGAGCCTATGCACGACCTTCACGATTACTATGTTGGCCTAAAGAGCCTATGCATGACCTTCACGATTACTATGTTGGCCTAAAGAGCTCCATGAGTAGACCATGTGCTCAAAAGCACTCACAAGGTAGGTATGACCATGTCTCTCCTATGAATGACACACTTATGTTCTAGAATGAGAAATGCGATTTATTCAGATGCTTCACGACCCGTTGTACATATTTCCACAAGTACTAATGTCATGATATATCTCTCCTTTTTACGATATTATGATACACTCTACAGTACCATACCATAGTATGATAAGCTACGTTGTGCCATACGTGATCATGATACAATTTATATCTTACCCTCAGGATACTATGTTTGAAATGTTATCATACTTCCTTATGAAAGCTTATGATATAATATTTCATTATGATACTTATGCAACCTATGTTTTTAAATTTATGCTTTATACGTTTCTGGGAATAATGATATATGATGGGTCTAATAACATACGACGAGTTAAGATATACTCTTATAAGTTCATAATAGATTATGGTCATGACAAGTTATGTTATGTTATATGAGATCACACTATGACATGTATCCATCCCTTTTCTGACATTATGGTTTAGAAATGCTAAAATGTTTTAATACGAAAATCTATAACACGTGTTTTCAAGCTAATGCTCATACCTTTGATTTCAAGTCACATGCATAAATGTTTATCCATTGTCATATACGTTAAATAGAAATGTTAGTCCCTAGTGTTTTATGCTCATGCATCATTGTTATTCACTAAGTATTAGCTTACATTTTTCTAAAAATGTTTTCAGGTAACTAAATGGAGAGGCCTTAGAAGGAGGCCTATTACGAGGATGTTTGGACTGCAGCCCACGGGCCTTATGATATGTAATAGGTTTGAGGGCTGGACCCCAATGTTTTGTAATGGTATAAATGTTATAACTTTGGTGGGTCTTGATTAGGCCCATATGTATTTTATGTTTTGGATTAGGCACAGCTCTGCCATGTTTGACATGAGTTATATTTCAAGTTATAAAAATTCTATTTTTGCAATTATGCATCATTTTAAATAATTATACATAAGTGATCAACCGGTTTATGTAATGCAGCCTTAGGTAGCCTTGCTACTGGCTGGTCATGTACCCTAAATCTGTATAGGCCGGTTATGGGGCCATGACAATGTCAGTCGTAGTTTGGACAAGAGTCTGAAAGAGTTGAAATTTTGAAATAGGTTTTTATTTCTAGAAATTTTTCATTTTTAGAAAGTTTCCTTTTTAAGAAAGTTTGAGTTTTAAAACGTTTCCTTTTCGAGAAGATTTGACTTGAAAATATTTCCTTTTCAGGAAAATTTGATTTTTGAAATGTTTTCTTTTTAGGAAGATTTGATTTGGAAATGTTTCCTTTTAAGGAAGATTTGACTTGAAAATTTTTACTTTTCAGGAAGATTTGATTTTTGAAATATTTCCTTTTTAGGAAGATTTGATTTGGAAATGTTTCCTTTTAAGGAAAATTGAGATTTGATTCGAAAAGATTTGATTTGATTTGATTTTGAAAAAAAAAAGTTTGGATTGTTTCCAAAATGGAAGGAGTTGATTAGGTTTTAAAATTGAAAGGTTTAAAAAAAGAAGAGATTTGAGGGATTTGAAATAGAAGGTTACGATTCGATCGATTTAAAAAAGAAAGTTTGGAAAAGGGATGTTTTGATTGAGTTGGAAATTAAGGATTTTGAGGGTTTGGAAATGGTAGGATTTTGGCTTAAAAATGGATGGTTTCCAAATTGGCAAAAATGAGGTTTTCTTGGGATTGGACTTCTAGAGTTTAACAAATATGAGTTTTGAAAATGGTATGTAAACCGAGTCTTTTCAAAACATGTTTTAGGGCCCGAAATCCTAACTTGGATTTTAGACATCCAAATGGATATCGCACTTTGCCTAAAGCCATTTTAGCCATTGAAAGGCTAGAATCGCTTTAGGCTTGTGGCTTTGAAAAACAATAAAGGCACGAGACAAAAAATATAGACTTTTTGGGTCCTTTTAAATGTCATACATTTCTCAAAACAACCCTAATCATGAAAAGATTAGGATCTTTCCGAGAACGGGTTTTTGAAAAGAGGCAAATATTAGGCTATTAGAAGCCATTTAAAATGTCACACTTTTCTAGAAAAACCCTAACCATAAAGGGTTAGGATCCACCAAGAATTGTAGTTTTAAGAAAACTACTTTAGAAAATGGTTTTAAAGGGTAGAGGAATGACATGAATGCAAATGCAATTTGACAATAGTAACGGCATGAAATATACAAGGGTAGATATCACCACATTATAAGAGGGCCCTAAGGCCATGCCGTGAAGCGAGTGAGGGCCAAAAAGAGTGTCCTGATCGATAATCTCCTCTTGGTCACTCTCGACATGGACTTAAACTCCTCTTATTCCGAGCATGCAAGAATGGGGGGTTTAGAGATAGGGGATTAAAAAAAAAGAAGAACCCAAGTGGGTTCGGAAGGAGAAGAGATAGAGGAGGAGTACGGAGAGGCAAACTAGAGATTACTTTGTTTTGTTGCTTCTTTCCTTGATGAAGGCTTGGGCCTTGGACTTGGGAAGACTTCGAAAACTTTTGGGCAATGAGGCGGACCTTCGGTGGAGCTTAGAAGGTAGGGCTTCGGGAGTTCAGACTCAGACTCGAACTCGCCCGGCAGGATTTTGAAAGAGAGAGAGAGAGAGAGAGAGAGAGAGGACTCTGTGAGCTGTTTGGAATAGAGGGGGAGAGTTTTGGGATAATTTTTTTTGACCCAAAACAGAGAAGGGGAAGGTTTGTATTTATAGTACAAAAATGGGAGATTGGTGCACCGCTCTTAGTGGCGCATGGCCTAATGTTGGCCGTGCGCCACTATGAGTGGCGCGGAAGGTTTAATGAGGGCTTTAAAAAAGGCTGGATATGGGGTTGGTCGATTCGTAACTGATTTTCGAGGGTTATGCGCCACTATTAGTGGTGCACGGCTAAAGAATGATCATGCTTCACTCAAAGTGGAGCAGGGAGGTTCTGGTGCGAAAAAGGAAGGTGCCGGGTATTGGGACTCAGCCAAAAATGGAAGGGAATACTCTGAAAAGTGTCCTGGAGGTTGCCAGTTTGATTCCCAAAGTCGGTATGGTTGAAGAGAGTGACCGGATGGCGGTCACCTCATACTGAGAGTTCTAGGGTTGACCAAGATTGATCGGGGTTGACTAGGTTGACCAGAGTTGGCTAGAGGTGTTGTCAGTTTCTTACCCAGAGTCGGTGTGGTTTTCTAGGGCATTTGGATGCCTAGGGGCAAAACGGTCATTTTGAACGAGGAATCTCCGGGAAAGGAGCAGGGTTAACTGGATGGCACTGGACATGTTGGACCGTCTAGGGATGGCTCTAGAAGGTGGTTTTATTGTTCCGAGGACTTTATACTTTCTCAAGGAAAGTGTCCGGCCCGTTGGGGGCAAAATGGTCATTTTTCATAGGGACGGGCTAACAAGGATCAGTGTTGACCAGTCTGGATCTGGCTTGGACTTCTATCTAAGGAATTTGTACTTTCTCGGTGGACAGGTTTGAAAGGGTCTTACCATTTTGAGGGATAAACTTTCTTGAAGGTCGTGCTGACTTGGACAGTCTTTTATTCTTAAGGGGTTTATGCTTTCTCAAAGAACATGCTGGACTTGGACGGTCTTCCGTTCTTAAGGGGTTTGTGCTTTCTCAAAGAACGTGCAAGATTAGTGGACATTCTACATTGGCAGGCTTGCAAGTGCTATAAGTGAACCGCTCTTCCATCTCGGAGACTTAGGTACTTTCCGGAGATGAGTGTGAAAGGGGCTTTACTAATCCGAGGAATAAACCTTCTCCATGATCGTGCTGTGCTGGATTGGATGGTCTTACAGTCAATAAGGGATCAACTTTCTCGAATGACGGGACAAATGAATTTGACTTTGGATTTGAATGGACTTATCGCCTTATGGAAGATGTGTAGGTTTGGATTGGACTGACTAATGCAACATGGGCATTTCGGTCATTTTGCCTCTATAGGGCCTAGTGGGCCCGCGAAGTGGTTGACGGATTTAATTGGATCTGAGAAGCTGGTTTGGGTTTGAGTATGCTTATGTTGATTTGGAGGTGCTTCTGGTCGGACTGGAGATTGTCGAGTGGCCATAATGGGGTGTTAACACTCATTCATGGTTTTCAGCTAATATGTCCTTTGCTAATTATACCTAGGGGTGGCCATGGGCCCAAGAGCCCAGTAGGCCCGCCTATGAATTTTAGGGCTTGAAAATTTTTTTTAGGCCTGATTAGTTTAATGAGCGGGCTTGGAAATTGTCTTTGAAGCGTGGCCTGGCCCGAAATAGATATAAAATAATATATTTTTTATATTTTAATATTATATACATGTATATGTAATTAAATTTTATGCTATTCGATATTATTATAGAGAAAAAAATTATATATTAAACAAATTTAATGTTAAATGGGCGGGCTTGGATGGGTTTGGGAATGTAATGTTTTTAATTGGGTGGGCTTGAGATTTGGTTTTGGGCCCGATGAAAAATTATTTTTGTGTAGGCTTGGCCCGAGCTCTGCACGTCCAATGTCCACCCCTAGTTATACCGAATGACCTTTTAAGGTCCCTCCCAATCCCTTCTCGAAGGTTCTTCATTGATTGGTTGACCCTTTTTAGTACTAGGTATTCTCATTTGAATTCCCTAAGTTTGACCATGGCATTGTAATATTGGGGCATCCTTTGCTTGTATACTATCATTCTGATTACGGCTTGGTCCCTTGCTTCCTCGAATAGGTCAAGGTTGGCTTTCAAGGATTCTTCATTGAATTCCACTTGGTAGTTGGTCCTCTTGGCTATTAGGAGGCCAATTTCAACCAAGATGACAGCCTCTAATCCAATGGTTTGGGCAAATGGGGTACTGCCATTTTAAGTTCGAGTTGTAGTACTATCATGCCCTGTAACTCGGCCTAAGTGGATTTAGGGTACATGACCGGCCAGCAGTAAGGCTACCCAAGGCCGTATTACATAAATCGGTTGAACACCTATGCATAATAATTTAAAATGATACATAATTACAGAAGTAAGATTTTTATAGTTAAAAGCATAACTTTTGTCATTCATGGCAAAGCTGTGCCTAATCCAAAACATAAACGTACATATGGGCCTATTCGAGACCGCCACGGTCATATCATTATAACATTACAAAACATTAGGGTCCAACCCAAATACATATAATATAACAAAGGCCCGTGGGCAGTAGTTCAAAATCTACATATGGCTTCCTCCTAGGGCCTCCCGGATTGGTTACCTTAAAATATTTGAGAAAAAGTAAGCTAATGCTTAGTGAATAACAATAATGCACGAGTGTGAAAATACCATAGACTAACATTTATATCTAGTGTACCGATATAAATAAAGATTTATGCATACAGAGCATGTACTGAAAAACGTGAAACCATAGGCTTGAAATCATAGATAGCATAGGCATCATATTGAAACATTCTATTGTTTCAAAACATAATATCATAAAAGAGAGATGCAACGTATCTTTTTCGTGATAAAAGATAGCATAACTTGTCATAAACATTTGAACATATCTTGGTTCTTGTTCTAAAAGCATAAGTGTGCTACAAGTCGACATATGAGCTAGATTTTATAGTAACCCTCTTAGGTCACGCATAGGCTCTTTAGGCTAAGGGACGTCTTCCAACACATCGATAGTTTATTTCATATCCCCTACCGTAGTACTATCGGGCGAGTTTAAGGTCTTGCTACAAAAAAATCTTGAGTTGGCACAATACATTAGAAATCTTATATCTCTTTCATTTAAAAATTCTAGTCTATGGGTTTTAATTCGTAACATAAGTATAACTTGAATGCATTTAAAAGTCTGACATTTATAATTGAGCATAAACATTAATACATTAAGATCATATAGAAAATGTTGCATATTATAGAGTTGATAATAAAACATTTAGAAAGTAATAGGGTTTCACTCATGGCATATCACTACTCACCTCTATCTTCGAGGATTTGTGCTAAACAAGGATGTTCCTACACATAGAGTACATAGAAGCATCAAATACAAGACTCCGATGTAATGCAAGAACAAAAAAGTTGATGTTTAAAACATGAATCCCTAAACACTAATTCCTTCATTGCATCTAATTCACATCAGAACAATGAGCCTACATTCTATGTCAATTTTATTTTAAAATAGGCTTAAAGACCTTTAATTTGATAGGTCATGGGTTAAAAATACATTTTGGATGAAGTTATGTTCTATGAAAAATAGACTAAAATTATGAAAAACAATGTTGCAGGCAGAAATTTTGGGTCAAATTTTGAATTTAATATCTCCCAATCTATGAGGAATTAGAGTATAAACTTTATATGCGTACAAAGGTCTATGAGTCTACTTTCTAATACTGCAAATAATGTATTAATTTGAGTTTTTTTAGAGCAAGTTATACCCGTTTTACTAAGTAGTGTCGAAGCTATCAACAACTTATCCAAACAACCCTTCCTAACAACCCGTGGCCACCCCCAAACTCTGCGCAACCTGTCCGAATGACCCATGGCCACCCACAAACTCTGTACATTTTGGTTCAAAAATAGGTTTTCTAAGCCCTAGATGTTCAAATCCAAACCACCCCAAACTCCACCAATACTTCTAGGGTTCAAAGATTGACTTAAGAAGACTATAATATCTCAAAATGAAGCTAAACCAACAAGTAAATCAAAGGGATATAGGGTTTGAATCTCCAAACCTAACATGCACAAATTTGGGGGTTTTCAACTCCAACTCCCAATCCATCTATGGAAGCTTACAAACTCTCAAAATCTAACTAATTGGGACTTAAAGGAGTCACCCAACACAACTACAACACATATACACTCAAGTATACACAAGATTTGGAGTTCACACCTTTGTCTCTCAAGCTTTCCAAACTCTAACAATGGCTTTCAAACTTATGTTGAGCTCTTCTACCTCTTCTTTTCTCTTCCTTCTTCTTCTTCTTATTCTTCTTCTCCTCTTCCTTTTCTATAGCAGGTGTGCGTGTGTGTATTACGGGGGTGTGTGTAATTAGGAGATACACATGGGAATTAATCCCATACGTCTCACATTAGGAGCATAAGTTACAACATGCATTACCATTGGTCATTTCAACCCAAAGGCACATTAGAATAATACAAAATTTAAGAAAATTCACATTAATTCAGATAATAGAGGTTTGAGATATTACAACTATGGTATGCCCATAGTATTCGGGGGAGTTTTTGGCCTAGTTACCCTTGGCTTCTTCCAATTTTGTCTTTACGATTTTGAGTAAAGACCGATTAATGACCTCAACTTGGCCTTTGGCTTGAAGGTGCTTGGGGAAAGAATAGTGGTTCTTAATTCTCAAATGTGTACAAAAGCCCTTGAATATTCCTCCTTCGAATTGTTTGCCGTTCTCTGAGGCAATTATGGCTGGGACGTAAAATTTTCACATTATTGACTGCCAAACGAAATCTATTATCTTCCCCTCAGTGATCCTAGCCAATGGTTCTGCCTCCACCTATTTGGTGAAATAATTGATTACCACTACTGCGAACTTTGTTTGTCTCTTGCCTTGGGGGAGAGTCCTAACGAGGTCAATTCCCTATTGGGCAAAGGGCCAGGGGCTGGAGATAGGGGTGAGCTCTTATGAGGGTTGTCTGAAATGTTGGAAAACCTCTGCCATTTGTCACATTTCTTGACGAAGTCCTGCGCATCCTTGGTCATGGTTGGCCAAAAGTGCGCCATTCTAAGGGCCTTGTGTGCCAATAATCTTTCCCCCGAGTGTTTCCTATGAACATACTCTGCTTCGTATTCCGATGCACATCGGAGGAGGGGTAGGGAGAAGCCTATTTTATAGAGTCTACCATCGACCATACTGTACCTATTTGCTCTTAATTAGACCTTTCTAACCTCATCCTTATCTTCTAGAAGTCTCCCGTCAGTTAAGTATCTCAGGATTAAGGCTACCCAGGTGATTGCTACCTTAACCTAGCATACCTCTGTCACAGCGGCAATGCTTGGGGATGAAAGGAGTTCTACTATGATTGTTTAGTCTGTTTCTTCCTAATTCGCAATGCCAACTTTGCCAGTTTATCTGCATCTGTGTTTTCATTCCTAGGGACTCTCTTTATTTTAAAGTTGGTGAAGGCTTTGACAAATTCTGAACTTTATGTAAGTAGGCGCTCATACTATCTTCCTTGGCCTCGTACTCCCCTTTAACCTGCTCTATGACTAGTTGGGAGTTGCTGCAGACCAATACATATTTAGCCTCAAAGTGGTGGGCTAGACGGATTTCTGCTAGCTATATTTTGTATTTGGTTCATTATTTATTGCTTTGAAGCCAAAACAAAGGGCATATTTGAGCTTTTCTCCATCCGAGGTTGTCAGCACTACCCTGCCCCACTTGTACGGTCGTTTGACTATCCATGAATGCTCAACACCTAGGTTGGCCCGGTGGGGCATTGCTTTTCATTCTGAATCTTTGTGGTCTTCTTCGTGGGTTGTTGCGGTTAGTGAACTCCTCGAGGAAGTTTGCCACAGCCTGCTCGCATATTGTTGTCCTAGGATGGTACTATACGTTAAATTCTTTAAGCTCGATTGACCATTGTACCAATCATTCAAATGTGTTTGGTTTCTATAATGCCCTTCGTAGGGGCTAATCTATCAGGATCACAATAGTGTGGGACTAAAAATACAATCGAAATCTGCGAGCTTATGTCATGAGAGCGAAGACTAGTTGCTCAATCTTGGCATAGCACTGCTCAACCCTCCTCAGGGCTTGACTAGTGTAGTAGACCGGTTTTTAAACTCCTTACTCTTCTTTCACTAGGCTGAGCTAACTGCTATTGTAGAGACAGCCAGATAGAGGTATAACTCTTCCCTTGTCATTGTTTGACTGAGCAAAGACGCTAAGCTCGGGTATGCCTTTAACTGGGCAAAAGCTTGCTCATATTCCTACATCCACTCAAAGATCTTCCTCAAAATTTTAAAGAAAGGCAAAGATTTATCTATGGATTTGCAAATGAAACTGTTTAGTGACGTCACCCGTCTTGCTAATCATTGGACTGTAAGCACCCTATTTTTGCCTGCTCGGTAATCTTCGGTTCGTTTGAACTTATATTCAAACCGATACAAACACATTCAAATTCAAATAAATTTTCCAGATTCAATCCAATTAATCAATCGCTTCGCGGGCCCACCGAGCCCAACAGAGGCAAAATGACCAAGACGCCTTTGTGGCATTGCTCAGTCCAATTCCAATTGGCACGTCTTCCTAAAGACTGCAAGTTCCTATTTCAATCTCAAATCCAATTTCAATCCAAATCAAATTCGGCATGCCTTTCGAGAAAGTTGATCCCTCAGGTGGTAAGTCCATCCAATCCGGCACCTTTTTTTGAGAAAACTTTTTGGAACGGTAAGTCCCTTCAAACCTGTTAACCGGGATGGAACCTAAATCCCCGAGATGGTAGAACAGTTCACCTTTGGCACTTGCTAGCCCGCCAATTTAGAATGTTCGCTATTTGACACGTCTTTTAAGAAAGTTGATTCCTCAGATGATAAGTCCATCTAGCAGCTTCCTGATATCAGGCAGTCTCTAGAATAAATGCATCCCGTCAGAGTGGCGAAAACACTCGCAAACATTGCAACTGTCAAAGTGGTAGAAATATTCGCAAATAGGTCGACATCAGGAATTACCAACAAATTCCTTATGTCACGGGACCAAACTCGCCTCTTGGCCTTGACATGTTTACCAAAGGACATGATACCTTTAGAAATCAACTCATCACACACCGTCAGGGTGGCGAAAACACTCAAAATCGGGGTCAACACCAGTGCTTGCTAGCCCACTCCGGTGAAAAATGACCAAACTGCCCCTTGAGCCTTTTTCGACACGTTTCTAAAAAAAGTACCTAAGTGCTCAAAGCGGTAAGTCCACCTTTCCAGTCGGTTTTGGACCAATTCTGGGACCATCCGGTCAAAATGACCATTTTGCCCCTAAGTATCCGATTGCCTCTGGGAACCACACTGGCTATGGGTATCAGGGTATCAAACCGGTTACCTCCTGAGAATGCTTCTAATAGTATTCTTAATCTTCTAACGCTTTTTCGGATCATTCTGAGTCTATTCTGGCAAGCCCGGTACAAAATGATCATTTTGCCCCTAACGGGCCGGTCACCTTTTTCAACCACACCGGCTCTGGGTATCAAACCGGTAGCTCTTTGGAATACTCTTAACAGTGTTTTTAACCTTTAAGCCTTTTTACGGGACATTCCAAGTTCATTCCGGTGGTTTTACGGTCTAGTTGACTGTTTTGCCCCTAGTGGCTCGGTCGGCCTTTTCAAACATTCCGGCATTGTTTTCTAAGCTTGTTACTCCCGAGACACTATTTCAAGGGATCTACCCATTTTTGGCCTTTCGGATCATTCCCGACCTTACAAAACGTTCCCGGACCTTTCGGAGTTACTCCTAGTGGAGTCAAGCCAAAAATTGCATGGTAGTCATTAGAACAGGCGCCCAAATCTTTTGCCTTGTGTATCAAGGGTTGAAAGATACATTTCTTGCCGCCCTAAAAACTTTCCTAAGTGGCTGGTACCATTGGCAGTGGCGCTAGTAGAGATTTTGCCCTAGTGCCACTGCAACAAACGCTAGGCTATTTTTGTGTCTATAAATACAGATCCTCCCATTGCGTAAAAAGGCTCTGCAAACTCAGTCTAAAAACTCTACTTTTCAAAATACAGAGCTCGAGGTCTCTTTAAACCCTAGCCCTCTCTAGTCTCCTCATACCCTAGCCTCTATACACTTAAACCCTAACATCCATACAGGCTATACACTTAAACACAAGCCTCTATTAAAGACTCAAAGTGCTGCAACTTGGAAGCTCTCAAGGATCAAGCAAAGCAAAGCAAGAAGAAGATAAGGTAGATTTTCAATTTATGTTTATGTACTTTCCCCCTCTCTCTTCTCTCTATTAACCCACTTGGATTTTCTTCTATTTTAATACCCATCTTCTACCTTCTTTTCTTGCATGATTGAAACAAAGGACTTCCCGATTCATGCCGAGAAAGGACTATTGAAAGTCACCGTGTTGGGGGTCTTCTAGTTCAACCTTAGACCGTATGGCTTTGACCCTTTTGATTATGTGGTGAAGCATAACCTTATATGTTCATGACCCTTTTGCATTGTGCATATCATATTCACACCTTCATTCAAAATGGTTTTCAAAGTTGTTTTTCAGACTTGCATTCAAAATCTCTTTCAAAACTTGCATCCAAAATTTTGTTTTCAAAATCACAATCCTAGAATGATTCTAGCCATTCTACGGTTAGGGTTGTTTTAGGAAAGTGTCATATTTATTGTGACTATCAAGGTCCATATTTTGGGATATAAAACTGTTTTTATCAAAAGCCATAATCTTAAGATGATTCTAGCCATTCCATGGTTAGAGTTGTTTTAGGAAAATGTGATATTCAATATGATCACTATGGTCCATATTCTAAATCAATGTTGTTTTCAAAACCACCAACTTAGAATGGTTCTAATCTTTTTATGGCTAGGATCATTTTAGGAAAGTGAAATATTCAAAAGATTTTAAAAGTCTATATTCAAGCTCTTTTCCAAATGGCTTTTCAAACTTGTTTCTAAAAACTCTCTTCATAAATATACTTTCTAAAAACTCCCTTTGAAACTCTCTTTCCTAAAAACTCTTTTTAAAAG
This sequence comes from Euryodendron excelsum, assembly GCA_033060915.1. Classification (NCBI taxonomy): domain Eukaryota; kingdom Viridiplantae; phylum Streptophyta; class Magnoliopsida; order Ericales; family Pentaphylacaceae; genus Euryodendron; species Euryodendron excelsum. Next base: position 21,261,011 of record CM065389.1, on the reverse strand, counting down.
ATTTCCTTTTCAAAAACTCTTTTTCTTAGAATCCAAGTTAAGCCCTAGAAACCATAATTAGGAAACCCTAATTCTCTTTTCTAAAAACATGACTTCTTGTTTTACTTCAAATCATAGGTTTTCAAAAACTATCTTCTACATCAAATTCTAGATTTTAAAAATCTCTTTTTCTACACCAAATCATAGCTTTCCAAATCCTAGATTTTTAAAATTCAACCTTTCCAATTCCATGTCAAATCCAATATTCCAATTTAGGAAACTAGACCTAATCTTCTACCTTAGGAAACAAAATCAAATCATCTATTTTTGAAAATAAAACCTAATCTTCTACTTTAGGAAACAGGAATAAAATCTTTCTTAATTCAAATATTTCCTAATTCCAATCTTTCCTAATTCCAACCTTTCCTAATTCCAACCTTTCCTAATTTCAAACATTTCTAAATTTCAATCTTTCCAAATTTTAAAACGTTCTAAATTCTAAATATTTCTAAATTCAAAACTTTCCTAAATTGAAATCTTTCCAAATTCAAAACCTTCCCAAATTTGAATCTTTCCTAAAAAGCAAACTTTCCTAATTTGGAATTTTCTTAAATTCAAAGATTTCTAAAATTCAATATGTCCTAAACCTTAACTTTCTAAACTCTTTCAAATCAAATAATCAAAGTCAAGCCTTTCCAAGTCAATGGTTTTTAAATCAAATTAAGATCTCTTTCTAAATCTTTCTTGAATCTAACTTTTCTAATTCGAACCTTTCCTAAATTGAAACTTTCTTTAATTAAAATTTTTAAGTTTAGATCAAACCTTTTTATTTCAAGTCCATGCTTCAACCTTAGGTTGCCTAAACCCTAGGATATCTAAACCCTAGTTCAACACTAATTCTAAGTTAGGAAGCGTAAACTCTTTTCCAAAACTCATTTTTTAAACCAAGATGGTTTTCTCACTTTAATCTAAGTCAAGATGTTTTTGAAATCTCAATCTTTCCAAATCTAGTCCAAGTTCTCTTTCAAAGTTTAAACCCTTTTCCAAGTCTTATTCTAAGTCTAGGTTCAATTTGAAATCAAATTTCAATTTCAAATCTTCTATTCAAAGTTTAAATTAAACTTTTTTTCAAATCAAATCTTTTCAAATTAAACTTTTCAAAAACCTAAAAGTGTATATTTTTAATCGGACTCTTGTCCGAACTACGACTGAACTAATTTTCAACAAAGGGATACGTAGGCAACCCTTATAGGTGTAGTCACAATAGTTTTCAAATTTTCAGTTTCACAACCTTTTTTAAATTTCAAATTCCATAATCTATTTCAAGTTTCTAATTTCTAAAACCTTCTTTCAAACTTTAAATCTTCTTTTTAAATCTATTTTCAAAATCAAATATTTCTTTCAAATTTTCTGAATTAAATCTTTTTCTTGGACTTACACATCATGCATCATATAGTTCTTTTTCTAAATTGGATAGTATTGGATATTTATTAATCAAAGATTCTAAATGTAGACATGTAGATACCATAAGGGCGGGGTAGGGTGATGGCTAAGTGTATCTTCACTACACGTAACCAACCTCCGAACCTAGATCACTATTTTCAAAGACCAAAATGAAGTTACTTTTGAAAATAACTTAAATCTTTTCAAAAGTTGCCAAACAACCTATTTTCTTAAAAGCCATCTCTTGAGGAAGTTTTGAAAAATCTTTTTCAAAAACCTTTACGTTTAATCTTCGGATTGCACTTAGTTTTAGGTGACCTAACTCACCTTAATCAAGTTAGGTGGTGACTTCAAATCTTTTTCAAAAGCCCTTAATCAAATCAAATTCCAATTCAAACCTAGTCACACTCGTCCGTCTAGGAGAATGAGTTCTTACGAGAGAGTACCGTGTTTTCCCTACTTGTATGTATTTTTCTCGAGTGTGGAAAATCAGGGCACAACATGAACGTCCTGCATGATCTTGGGGGGTTGCATGTCGAGTATCGCTTAAATTTTCTCGAGGTTTGCTTCTATGCCCCTGCTAGACACCATATAATCGAGGAATTTCCCAGAGGAGACACTAAAGGCACACTTGGCAGGGTTAGGCTTCATTTGGTGCAACCAAAATGTAAAGAATGCCTCTTCCAATTCGGCCAGGTGATGCGTACTCTTCTTACTTTTAACTAGCATGTTGTCCACATATACTTTGACATTTCTCCTGATTTATTCTTTGAACATGTTGTTGACTAGGCACTGGTAGGTGCCCTCGACATTCTTTAAACCAAAGGGCATTATATTGTAATAGTATAACCCCCAGTATGTGATGAAGGTTGTGTTCTCTCTATCATGCTTTGCCATCTTGATTTGGTTGTACCCCAAGAATGCATCCATAAAGCTTAGCATTCATGACCAACGGTTACTCTAACAACAAATCGATCCTTGGTAAGGGAAATTGTCCTTCGGATATGATTTGTTGAGATTAGTGAAGTCAACGCACAAGCGCCATTTATCGTTGGATTCTTTTCACCAGAACAACGTTGGAGGGCCACTCAGGGTAATGAGCTTCCCTTATGAACTTTGCCTTTAGCAACTTCTCTACTTCCTCTACGATGGCATTGTTTCTTTTTTAAGTGAAGACCCGCCTCTTTTACCTGATGAGGCTAGAGGCCTGGCTGATATTAAGGTGGCGGGACATCATTTTAGGTCAATGCCTAGCATATCCTCATGGGTCTAGCCGAACACGTCTGCATTCTTTTAAAAAGAGGAGGGTAGGGTAGGGTACTTCTTAACTCAGCGTTGAGGGCAGACTCGATCTTTGTTGTCTTTTAGGCTGGCTCTCCACGATCTGTATCTTAACCAGATCCTGTTCCCCCTACACCAACTCCTCATCCTGGACGTCAAGCTCCTCTATCTCCAAGGCTTCTTGGGGTTTTCTTTTTCTAAGGGAAGCCACATAGCATTCTCTTATATTAGCTTGGTCTCCTCGGAGTTCCCCTATGCCTTGGTTAGTCAGGAACTTCATCATGAAATAGAAAATAGCGGTGACTGCCCTAAGCTGGTTGAGGGAGGTTCGTCCCAAGATGGCATTGTAGGCTGATGAGCACTCTAATTCTAGAAAGTTAATCATTATTATTATCTGCTAGGGGTGGTTCCTACTGTTACTGGGAGATCAATAGACCCGAGCGACACTACTTTGTCCTTGATGAAGCTGACCATAGGTGAGTGCATTTTCTGGAGCTTCTTTCTTCCAATCTCCATTTGGTTGAAGACACGGGTGAAAAGTATATCGGTTGAGCTGCCGCTATTTACCAGGAGCCTTCATAGCAAAGTTTTATACCACTATGGTTACTACTAGGGGGTCATCATGAGGTTGGTGAAGACCTGTTGCATCCTCGTCTTCGAAGGAGATTGTGGTCGTTGCTTCCTGTGGCATCGTACTTGATCTTTCTGCTACTAGAACTCCACCCCCCCCCCCCCCCCCCCCCCCCCCCCGCGCGTGCGTCTTGGGTTCTCCCTTTCCTTGCGTGGATCTTTCTTGATGTGTTGGACCCTTTGCATCTAACCATGTCCAGTAATAACTTTGATCTCCTCGATTAGCTACTGGTTTGGTTCTGCCCTCTTGGGGCTTGGTGGCCAGGGTAGTTGCTACTTGTGATGGTTTGTGTGAGGTTTGCCTGCCATGAACTGGCCCATCTTCCCTCTCTTAATGAACCCTTCGAGTTGCTGCCTTAGGTCCATGCAATCCTCTGTGTTGTGGTAGTGATCACTTGGGACCATACTCCATTTATGAACGCCGTGACGGCCACCTTGTCGTTGAGGTCGTCTACTTGCAAGGTCTCTCGATTGAACCTAGCAATGTAGTCCAGAAAGGACTCCTCCTTCTGCTACTTCACATTCAGCAAGCACGTTGCTGGTCGGCGTTTGGCCACTGTAAGCACCCCATTTTTGACCACTCGACAGTCTACACTCCGTCCAGACTTGTTTTCAAGTCACTGTGGGCGTATTCCAATTGAAACCGATTTTTCTAAGTCCAAATCCTGTGTATCCATCGCCTTGCGAGCCCACCAGGCCCAAATAGAGGCAAAACGACCAAAATGCCCTTTGGGGGCATTGTTTCTTTCCAATTCCAACTCCAGCCCCTCTCTCGAGACAGTTTATTCCTCGAGACAGTTTCAATCCAAGCATGTCTTTTCGGAGACGGTAAGACCCTTTTCCAATCCCTCTCTCGAGACAGTTTATTCCTCGAGACGGTTCCAATCTAGGCACGTCTTTTTTTAAGACGATAAGACCCCTTTCTAATCTCACTCTCGAGATAGTTTATTCCTCGAGACGGTTCCAATCTATGCACGTCTTTTTTTAAGACGATAAGACCCCTTTCTAATCTCACTCTTGAGACAGTTTATTCCTCGAGACGGTTCCAATCCAGGCACATCTTTTCAGAGACGGTAAGACCCCTTTCCAACCCCACTCTCGAGACAGTTTATTCCTCGAGACTATTCCAATCGAGGCACGTCTTTTCGAAGACGGTAAGACCCCTTTCCCAATCCCTCTCTCGGGACAGTTTATTTCTCGAGACAGTTCCAACTCAAGCATGTCTTCTCGGAGACGATAAGTCCCCTTTTTAATCCCTCTCTCGAGACAGTTTATTCCTTGAGACGGTTCCAATCTAGGCACGTCTTTTTTAAGACGGTAAGTCCCCTTTCCTATCCCTCTCTCGAGACAGCTTATTCCTCGAAACGGTCCGAGTAGCGAAATTACTCACAAAACCGTTAGAGTAGCGGAAATACTCACAAATAGGTTGATATAGGGAATTGCCAACAAACCCCTGTGTCACGACGACCGCCGTCAGAGTGGCGGAAACACTCAAAACCCAGGTCAACACCAGTGTCTGTTAGCCCACTTTGGTGAAAAATGACCAAACTGCCCTTTGGACCTTTTTCGAGACTTTCCGGTTAAGATGACCATTTTGCCCCTAGGCATCCGAATGCCCCGGGAATCACACCGGCTTTGGGTATCAAACTAGTAACCTCCCGAGGATACTTCTTATAGTATTCTCAATCCTCCTCTACCTTTTCGGATCATTCCGAGTCAGCTCCGGCAAACCCGGTGCAAAATGACCGTTTTGCCCCTAGTGGGCCGGTCTCCTTTTTTGACCACACCAGCTCTGGGTATCAAACCGGTAACCCTCTAAGATTACTTCTTATAGTATTCCCAACCTTTCTTTACCTTTTTGGATCATTCCGAGTCAGTTTCGGCTAACCCGGTATAAAATGACCATTTTGCCCCTGGTGGGCCGGTCACCTTTTCCGACCACACCAGCTCTGGGTATCAAACCGGTAATCTCCTGAGATTGCTTCTTATAGTATTCTAAACATTTCCTTATCTTTCCGGATCATTCCGAGTCAGTTCCGGCAAACCCGGTACAAAATGACCGTTTTGCCCCTGGTGGGCCGGTCTCCTTTTCCGACCACGCCGGCTTTGGTAATCAAGCCGGAAACCTCTAGAAACATTCTGAATAATGTTTCCAGATCCCAAGTCTTCTTTCGAGACAGTCTGAGTCTATCCCGGTAGTTTTCCGGTCCAATTGACCGTTTTGCCCCTAAAGACCCGGTTAACCTTTCCGACCCATCTTATCCTTATTTCTTAAGTCAAATACCTCCATGACATTATTTTAAGTGTTCCTGCTCCTTTCCGGCCTTTTGGGTCATTCCCGCACTTTCTGGAGTCACTCCTAGTGAAGTCAGGCTAAAAATTGCATGGTAGTCACTAGTACAAGCGCCCAAATCTAGTCAAAGATACGTTGCTTGCTGACCTTAAACATTTCCTAAATGGCTGGCGCCACTAGTAGTGGTGCCAAGCCAAAAAATGGCCTGGCACCACTCCTAGTGGCGCCAGTGTAAAATTTGGCCTGGCGCCACTGCAACAGGCGCAAGTGTATTCCTCCCTTAATAAATACAGAGCCTCCTCTAACGTGAAAGGGATCCGCAAACTCAACCTAAAAAATCATATAATTCGATATACAGTGCTCGAGCACCCCCTAAACCCTGGCTTCCCTAGGTTTTCCAAACCCTAGCCACCATACACTAAACGCTAGCCTCCTATACACTCATACACACCCCCATACACTCATACACTAACATGCAACACTCCTTCAAAGACTTGAAGAGCTGTCATGTAAAGCTTGAAGACAACTCTTGAAGATTGAAGACAAAGATCAAGACGAAGACCGAAGACCGAAGACCGAAGACAAGCAAGGCGCGCAAAATAAACAAGATACAAGGTAGGTTCTCCATTTAAATTTCCGCACTTCCCCCCTCTTTTTTCTCTCTCCTAACCCACTTGGGTTTTCTCTATTTTAATCCCCTATCTCTTTCCCCCCTTTCTTTACATGCTTGAAATAAGGGGATTCTCGGTCCATGTGTAGGATTGGGCTATTGGAGAGTCACCGTGTCGGGGGCTTTCTTCTAGTCTAACCAGAGACCACGTGGGTTCGGCCCTTGTATGTTCACAACCCCAAAATTGCATTGTGCATATCATGATCTTGCATCTTCCAAAAATCGTTTTCAAAATTGTTTTTCAAGTCGTTTTCAAACTTGTTTCTAAAATTGCATCAAAATCCCCTTTTCAAAAACTTGTTTTCAAAACCACAATCCTAGGGTGATTCTAGCTTTTTCATGGCTAGGATTGTTTTAGGAAAGTGTTACATTTAAAGTGACCAACATGGTCCATATTTTCGACCTTTATTATTTTCAAAACCACTTTCTTAAAGTGGTTCTAGCCCTCTTATGGTTAGAATCGCTTTAGGAAAGTGAGACGTTTTTACACCTTCTAAAAACTCTCTTTTCAAAAATCTCTTCCTAAAAATCTCTTTTTCAATGTATTTTCCTAAAACTCTCCTTCCCAAAGTTGTTTTGAAAAACTCCCTCCAAAATCTATTTTTCAAAACCTCCTTTTTCAATTCCTTTCCAAAATGCTCTCTTCAAAGTCCACTTTCCAAAAACTTTCCCTAGATCTCTTTCCTAGAAAAACTTTCTCCAAAAATCTTTCCAAAAACTCTCTTTCTAAAATCTCCCTTCCAAAAAAACTCCCCTCTAGGATTCTCTTCTAAAAAACTCGTTTCCAAAAACGTACTTTCCAAAAATCCCTTTTCTTAAAGCCCAAGTAAAGCCCTAGAGCTAACCATTAGGAAACCCTAATTTTCTTCCCAAAAACATGATTTTCAAACTTTGCCCCAAACCTAGATTTCCAAAACCTCTTGTTTTCTATATCAAAACTATACATGTTTCCAAAATCTGTTTTCTACGTCAAAACTATAGTTTTCCAAATCTAGGGTTTCTAGAATCTCCCTTTCCAAATCCTTGCTAAATCTTATCTTTCCTTTAGAAAATCAAATCAAATATTCCCGTTTAGGAAACCAAATCCAATCCTCCATTTTTGAAAACAAAATCAAACCTTTGCTTTTAGAAACCAAATCCAATCCCTTCCTAATCCAAATATTTCCTAATTTAACTCCTTCCTAACCTTCTTCTTTTCTAAACCTTAAGCTTCCAAAACTTGAACATAAAATTCTTTCGTAAAGTTCTAAAATTCAACCCTTTTCTAATTCTACCCTCTTTTCAAGTCTTAACTTTTCAAACCTAAGTTTTCATACCTTTCCTAAATTCAAACCTTTCCTAATTTCAAGATTTTCTAAAATTCAAACTCTAAAACTTTCTAAATCCTAAACTTTCCAAATTTCAAATCTTTTCATATTTCAAAACTTTCTAAACTCAAAACTTTCCAACTTTCAAAACTTCCTAATTTCAAAACCTTTCCTAAAACAACACTTTCCTAAGTTGAAACTTTCCTAATTCAAAACTTTCTAGGTTGAAACTTTCCTAATTCAAAAATTTCCTAATTTCAAAACTTTCCTAATTTGAAAACTTTCCTAATTCGAAACTTTCCAAAAATGAAACTTTCCTAATTTGAAAACTTTCTCAAATCGGACCTTTTCTAGTTCAAACATTTCCTAAATCCAATCTTTCCTAATCTCCTAAACCTTCCAAGTCTAGTCAAATCTTTCCTAAGTCTCTTTCCTAAGTCTGGGTTTCCTAGAACCAAGTCTTTCCAAAATCAATCTTTCCAAAGCAAGTCTAATCTTCTCAATTTCAATTTCCAATCTCCTCTTCTAATCGCAAATCAAATCCAATTTTCAATTCAATCTCCTTCTTCAAATCAACTATTCTATTTTCAATCGGACTCTTGTCCGAACTACGATTGACCTGATTCCTCTAAAAGGATACGTAGGCAACCCTCATGGGTGCGGTCACAACATTTTTCAAATTTCTATCTCCACAATCTTCTTCAAGTTTCCAATTCTATGTTCTATTTCCAGTTTTCAAATCCAAAAATCTATTTTCAAATCCAATTCCTAAAACTTTCCAATTCCAATTCTATCTTTTCAAATCTTTTCTAAAATCAAATCAAATTCTTCTTTCCAAATTTATTTCCAATTCTATTCTCCAACTCTCTCTTATCTTGCATTTGTGCATACCATGCATCATGCTAGTTTCTTTTTAAACATTGTTTTTCAAAGTGAATAGGATTGAACCATTAGTTAGTTAAAGACTCTCATAGGTGAATCTAGGGTAGATTGACATGTAGGTACCGAAAGGGCGGGGTAGGGTGATGGCTTAGTGCGTCTTCCCTACACGTAACCAACCTCCGAACCTAGAATCACTGTTTTCATAGACCAAAAATGAGTTATTTTTCAAAAAGGGCTAAATGTTTTCCAAAGGATGCCAAACAACCTATTTTTCTTAAAAACTCTCTCTTGAGAAGATATTTTCAAAATCGTTTTTCAAAAACCCTAAGTGTTGTCTTCGGATTATTCTTAGTTTTTAGGTGACCTAACTCACCTTAATCAAGTTAGGTGGCGACTCCGAATCTTTTTCAAAAGTCCTTTATTCAAATCAATTTTTAATTCAAACCTAGTCGCACTCATTCTTCTAGGAGGTGAGTTCTAACGAGAGAGTACAATATTTTTCTCGCTTGTGTGAGTATTCATCGAGTGCGAAAAATCTGGGTGCGACAGCTACCAATGAAGTGGCCAATGAACAGCTTGCTTAGCTGAACGAACGACATAAAGAAACCTAGTTTTAGCTTATTAAACTAAATCTAGGCTAATCCCTTAAGTGTGGTAGGGAAGGCCCAGCACGTGATCTCGTTTGGCACCACTTGGAAGTGCATGCGGGCTTTATAGGTTTCTAGGTGATCTAGAGGGTCCTTATGCCCATCGAACGGCTTGAGGGTTGGCATATTGAACATTGGAGTAGGGGCCGCTCCATCACTTCTTAAAAGAAACCCAGGTCGGTCCTGTTGACCAAGTCCTCAACTGTTATTGGGCCTTTGGCTCTGACAGCCTTTATTAACCCGGCTAGCTAGTCCCTCGTGGTTTTGAGTTGGTCGTCCTGGAGGCTAGGAGCATCCATCATCTCTCCGACTCATTCTGTCACTGTTATGGCTCGTCTATTAGGGGAGCAATGGCATCGGTTGTTTGCATGGATTTGGACTTTATCAGCAGGCTCTGACTGTTGGGGGTGGTCTTCCCCATTATGACTCCTGTCGTCGTGGTTGAGCGGAAGGGCTAATGGCGGTGACAGAATTTGCTTCATCAACTCTTAGTTTTGTTGTATTGTGGTTAGAGTGGCAACTTGTTGTTCTAAGGTCATAATCCTGTTAGCATCTTGGCCTTCTCCTTGGGAGGCGACAGCCCCTTGATTTGCATTTTAAGCCATTGATCTAGTATCGACCATGAAAATGAAAGCTTCACGCTTTCCACTGACAATGCCAATTGATGATGCAGTAAACTTGTAGGGCCTCCACCTAGATCAATGCTCAAAACCTGCAAGAGTTAAGAAGCAAAGCGGTAGTATTGAGCACCAGTGAGGTGTTGACCTAATACTCTTCGAATTCAGTGGCGGACGTAGGATTTTAGGTGAGGAGGGGCCAAGGTAAAAAAAATTAATTTCAAAGGAGAGTAAGGTAAAACATTTTTTTTGGGGGGGGGGGGGGGGCATTACTCTATATTTTTTCCTTGAATATACAAAAATCTATAGGGGTTTAAAGAAATTTTGAAAATTTTGGGGGGGGGCCGTGGCCCCTGCCCGCCCTCCTCTGTCTGCTAATGTCTCTGATGCCTAAGTTAGTACAATTGAGAGGTTTGGAATTATATCAAAAGTAGTGAATAATGGCGTACCTTTCTCTGGGATTGAACACCTTCATTTATAGTGACCTCATTCAGTAATCTTGGCATGATTGCTTACCTTCAATCTCAGTGGGTGATTTGAGTTGATTCTCATTCCTCGAATCTCAGTTGACTGTTTATGGATAATGGTACGGTGAGAGTATCGCGGATGGGATCTCAGACTTCCAGCTATCAACAAGCTCTTCAGGGTAGACTTGGTACAAAAGGGGCCTTGTCAAACCTGTCACAATCATCTTGGCTTGGTATGCCTGGGATGGTAGGGCTCCTGGTCAATAAGGTCAAATCTGTACTCATAAGTAACTATGGTCTCATTTTTAGTAAGTGGTAATTAACACATAACATTAGAAGTAGCCACTAGCACAGGGAGAGAAATTTTTTTTGAATGCTCCTGGACCAACTGGTGCACCTCTCACATGGGAGTGGAATACTAGGTGGTTCTTGCTCCAAGAGAACTAACAACTTGTTTGGAACTTGGGGAAGGGAAGAGAAAATAAATTATTTTCCCTTCACCAGTTTGATTTTGTAAAAAAAAAAAAAAAGAAAGAGACGGAGAAAGAAGAGAGATAAATAGAGGGAGAGTATGTTTCTTTCCCCGTCTTTTTTTCTTCTATTTCCCTCCTTTTTCATTTCATTTATGTCCTAAGTAGAATCAAATAAAGGAAGAGTTTTTTTTTTAAAAAATTCATTACTTTCTCTTCCCTCCCCCAAGTTTCGAATAGGCTGTAAATCCCTCGATGGAGAAACGATTCATGGGGCAATTAATTCCCCGTGAATTTGTGAGATAAATCTCTTGTAGGTTCATTTAATTAATCCGAATTAGAGTATCCCACACTTCTACAACTTGAAACTCTCTTTAAAGGTTTACAATTTTTTTAATAGTTTCCATTAAAATTTCAGATTTAATAGGGTATAACTTAAATTCTATGATGAATTGTAAAGAGCTAAAACTCTTTCACAACAGCTCCATTTTACATGTCTCTGTCTAGTCAATTAGTTGGGTAGTTATACATTATTACACATTGAGGGTTACTTATATATGTAAAATAAAAAAGCATATAATTATAAAAATAAAGCAATAAAAAAAAGAATAAAGCAAACAAAGAACAAAGTATGGAAAACTAGAAAAGATCGCGGAAAAAATAAAAATAAGAAGGGAGCAAAGAAAATGTGTGAATCAATGCTACCCATTGTATTGAGAGGCTTTTTAAAATGATTTTTAGTTATGTTTTCATATATTTGTTAATATGTTTAGAAATTCTATTTATTATTAGAATATATTATTTTATAGGATTTAAGGTTTATTTGTTTGAGAAAATATAATAATTATATATGTGTATATATTTGAGACCTTATCTTACTTAGCATCACATTTAGCTTAAATGCATATGTTGTAGTGCATGATTGTCCTAATCAAGGAGTTTGATTAGCATATTTTAATGTGAGTATGTCATGTGGAGAGTACTTTATTTTTAAGTATGATTAATTATCTTAATTAATTTCTGTGCTTAGTTTAATATTAATGATAATTAATTATCATAAGCATGCTCAATTGTGCTAATGATATGAATTAGTGGTGTGTGGTGAAGCAATAAGATACTCGGTGTGTTTGTGTGCGAAAGTTGTCTAACATGTGTGCATAAGGTGTGTCTTTCATTACCTCTGTTGTGTGTGCGTGTGTGTGTGTGTGTGTGAGAGAGAGAGAGAGAGAGAGAGAGAGAGAGAGAGATGTGTGGCATGTGGAGAAATAGATAGAAGGTTGTATCTATAGTTTATGTCAAGACAAGGGAGGAGAGTGGAGAGAGTAGAGGGGTGCTTGTGTAGAGAATTGTGCTTAGTAAGAAAGAAAGTGAGAGAAAGGAGGAAAAAAAGGAAAGAAAGGAAGAGAGAAAATGGGATTGAAGGGAGAAGTTCTATTATTTGAAGTGAGGAATCTCAAGATTATGCTTATTTTCATGTGTTGTATTGATTGTTGCATGTAGAAGACCTTCCATGCCTAAGAATTGTGGGATTGAATCCCATAACTTAGGAGACTTAGAAAGGGGAGAGGAATGGCCTAGAGTTGCTCAAAACTCTAGTCTTAGAAATACCATTTCAGAGAAAGGGGCGCCTAGTGGCGCAGCGCTCCGGAGAGGGGGGGCAAGGGCGCGCCAAGAGAGCGCCTAGTGGCGCACTCCACTAGAGGGGCACGCCAGCAGGGTGCTAGTACTGCGCCTACTGGCGCAGCTCATTGGTCAGGACACACCGATGTAGTCCTTTGGCTAGTTTTACTCTTGTTTTTGAATATTACTTCCAAATTTTTTGTTGAATGGGTTTAACACTTATGTTTAAGAGTCGGCACTTCATTACAAATGTTGACACTTCTCATTAGGCTTCTAATATGTCATTGATGTATTATTTTTTATATTTGTGCATTATAAGTCATGAACATACATTGATTATGTTTATGCTTCATAAGTTTGACGTGGTGGTGTATGATAGGTTCGGAAGCAACCAAAGACACTTTGATTCAACCTAAGGAGTGATTCAACTTTGCTTATATAGCGAGACGCTGTGGAGATTTAAAATGTTCTTACTCTTATTAAATTGAATGCCTTATTATCTATATTATTGTTGATGGTGAATTACAAGGTGACCATACATACAACATACATTGTGTGTATATTTTGCATTGCACTGGATAGGTTAAGTCACGATGGAGTAACCTAAAGAATGTCACGGTAGACATTCCTAGATAACATGACAATAATGAATTGAGCAATGTTATAAAAAAGATGTGCATATATGGTGACATCAAATGTTGCATCACAAAAGGCATTACATTACATGAAACATTTCTCATTGATAATGATAGATTATCTATTAATGAGTGATTCAGTATTTATCTAGCATTTGTTTTTTATGAGTTTGACTATCTTAGTGACCACGTTGATATATAGCTCACATCCACACATCTGTTTAGCAGGTGAGATGAAAGAGGTCCAGTCTACTGCTATTGGTGTCGAGTTGGAGAGGTTTGAGGAGGTCTATTGGTTGAGTCATAGTTTTTGTTTATATTGTATTTAATGGGAGATCTCCGAAAACTATTTATGTTTTGGTTTTGTAATTATTGTGAGTTTGGTTTAGTAGTCTTCTTTATGTACATATATGATGATTGTGAGATGGTTATATATATAATGATGTTATTTATTCCTTATATCATTATTATCTTTGAGATTGTTACGAGATATCGTTCGGAAGTAGGTAACCTGCGTGATTACACTCATTCTAAGATGGTATTAATAATGCCTAATTAGGTGTGAGTGTGACAATATATGTCTGATTTGATTTTCTTAATTAATTTTTCTAAGCTTAAAATTATTTGTTATATTTTACAATTCATAGAGTATGTGACAATGAGATTTTTTTTTACACATTATGTTGAATAAAAGCCACGTTAGCAGATACAATGAAGTATCAAAGATTTAGAATGATTACTAATCTTTGTACATATGTGCTAACAGTTTTATAATATTCAGCTTTCTTGCTACAAATTATTTTTATCAAAATAATGTATGTTGACCTTAATTCCGGGAAAAAAAATTGAGAGCAAACTATTTTTTTTGTATCAAACTTTTAATTTGCTCCCTCAAATAAAATTCTAGCTTCACCATTGAGGTAGAAATTTACTCCACCATAAGTATTGCTATATTCCCTTTGTTTTTGTGCCAAGAAACCTCTCTTATTGTCTTCACATATATTTCTTTAAAAAGAAAACAAGAAGAGTTCTCTAAAATTTTTTAGATTTTTTTTGGTTTTAACTAAAGTGTAAACACGAAAAAGGTGCTTTCACTTTTTTTTTTTCTTTTTGTATTTAATTTTAAAATAAGTCCCTCTCATTTTTCTTGTTCTCATTACTTACTCCCACCACTTAAATTCACCACCAGAGTCATCACCAGCACCATCAGTATTGTCACCCACTGATGCCACCACTATCCACCACCGTTATTGGTGCCACTATTGCCACCACCATCACCATTGCCTCCACTACAACCATCATTCACTATCGCCATCGCTGCCACCTACTATTAGCACCTTCTCTGCTACTCATTGTTGCAACTGCCACTGCTACCACCCCTGCCACTACCCACTGCATCCATCCGCAAACACCATTCAATGTTATATAAATATTTTAATGCCAAAAATATAAAAATAAATTACAATCTTGGTGTTACTAAACATATTTTCTTTCTTAGTTTTATTACAAAATATAAAATAGACCACAAAAAACTAATTATAAAAACTGAAATTTGAAAGCATTACTGAACACCCATAGATCTCTTAAAGCTGTTACAAGTTGATTATTTCAATTGAGTTTCATTTTGTTCCTCAATCGATGTGACAGTAACGCTATGTGTTAAATCTTAGATTTTCGGAGCGAATGAAAAAATAAATTAATATAAAATTAAGTAAAACAAGTTAAATCCTATTTTTTTATAGTTGGATAAGAAAATGAAAAAAATAAATAAGTATTTGTTAAAATTACTTTTTTGTGTTAGTGAGTGTCGGGGGAGGGATAATGTGCATGGCACGCCATAAGCCACATTTGAGTGAAACTAAAGGCCGTTTTCTTTTCTATTCAACAATTGAAACTAAATCTAAAAGAAAAGTAAGAAAGACAATTGAAGTTGCATTGTAACTTCTTGTTCCTCGTAATGAACCAACTACTTTTTGTAAGGAGAGAGATTGAAAATGAGAAAATTTATTCAGTGCTCTTGCCCTTATTCTAACTCTTATAAATACAGTTTTTTTGTTAGATTGGTCCAAACACATTTATCAGAGTTACCGACAACTTATTTAACAAGAGAAACTCATTGTATTTATAAAAAATGGAACAATGTGACGTGGTGTTCCGAGATAGCACTAATAATATCTGTAGAAAATGGGGGTTATAAGTTGGGTGTAACAACGCCACATGGTGTTCCACAAGCATAGAATAACCTCTCCTGAAAATGAAATTGTTGGGCAGCTCAAATTCAGAAAAAGCGGCACGCAGCTCAGCTGTGCAGGGTCGGAAAGGCAAGCGGGCCAGGCGGAGGAGTTGTACTTCGTTGAGGGTTTAAGGGAGAGAAATGGCAGAGGCAGATAAAGTGGACTCCTTTCTAATCTGATGATAGTCAGAGAGAGACACTCAAATTTTTCATGCAATATCGAATTTTCCTTCAAATTTTATCAGTCTTGGAAAATGGGAGTCTATTAAAGGCTTGCAATAATTGAGCTAAGTTTCAATTCCTCCACGTACAATTATTATTGCAGCCTTTTTCAATGAATAATGTCAAGCAGAAATTTTATACATGATATAACGTACAAAAATACGCAATTAAATGTTAGTGTTTCACTTCAAAAATTAATTATGGTAATTCTTAATTACAAAAATAAAAATATTTGACTCATTTTTGTGAAATTTTTCTGCACAATTTTTGTTTTTGGGAAAAAAAGTGTTTTCCTTTTGCAATATCTTTTGCAGACAAAAACATAATTTTTTTTAAAAAAAATATGTACATAAAATTATACAAAAATGATATTGTAGTGATAAGTATTTCGTTATAAAGTAAAAATATCACATTTAACTACATTATTTTGTATGAATTTTAGGAGTTTATGTGAACAAACTTCTTATCCAAATTACCTTATAAGATGCTCTAATAATATTCTTGATGTCAATCTAAAAAAACAATTTAACTCCTATTAATCGACTAAAACCTCGTTTCTTGATAGTTTCATCTATCGCGTGCACCTTATTGGTGGAAGGTCAGATTGGCCCATTCTGCAATAAATACTTTCACAATCCGCTGAGTAAGATAAACGATGAACTCGGAATATTACTAGTCTTTTTTTCGTCTTTTAAGTTAATGACTAGTCCTAATGCGAAGTGGTTTTTTTTTTTTTTTTTTGGTGTAACGAAAAAGGGTGCAAGATGTTATTAGCATCGATAACCACCCCAATCACACAGGCCACAGGTCTTCCAACTTTTTCTTTGGACCAAGAACTTTTTTAGGTGACTTCTAATTGGAGAAGTAGCTCTCTGAAACCACTTCAAGTTCTGTTCAATGAGGTCCACACAAGTGGAAAAGTCTCTGGGAATCACTTCAATTGATTCCTGTTTCGTGAGAGATTCATAGGAGCATTTGCATGCATGTGGCCTTGATTCTTAAGGCTACCCCTAGACCCCATGCATCATCCAATGGTTACGTAGAATTATGCAGCTAGCTAAGCTAGCACAAAAACGCATTTTTTATTCAATCTTTGTTGGAATATGATATAAGGCCGTGAACTCCGCTAATTTCTCCAACAAACTCATATTTTGAACTTTATTCTTAACGTATGCGTGGATTCAAGTTTATTCAATATTTTCGGTTGAGCGCTATTTAAAATAACGTTTTTATTAAAAACGCTTTTTTAAATGATTTTTTTTAAAAAATATTTTTTAACAAGTAAAAAAGGAAAGAAGAGAAATATACTTCAAAGAAATACGAAGTGTACGCTAGTGTATTTGCCACTTAAAAATGCTATTTCAAATAGCGTTTTTAACTAAAAAAATACTATTTAATTAGCGGTTCTTCTCAATTAAAAACATCATTTGAAATGGCAGTTTTAACTGGAATTAAAACCCTAACTTCGCGTCATTCTCTCTTACTCTCACTCTTACTCTCTCACTCGGCAGAACTAAGAAAGAAGAAAGCTCCCCCCCTCTCCTTTTTGATCTCACTCTCACCTCTCTCACTCGGCTGAACTGAGAAAAAAAGCTCCCTCCCTCTCCCTTCTGATCACTCTCTCACTCTCACTCCTAGGTTTCGTTGCTGCTCAAGATCATCAGGTTGTCTGTCACTCTTCATTCGAGGTACTCTCTCTCAAGAATTTTTTTACCACATCTCTGTTTACTGGGTTTCAAGTTTTATCTTACTTTGTATATATGCATTTTGCATCTTTATCTTCTTGTGTATAAATGCATTATTGCTTTATTTCATTTTCTGAATTGATTCCCCATCTGAGTCTGACAACACCATAGAAGAATTAGTCACTATCTTGAATCCCCAGTACATGTATATATGCATACATACATATATAATGTAATTAACCTACATTTAAAAACATTTAAATTAATGTAGTACAGTATTGTTGCTAACTACTGTTGACAACTGAAATGATTGGCCTTTGTTTAGATTGACATTACACATATGTCTTGTACTATGGTTTCTTGCTAAAATTTCATAACGAGGGTTATTTGTAAGTTTATCCCTAAAAAAGTCTTTCTAGAAAATTTAGGAGAATCTGGCAAAGGAGAGAATCGATCCATAAGTGAATGGGGAATTAAAAACTTTTTTATGGGTCTTGTAGAAATGAATCTTTAAAAGACCCAAAACACAAAATGACATGAAAAGATTGGATCTTGGATAAAATATTTATTTTTAATATTGTTGTTGTTATTATTTTGGGGTGGGAGAAGGGTGGTGCGGTGCTAGAACTGAACTAGGTAATTTTTAATATTTATTTTCGTTTTCTACAAAACAAGAACATAAGAGTTTATTTTATTAAATAATGGAATGTTCAATCCCCATAACATGATTTCTTTCCTCTGTTTGGTTTTACGAAAAATATGAAAGACAAATAGAAGAAAATCACTTTGCCTTATTTGAAATTAAAGGAAAGTCAAAAGTAAATAATAACATAACTATTACAAACATAAAAGTAAAGTGAGATGATCTATAAGGTAGCATCATTCACAGCCTTTTGTGACCATGACTAAATATTTTAACCATTGGCCTATACCTTTGTTATTTTGAGATTTCGGTATAGGAATCAATCATTAATACCTTCTAATATATGTGTTTGATGGTAGGCACAGCTAAGTAATAACGACAATGGTAATATTTTTTTTTTTTTTTTTGTTTGGGGGGGGGGGAAGGAGAGGAGAAGATAGTAAAAGATCACTGAGAAGGTATAGCCTATGATATAGAGGCTAGCAACTGCTATGATGTAGAATTAGGAACCTCACTTGCTAGGTTACGGGAATAATTATGCCTATGATGGCTGGGTATGGAGAACATGTGAATATAAAGTTCATATGTAAATACCCTTATCGATGAATTGGAAAAGTCTTGGTATATAAGAAGTTGCTGGTCAATAACGACATGACCTTGCAAATTGTCTTGAATCTCCCTTCGAGATACACTAACATTCATTGTGTTGAAAGATACGTTGTAAATGAGGAGAGCACAATGAGTACCAGTGTCAGTCGTGTAGATGTGAATTAGTGAGATGTCCAATCCTACGGTGAACTCTTGTCGCGAAGGGGGTGATGTATCGACGTTGGGGACATTTACTGGAATGCTTACACTTGGGCAGAGTAGTCAAAGCACACAGGTGTCGCGCCCAGATTTTTCACACTCGAGGAATACTCACCCAAGCGGAAAAAATGCTGTACTCTCTCGTTAGAACTCACCCTCCTAGAAGAATGAGTGCAACTAGGTTTGAATTGAAAAATTGATTTGAATAAAGGGCTTTTGAAAAAGATTTGGAGTCGCCACCTAACTTGATTAAGGTGAGTTAGGTCATCTAAAAACTAAGCATAATCTGAAAACTACACTTAGGGTTTTTGAAAAACGATTTTGAAAATATCTCCTCAAGAGAGGGTTTTTAGGAAAACAGGTTGTTTGGCAACCTTTGGAAAATATTTAGCCATTTTTAGAAAATAACTTCTTTTGGTCTTTGAAATCAGTGATCTTAGGTTCGGAGGTTGGTTACGTGCAGGGAAGACGCACTAAGCTATCACCTTACCCCGCCCTTTCGGTACCTACATGTCAATCTATCCTAGATTCACCTATGAGAGTCTTTAACTAACTATAGTTCAATCCTATTTCACTTTGGAAAACAACGCTTGAAAAGAAACTAACATGATGCATGATATGCAAGTGCAAGTTAAGAGAATTGAAAAATAGATTTGAAAAGAGATTGATTTGAAATTGATTTGATTTGAAAATGGAATTGAAATTGGAAAGTTTAAAAATTTGGAAATAGAAATTTGAAATTGGAAGTTTGAAAGTAGATTGGAATTTGAAATTTAGAAAGATTCTAGAAACCGCACCCATGAGGGTGGAATTGAAAGTTTGAAAAGTATTGTGACCGCACCTATGAAGGTTGCCTACGTATCCCTTTAGGGGAATCAGGTCAGTCGTAGTTCGGATCGGAGTCCGATTGAAAAGAGATTGACTTGAAGAGAGATATTGAATTGAAAATTGGATTAGATTTGAGATTAGAAAAGGAGATTGGAAACTGAAATTTTAGAAAAGATTGGACTTTGATTTGAAAAGATAGATTTGGACTTGTTTTGGAAAAGAGAAGGTTTAAGAAAGCCTAGACTTAGGAAAGAGATGAGACTTAGGAAAGACTTGAGATTTAGAAAGATTTAGAAAGATTTGACTCGAATGTTGGACTTGGAAGATTTAGGAAAGGATTGGATTTAGTAAAGGTTCGAATTAGGAAAGGCCTGATTTAGGAAAGTTTTAGAATTAGGAAAGTTTCAACTTAGGAAAGCTTTGAATTTGGAATGTTTCAACTTTAGGAAAGTTAAGAAAGTTTCGAATTAGGAAAGTTTTCAAATTAGGAAATTTTTTTGAAATAGGGAAGTTTTGAAAATTGAAAAGTTTCGAGTTTAGAAAGTTTTCGAAAAAGGAAAGGTTTTAAGATTAGGAAAGTTTTCAGTTTAGGAAATGTTTGAATTAAGAAAGTTTTGAGTTTAGAAAAGCCTAAGATTTAGAAAGATTTTAAAGTTTTGAAAAGTTTAGAATTGAGAAAGTTTGGAAGTTTAGAAAGATTTAACTTGAGAAAGCTTCAAATTTAGAAAGTTTTGATTTTAGAAACATTTGAAATTTAGAAAGTTTAAGATTTAGAAAGTTTTAGAGTTTGAATTTTAGAAAATCTTGAAATTAGGAAAGGTTTGAGTTTATGAAAAGTTTGAAAACTTAGGTTTGAAAAGTTAAGATTTGAAAAGAAGGTAGAATTAGGAAAGGGTTGAATTAGGAAAGATTTGAATTTGGGAGAGATTGGTTTTGGTCTTTAAAAGAAAAGATTTGACTTTGTTTCCAAAAACGGAGGATAGGATCTAGTTTCCTAAATGGGGATATTTGATTTGGTTTCCTAAAGGGAAGATTTGGTAAAGATTTGGAAAGGGAGATTCTAGAAACCCTAGTTTCGAAAAATTATAGTTTTGACATAGAAAATAGGTTTTGAAAACGTGTATAGTTTGGATGTGAAAACAAGAGATTTTGGAAACCTAGGTTTGGGGCAACGTTTGAAAATCATGTTTTTGAAAAGAGAATTAGGGTTTCCTAATGGTTAGCTCTAGGGCTTGACTTGAACTCTAAGGAAAGAGTTTTTGGAAAGTGCATTTTTGGAAACGAAGGTTTTCTAGAAGGGAAATTCTAGGGAAGAGTTTTTGGAAAGTGTGTTTTTGGAAACGAAGGTTTTGGAAGGAAAACCTACAGAGGAATTTCTAGAAGGAAGATTTTGGAAAGAAAGTTTTTGGAAAGATTTTTGGGGAACGTTTTTAGAAAGTGGATTTTGGGAAGAGAATTTTGAAAAAGAGTTGAAAAAGGAGTTTTGAAAAGCAGATTTTGGAAGGGAGTTTTTGAAAACATTTGGAGAGGAGAGTTTTAGGAAAGTATGTTGAAAAAGAGATTTTTAGGAAGAGATTTTTTGAAGAGAGAGTTTTTAGAAGGAGTAAAAACATCTCACTTTCCTAAAGCAATTCTAACCATAAGAGGGCTAGAATCACTTTAGGAAGGCGGTTTTGAAAGACAATAAGATTTGAAAATATAGACCAAAAAGGTCATTTTTAATGTAACACTTTCCTAAAGTAACCCTAGCCATGGAAAGGCTAGAATCACCCTAGGATTATGGTTTTGAAAACAAGTTTTTGAAAAAGAGATTTTGATGCAATCTTGAAAACGAGTTTGAAAACGATTTTAAAAACAACTTTGAAAACGGTTTTTGGAAGATGCAAGACTATGATATGCACAATGCAATTTGGGGTCGTGAACATACAAGGCTAAGGCTTCATCACATAATCAAGGGGGTCGGACCCACGTGGTCTTTGGTTAGACTAGAAGAAAGCCCCCGACACGGTGACTCTCCAATAGCCCAATCCTACACATGGACCGGGAATCCCCTTGTTTCAAGCATGCAAAGAAAGAGGGGGGGGGGGGGGGAAAGAGATGGGGGATTAAAATAGAGAAAACCCAAGTGGGTTAGGAGAGAGAAGAGAGAGGGGGGAAGTGCGAAAATTTAAATAGAAAACCTACCGTATGTCTTCTTTATTTTGCGCGCCTTGCTTATCTTCAATCTTCGGTCTTCATCTTGATCTTCTTCTTCAACCTTCAAGGATTGTCTTCAAGCTTTAGATGGCAGCTCTTCAAGTCTTCAAAGGATGGTTGAAGGCTAGTGTATGAGTGTATGGGGGAGTGTATAAGTGTATATGAGGCTAGGGTTTGGTGTAGGGAGGCTAGGGTTTAGGATGTGCTCAAGCTCTGTATATCGAAATATAAGATTTTTAGGTTAAGTTTGCAGACCCCTTTCACGTTGAAAGAGGCTCTGTATTTATAGAAGTTGGACAAACCTAGCGCCTGTTACAGTGGCGCTAGGGCAAAATTTCTCTTGGCGCCACTAGGAGTGGCGCCAGCCAGTTAGGAAACTTTATAAGTTGGCAAGTAACATATCTTTGACTAGATTTGGGCGCCTGTACTAGTGACTACTATGCAATTTTTAGCCTGGCTTCACTAGGAGTGACTCCGGAAAGTCCGGGAATGATTTGAAGGAGCCGGGAATGACCCGGAAGGCCGGAAAGGAGCAGAAACACTTAAAATAGTATCTTAGAGGTATTTAATTTGAAAAGTGAGAATAAGATGTGTCGGAAAGGTTGACCGGGCCCTTAGGGACAAAACGGTCAATCGGACTGGAAAGCTGCCGGGGCGAACTCGGACTGTCCTGGAAGAAGACTTGGAATCTGGAAACATTATTTAGAATGTTCCTAGAGGTTGCCGGTTTGATTCCCAGAGCCGGCGTGGTCGGAAAAGGAGACTGGCCCACTAGGGGCAAAACGGTCATTTTGTACCGGGTTTGCCGGAACTGACTCGGAATGATCCGGAAAGGTAAAGGAAGGTTGAGAACACTATAAAAAGTATTCTCGGGACATTACCGGTTTGATACCCAGAGCCGGTGTGGTCGAAGAAGGAGACCGGCCCTCTAGGGGCAAAACGGTCATTTTATATCGGGTTGGCCGGAATTGACTCGGAATGATCCGGAAAGGTAAAGGAAGGTTGAGAATACTATAAAAGCATTCTCAGGAGGTTACCGGTTTGATACCCAGAGTCGGTGTGGTTCCCGGGGCATTCGAATGCCTAGGGGCAAAATGGTCATCTTGACTGGAAAGTCTCGGAAAAGGTCCAAAGGGCAGTTCGGTCATTTTTCACTGAAGTGGGCTAACAGACATTGGTGTTGACCTGGGTTTTGAGTGTTTCCGCCACTCTAATGGCGGTCATCGTGATACAGGGGTTTGTTGCCAATTCCTATACCGACCTATTTGTGAGTATTTCCGCTACTCTAACGGTTTTATGAGTAGTTTCGCTACTTGGACTGTCTTGAGAAATAAACTGTTTCGAGAGAGGGATTGGAAAGGGGACTTATCGTCTCCGAAGAGACGTGCCTGGATTGGAACCGTCTCGAGGAATAAACTGTCTCGAGAGTGGGATTGGAAAGGGGACTTATCGTCTCCGAAGAGACGTGCCTAGATTGGAACCGTCTTGAGGAATAAAATGTCTCGAGAGTGGGATTGTAAAGGGGTCTTACCGTCTCCGAAGAGACGTGCCTAGATTGGAACCGTCTCAAGGAATAAACTGTCTCGAGAGTGGGATTGGAAAGGGGTCTTACCGTCTCCGAAGAGACGTGCCTAGATTGGAACTGTGTCGAGGAATAAACTGTCTCGAGAGTGGGATTGGAATTGGAAAGGAAAGGACAATGCCCCTAAGGGCATTTTAGTCATTTTACCTCTATTTGGGCCTGACAGGCCCGCGAAGCGATGGAAAGACGGAATTTGGACCTAGAGAATTGGATTCGATAGGAATATGCCCACAATGACTTGAAAACAAGTCTGGACGGAGTGTAGACTGCCGAGCGGTAAAAAATGGGGTGCTGACAACAGGGTACGGATGCACTAGGGTAACAAATGTCTAACCTTTTCAGCCCAAATGAGGATTACTTGGAGGGTTAGAGGTGGGAGGTCCCAGTGCAAGTATAGAT
Source organism: Euryodendron excelsum (assembly GCA_033060915.1). NCBI lineage: Eukaryota > Viridiplantae > Streptophyta > Magnoliopsida > Ericales > Pentaphylacaceae > Euryodendron > Euryodendron excelsum. The sequence continues at coordinate 21,237,475 of CM065389.1, read as the reverse complement.
CTCGTGGAATGACTTGGTGGCTTAGATGAGATAGGGAGATGGGGACCCCAAGATGTAGACATTCAGTCCGTTAAATCAGACAAAGATGTTGATGTTTTGATGAGAAATGAAAGAAACATTGACTCTGATGACGATGGACATGAACAAGTGAACATTGCTGACTTGAATGACACTCCCGTGCCCTTTTTTACAAACCTAGATGAGGTAGATGATAGCATAATTAGTCAAAATTTATATGATCGCGATCCAATGTGGTCATATGCAAATCTGGAGTTTGCAAAATGGATGGATTTCAAAGATAAGAATGCAGTGATTAGTGCATGTAACTGGTATCATGTGAAGAAAAACAAACATTATTATGTTGTAGAAACAAACAAAAAAGTATAGAGTACCAGGTGTACTTACGATTGCCTATGGAAATTGCGTGCGTGTTTGAAAAAGAAGCATACTTTCTTTGAGATCACGCAATACCCCGAGCCACATACATGTTTACATGGGATGGATAGTTTGGATCACCGCAATCTGAATTCAACATTCATTGCCCACATGATTATGTCCCAAGTTGCGGTTAGTTATGAGTTTTCAATTTAAAATGAGACATAAATTTATGTATTCATGCTCTTCCTTGGTAAAGTTTAAGTATTCGTTTGAATCTTGTGGTGTACAGAAAGACCCTGGTTGGAAGATAGCATTCATAGTGAAGAATATAACAAATAATGTTGGTTTCACAGTCTCATATAAGAAAGCATGGCTTGGAAGAACAAATGCCATTGCGATTGTATTTGGTGACTGGGATGAGTCATACGAAAAGTTTTCAAGGTGCATGAGAACGTTGGAGTTTAGGAACCCAGGCACGGCTGTGATTTCAAAAACTCATGACATTGGACGAATGAGCAAAGTTGCACTAGACAGAATATTTTGGGCATTTCGACCATGCATTGAAGGCTTCAAGCATTGCCCTCCAGTGATAGGTATCAACGGTACCCATCTTTATGGAAAATACATAGGAGTTATGCTGATTGCTACAGCGAGAACATTAAGGAAAAATATTTTTCTCTTAGCTTTTGCACTAGTTGAATTAGAAAACTATCATGATTGGGCATGGTTTATCTATAATGTCAGGCATGTTGTTGTGTCAGGGCAGGAGGGGATCACTTTGATTTCTGATCAACATGCTGCCATATTAAGCGCCATCAAATGTGAATGGGAAACACCACGAATAGGGCAACCACCTGGATTTCATAGATATTGCCTTAGGCACTTTCGAAGTAATTACCAAACAAAGTTCGGTAATACTAAAGTTAAGAATCTGATGTGGAAAACTGGAAATGCCAATCAAGTGTGCAAGTTCGATGAGGTAATGGAAGCAATTAAAAAAGTATCTGAGCCAGTGTACAATGAGTTGTGTAGGGAGGACCCTACGAAGTGGACATTGGCACATGATGGAGGTTGTCATTGGGGAGTTACAACCACCAATGATTCAAGGTGCACTAATAATGTATTAAGAGGTGCACGAGATTTGCCCATAACTGCATGTGTTCAGGTTACTTCTACCGCCTGGCTAACACCTTCGTTATGCGACAAAGGGAAAATGACCATGATTCAGCTAAGGGGTTGAAGTACATAAACGAAGTGCAAGACTAGATAGGAGAGTATCAAGCACGATCAGCAGGTTATCGCGTAACTATCTTCCATTGGTAATGTCATAAGTTGTGGAAAGTGTATATAGTTATCTCACTTATTGCTAGATTTTTATACTTCTCAATGTGTAATACAATGACTATGTTATTATATTTCAGTTACAGGGGCCAAGGTTCCACTAAGGTTGTTACAAATGCAGTAGGTATGAAAGGGAATAACAAACATGCGTTGACTCTTAATCCTCCATCATGTGATTGCGAAAAATAGATAATTTATCATTATCCTTGTTTGTACATACTCGTAGTGTGTGTGAGACCGGGTAGACAACCATGGCACTTAATTGCTCCGCAGTATAGCATGGACGTTTATGCTCACATGTACGAAACAAGTTTTTAACTGATGGTACACGCACATTATTAGGCATCATATGATGGTCCTAAGGTCATACCCTATTCGATTTGTCGACAAAAAGTCACATCTGGGAGCCTAAATACAAAACGGATACAAAATGACATGGACGTCTCTAGGAAACGGCAAACCAATCATTGCGGTATTTGTAAGGAACAAGGGCATGATATGCGCAAATGTCTAAACTGGACTGCCTAAGTTGTGTATTGGAGGGTAATTCGCCATGTGTGATGGTTTATTTGTATTTGTATTGAAGATATTAGTTAGTTATACTTATATTTGAACTTAATCACTGCATTATCTTAATTGAAGAATGGCATATTAGGAAACTTTGCATTATTTTTTAGTCATTACAACTTTACAGAAAGTAATAACATCATCCTTCACTTTTCATGCAGTAGTCGCAACATGCACATGGCCTACAAAGAGTAGTCACATCGTTCACAGCCTTTAGTCAAAGCCTTCACCCTACATAGGGTAGTTACATCCTTCACAGTCTTTATTCATCAGTATGCACATACTTCATAGCCTTTAGTCACATCTTTCACATGGCTTGCAGAGCGTAGTCACATTATTCATGGCCTTTTGTCAGCCTTCACAACCTTTAATCAAAGCCTTCACCCTACATATGGTAGTCACATCCTTCATAGCCTTTAGTCATCAGCATGTAGATTCTTCACAGCCTTTAATCACATCCTTCACATGGCCTGCAAAGAGTAGTCACATGGTTCATAGCCTTTAGTCAAAGCCTTCACATGTGAATGGTACCACCAATTGGCATCCAAAGAGAAGTCCAAATCAATGTTATTTCCCACTTACAAGATGACGTGGTTCACAGGTAACAATTATATTACCCGGCCCTATACAAAAAATGGGTCACAATTATAGAACTTAAATATAAATTACATAGTGAGTGATATTTTTGAGGCAACGAGTCGACATTGGGTTGGATATGACAAGTAAGAGTATCCTTTGGACCCTAATAAACGTTATTCATGTGATACTGTCAAAATAATATATGATGAGCACCAATATTGTATTAAGGAGGCCGAAGTCTTGGTAGAAGTTTGTCGAGGTGTGAATATTCTAATCCCCCGTCGTTGAGCCATGAATATGCTGATTAATACTCCTCAGTTGTTACCAGTGGCGTTGCACCATTTCCATGAAGAAGTTAATAGAATGACACAGCGTCATCAATGATGGTCATTTTTTCAGTCCACAAATAAAAAAAAAGAAGATGGATTTATAGGTGAATGGGAAATGTATATGCAAGCCAGTAATGATGAGAAATATCAATCAGACATCGAGATGTCTAACTAAGAGAATGTTTAACATATTGCTATTGAATTGTGTTAGTGGTGGATATGTTTGTATTTTAAGAATTGCCTTTGTTTCATTGTAACCATCTTAGGAATTGCCTATGTTTCCAAGTGCATTTGTGTACTTTGTATTGTAGTTTGATACAATGAGTGATAATACTATGGCCATCAACTTCTCATTACTAAATTCATCATTACAAATTGAAATAGCAGACACGTACGACTACCATGGTCGTAGTAGGCAGACAAATTACTTACTAACTAAACATACAAAACGGGAACAAGGGCATGCTAAACAACGTAGTGATGGCCAACTAAACTCTCAATTCTCATTTGACATCTCGTAGTCGGATAGGTACTTTTCATTGTTTAGAGTCTTGGTGTGCTCTTTGATTGTGAGTTGTCTCCTACTAGCCTTTACCATCTCAGTGGTAAGTTACAGCATGAACTATCAGCATTGTAACATAAGCATTCTGTTCCTCTCCCTTTTTATCATTCCTACTTCTTCTTCATACTCTTTCATGTTCCTCCTCCGCATTGTTTGAGACCTGCGTTGAGGGATGCTGACCCCCAAGTTTTGGAGATCTGTGACTAGTCACCTTTGTTCCTCAACCCTAACTACCCAATCTTGCCGTAGACCATTATAATAATCTTTAGGGATCCAAAACTTTTCTCTCCAGTACTGATCGCCGAATGGAGGCAACAACCACATTCGAGGATATTGGCGACTTGCCAAACTATACGGTCCTCCATTTACCATTGTCTCTACCAAGCGACAGAGTAAAGGTTAAAATTTTCATAAACGAATGGGCCTCCCATTGACTCTTATTTATAGATGGACTATGCTTGAATACTCATACATTTACAAATATTTTGTATTATTACTTTGCTTTATTCTGGACAGTCATATTATTCCATACATGTACTAATATGTGTCATAATGCAGGGCTTATGGATATAGCTTTGCCAGGGCCCGTCGATGGCTCAGTGCTGACGTTACAGGCCCATCATCGATCCACCTACATATGGGAATAGGGGGTATGCATGAGTTAACTTTTTTCTATTTCCATGCATTTATTTTTTTGTTCATTTATATGGTTTTTGATAGACACTATATTTTTCACACAGGGTATGGAGGCTCTCCAGTGCAGACGTGGCGGTTCACATCTGTATGATGTAGAGTTACACCCATGTGTGCTGTAGTACATATTTTAGGCTGAATTTTATTGTGTATACCAACTTTGGCCTATCCGTTTGGACTATCAGCTGATCATAGCCTTGGTTGAGTGTTGGCGGGAGGAGACACACTCGTTCTATCTACCTATCAGGGAGGATATTGGCGACTTGCCAAACTATACGGTCCTCCATTTACCATTGTCTCTACCAAGCGACAGAGTAAAGGTTAAAATTTTCATAAACGAATGGGCCTCCCATTGACTCTTATTTATAGATGGACTATGCTTGAATACTCATACATTTACAAATATTTTGTATTATTACTTTGCTTTATTCTGGACAGTCATATTATTCCATACATGTACTAATATGTGTCATAATGCAGGGCTTATGGATATAGCTTTGCCAGGGCCCGTCGATGGCTCAGTGCTGACGTTACAGGCCCATCATCGATCCACCTACATATGGGAATAGGGGGTATGCATGAGTTAACTTTTTTCTATTTCCATGCATTTATTTTTTTGTTCATTTATATGGTTTTTGATAGACACTATATTTTTCACACAGGGTATGGAGGCTCTCCAGTGCAGACGTGGCGGTTCACATCTGTATGATGTAGAGTTACACCCATGTGTGCTGTAGTACATATTTTAGGCTGAATTTTATTGTGTATACCAACTTTGGCCTATCCGTTTGGACTATCAGCTGATCATAGCCTTGGTTGAGTGTTGGCGGGAGGAGACACACTCGTTCTATCTACCTATCAGGGAGGTCAGCATTATTTTATAGGACATTGCCATACTGGTAGGACTACTTGTCGACGGGGACCCCATCATATGGCGAGTGGTCCTTACTACAGTTTTGGAGTGCCAACAGCTTTGTGTACGGTCATTCGAGGTTGCCCCAACTGTAGAGCATCTCGATAAGGGCCGCCTCAAGCTTTCATGGCTTTGTGACACATTTTAGGTGCTTTTAAAGGATGCTGATGAGGTTATAGTCCAGGGGCACGCACGTGCCTACATTATGCAACTTCTTGGGGGGATACTACTTACAGATTACTCTCAAACCCACGTGCGACTGGCATATCTTACTTTTTTATAGCACTTTGTCGACATGGGGAGATATAGTTGGGGCAGTGCAGTCCTAACGTTGCTTTGCAAGGCTATATACCGAGCAACAAAGTCTGGTGCGAAGTAGATTGCAGGGGCACTAGTTTTGTTACAGGTATTTACATCAGTATAATTCACAGTGCTTTATAATAATGTTTCTGTTTTACTACGAGTTATCTTTTTTAGTACGAGTTATTTATTGTGCGAGTGTCACACCCATTTTGTACAGATATAGACATGTGAGCTCTTCCCACACATGGCCCCACGTCGCATGGATGACACTACTAATCGCTAGCAGCCATTACTTGCAAGAGGGGTGCAGTTCCCTGCCGGACCATGGGGAGCTAGGTATGAACGACTGACTTACGATTCTTACCTATAAATATATACGCATTACTAAGAATTTTCATATTATGTTTAACATTTATGTCAGGTGGAAATGTAAATATAGCACAAACACTATTTCCACCCATGTGGTTCGCGTATACTGAGACCAGCTGGACCGATTAAGGCATGATGAGGTATGTATACAATATCTTTCATTTGTATTTCATATTACTTAATTGTACTATCATTACTCACAAAATTGGTGTTGTCAATGTAAACCTATGCAGTTCACTTAGAGGTTGTACGATGTTGTCATTCACATACTTCCTACTTATTGCCGGGCAGGGAGCGATATATGGGTGACTTGATCCCCTTTGCTGTGCTTTGAGGTCGTTGAGTAGCATCTGCCTGATCGTGTTTGCCGGCAGTTTGGGTTCAGATAGGATGTACTAGAGGAGTGTTTTACCTCGGTCAAGTTACATGTTATGGACATGTGAAGGAGAGGCCAGACTAATTGGATCGACAGACACGACAAGTACATACAGCGATAGGAGCATAGGCGTGAGCATCTGGTAGTTGGGGTTCCTGAGGCTGTAGTCATGCGATATGACAATCCATGTATGGTATGGGACCGCAGTATTACATGCCGACTGGTGGGCAATCTAGCTCACTACCCTGCTATTGGATACTTGGAGGTGGGCTCCACCATAAAGATTGCGGTTAGTACTACCTTAAAATTTAATTTATTTCACCGTGAATTCTTAACGTTAGATAATTATAAATACATCCCTTTATTTTGCAGACTCGTCATATCACGTACATACATCAGCTCGTAGATCGTGCCATTTATGTATATGGCTTGACAGAGGAATTGTAGGATATGTGTAGGGCACAGGACCTGTATACCACGTCACTTCATGTATTACAAGAGCATGAGCGGATTGCACGGTCAGCATGTTCAGCCGATCCCCCTCCTGTGCGGCCACACCCCCCAGGATCATCATCACATCAGATGCCATAGTCGTTCGGTGTTACTCGGCTATACTCATCACTTGTGACTCCAACGATGCTAGCGTACATATTATAGTGAGTCACGAGATGTACCTTCTTCATTATGTACGACTAGTTGCGATGTGAGACAGTGTTGCACTACCCCCGCCACATTAGCTCCCCTGTTGCGTATGACCAGGGATCTGGGTACTCGACACTAGGCGATGACGAGGAATTTGATGCATATGTCGACCCATTGTTAGCATTAAGGCAGCGTATAGAGACGCCTTTCATGTATACAAAAGGTCGTGTTTTACCTTCCATGTCGTCCCGGTATGCACCTCCATATCCACCATCATACCCAAAAGGGCCATCTCAAGAGGCTTCACAGATCACGCAGGCAGAGGCACAGCCATAGTGTCGCACCTAGATTTTTTGCACTCGAGGAATACACACACAAGCGAGAAAAATACTATACTCTCTCGTTAGAACTCACCCTCCTAGAAGAATGAGTGTGACTAGCTTTGAATTGAAAATAGATTTGAATAAAGGGCTTTTAGAAAAAATTTGGAGTTGCCACCTAACTTGATTAAGGTGAGTTAGGTCACTTAAAAACTAAGCATAATCCGAAAACTACACTTAGGGTTTTTGAAAAAAGGTTTTTGAAAATACCACCTCAAGAGAGGGTTTTTAGGAAAACAGGTTGTTTAGCAGCCCTTGAAAAATATTTAAACCCTTTTTGAAAAATAACTCCGTTTTTTGTTTTTGAAAATAGTGATCTAGGTTCGGATGTTGGTTATGTGTAGGGAAGACGCACTAAGTCATCACCTTACCTCGCCCTTGCGGTATTTACATATCTATTTATCCTAAATTCACCTACGAGAGTCTTCAATTAACTAATGTACAATCCTATCCACTTTAGAAAACAATGTTTAAAAAGTATGATGTATGATATGCAAGTGCAAGATAAGAGAGATTTGATTTGAAAATAGATTTTGAAAAGAAATTGATTTGATTTGAAAAGAAAGAGATAGAAGTTTGAATTTGGGAAAAAGGTTTTGGAAATTGAAATTGAAGATTGAAAATAGAAATAGATCATGGAATTGGAAACTTGAAAAAAATTGTAAGATTGGAGATTGGAAAAAAGTTGTAGAAATAGAAATTTGAAACATGTTGTGGAAATAGAGATTTGAAAAACGTGGTGACCGCACCCATGGGGGTTGTCTACATATCCTTTTGGAGGAATCAGGTCAGTCGTAGTTCGGACCGGAGTCCGATAGAAAATAGAAGGTTGGATTAGAAAAAAAGATTGAATTGGAATTTAGAATAGAAGATTAGAAATTGGAATTTTGAATTTTGGAATTGAAAAGATTGGATTTTGATTTGAAAAGATAGAACTTGAAAAAAAAAAAATTAGACTTGTTTTGAAAAGATGGAGGTTTAGGAAACCTAGACTTAGGAAAGAGAGGATTCAGGAAAGATTCAAATTAGGGAAGTTTCGTTTTAGGCAAGTGTCATTTTAGGAAGGTTTTGAATTAAGAAAGTTTTCATTTATGGAAAGTTTCGTTTTAGGAAAGTTTTAAAATTAGAAAAGTTTCCGAGTTAGGAAAGTTTTGAAAGTAAGAAAATTTTGAGTCTAGAAAGCTTTAGATTTGGAAAGATTTGAAGTTTTAGAAAAGTTTAGAATTTAGAAAGATTTAGGTTTAGAAAGATTTAACTTAAGAAAGCTTTGAATTTGGAAAGATTTTGAAATTTAGAAAGTTTAGGATTTAGAAAGTTTTAGAGTTTGAGTTTTGAAAAATCTTGAGATTAGGAAAGGTTTAAATTTAGGAAAGATTTTGAAAACCTAGATTTGGAAAGAGGTAGAATTAGGAAAGGGTTGAATGAAGAAAAATGTGGAAGCTTAATGTTTAAGGAAAGATTTGAAAGTTTTAGGAAACTTATGGTTTAGGAGGGTAGGAAATTAAGAGAGAGTTGAATTAGGAAAGATTTAGATTTTGAGTTTTAAAATTTAGGAAAGATTTTTATGTTCAAGTTTTGGAAACCTAAGATTTAGGAAAGTAGAAGATTAAGAAGGATTAAGATTCTATTTCCTAAAGCAAGGGATTGGATATTGTTTATAAAAGAGAATGTTATATTTTGTTTCAAAAAACGGAAGATTGGATCTAGTTTCCTAAACGGGAGATTAGATTTGGTTTCCTAAAGGGAAGATGGGATTTGACAAGGATTTGGAAAGGGAGGTTTTAGAAATCCTAAATTTGGAAGACTATAGTTTTGATGTAAAAAATAGGTTTTGAAAATATGTATAGTTTTGATGTAAAAAGGGAGATTTTGGAAACCTAGGGTTTAAAGTAAGTTTGAAAATCATGTTTTTGGAAAGAAAACTAGGGTTTCCTAATCGTGAGTTCTAGGGCTTGACTTGGGCACCAAGAAAAGAGATTTTGGAAAGTGATTTTTTTTGGAAACGAAGATTTTTTGAAAGAAAACCTAGCGAGGAGTTTTTACAAGATGATTTTGGAAGGAAAGAGTTTTTGGAAAGATTTTTGGAAGGATATTGTTGAAAAGAGTTTTTAGGAAAGAGATTTAGGAAGCATTTTTAGAAAGTAAATTTTGAGGAGAGTATTTTGGAAAGGAGTTTGAAGAGGGAGTTTTGAAAAATAGATTTTTGGAGGGAGTTTTAGAAAATAATTTTGGAAAGAAGAGTTTTTGGAAAGCATGTTGGAAAGAGATTTTTAGGGGGAGATTTTGAAAAGAGAGTTTTCAAAAAAAATGTCTCACTTTCCTAAAGCGGTTCTAGCCTTGCGATTCTAGCCATAAGAAGGCTAAAACCACTTTAAGAAAATGGTTTGGAAAACAACAAGATTTGAAAATATAGACCATGAAAGTCACTTTAAATGTAACACTTTCCTAAAGCGACTATAGCCATGGGAAGGCTAGAATCACCTTAGGATTGTGATTTTGAAAACAAGTTTTGAAAAGGAGATTTTGGTGCAATTTTGAAAACAAGTTTTAATACAAGTTTTGAAAAAAGAGTTTGAAAACGATTTTGGAGAGATGCAAGATCATGATATGCACAATGCAAATTGGGGTCGTGAACACACAAGGTTAAGGTTTCACCACATAATCAAGGGGGCCGAACCCACGTGGTCTTTGGTTAGACTAAAAGAAAGCCCCGACACGATGACCCTCCAATAGTCTAGTCCTACACAAGCATGCAAAGAAAGGGGGGGAAAGAAGATGGGGGATTAAAATAGAGAAAATCCAAGTGGGTTAGGAGAGAGAAGAGAGAGGGGAAAAGTGCAGAAACGTAAAATGAAGGCCTACCTTGTCTCGTTTATTTTACTTGGCTTTGCTCGCCTTGCCTTTCTTCGGTCTTCGTCTTGATCTTCGTCTTCAATTTTCAAGAGTTTGTCTTCAATCTTCAAGAGTTTGTCTTCAATCTTCAAGGCTTCAGTTTGCAGCACTTCAAGTCTTCAAAGGAGGTTTTGGAGGCTAGTGTATGAGTGTGTGGGGGTGTATGTGAGTGTATAGGAGGCTAGAGTTTGATGTATGGTGTCTAGGGTTTGAAAAACCTAAAGGAGCTAGGGTTGAGGGAGGCTACGAGCTCTGTATATCAGTATTAGGGCTTTTAGACTAGGTTTGCGGACCTCTTTCACGCTGGAAGAGGCTCCGTATTTATAGAGATGAGATAGACTTGGTGCCTGTTGCAGTGGTGCCAGCCAATTAGGAAAGTTTGTTAAGTCGGCAAGCAACATATTTTTGACAGATTTCGGCGCTTGTACTAGTGACTACCATGCAATTTTTAGCCTGGCTTCATTAGGAATGACTCTGAAAAGTTCGGGAATGATTTGAAGAGGCCAGGAATGACCCGGAAGGTCGGAAAAGAGTAGGAACACTTAAAACAATGTCCTAAAGGTATTTGGCTTGAAAAATGAGGATAGGATGTGTCGGAAGGGTTGACCGGGCCTTTAGGGGTAAAACGGTCAACTGGATCGGGAAGCTGCCGAGACGACTCAGAATGTCCCAGAAAAAGACTCGAGATTTAGAAACATTATTTAGAATGTTCCCAAAGGCTACCGGTTTGATACCCAGAGCCGGTGTGGTTGGAAAAAGCAACCGGCCCACAAGGGGCAAAATGATCATTTTGCACCGGGTTTACCAGAACTGACTCCGAATGATCCGGAAAGGTAAAGGAAGGTTGAGAATACTATAAGAAGCAATCTCAAGAGGTTACTGGTTTGATACCCAGTGCCAGTATGGTTCCCGGGGTGTTCGGATGCCTATGGGCAAAATGCTCATCTTGACCGGAAAGTCTCGGAATTGGCCCGAAACTAACTAGAAGGCACCTAATCATGCTGGATTGCTTTTAAGACAATCTTAGAAGGTTGGAATTACCGTTCTGAAGACTCAGGTGTATTCTCGAGAAACGTGCCAGAAAAGGCCCAAGGGGCAATTTGGTCATTTTTCACCGAAGTGGGCTAGCAGGCACTGGTGTTGACCTGGGTTTTGAGTGTTTTCGCCACTCTGACAGCGGTCGTGTGATACGGGGGTTTGTTGGCAATTCCCTATATCAACCTGCTTGTGAGTATTTCTGTTACTCTAACGGTTGTGATGTTTGTGAGTATTTCCGCTACTCTGACGGTTCGCGATCATTCCCGAGACTGCCTAATCTCGGGAAGCTGCTGAAGGGACTTAGCGCCTGAGAAGTCAACTTTCACGGAAGGCGTGCCTAAACAGACATTTCTGCATTAGCGGGCTAGTGGGCGCCAACGGTGGACCGTTCTACCATCTAGGGGACTTGGGGTCTCGTCCTGGTCGACAGGTTTAAAGGGACTTACCGTTCCGAAGAGATTTTCTTCAAAAAACGTGTCGGATTGCCGTCTTGAGAAATCAACTGTCTTGAGAGAGGGATTGGAATTGGAATTGGAAAGGGGACTTACCGTCTTCGGAAAGACGTGCTTGATTTGGATTAGATTTACCATCTCGAGAAATTAACTGTCTCGAGAGAGGGATTGGAATTGAAAAGGGGTCTTATCATCATCAGAAAGACGTGCCTGATTTGAAATTGAAAAAGGGACTTACCGTCTTCTGAAAGACGTGCCTGATTTAGAATTGGAAAGGGGATTTACCGTCTTCGGAAAGACGTGCCTGATGGAGTAGAGTTACCGTCTTAAGGAATCAATTGTCTCGAGAGAGGAATTAGAATTAGAAAAGGAATTGGAAATGACACTGCCCCTAAGGGCATTTTGGTCATTTTGCCTCTATTTGGGCCTAGTGGTCCCGCGAAGCGATGGATAGACGAGATTTAGACTTAGAGAGTTGGTTTCGATTGGAATACGTCCATATTGACTTGAGTACAAGTTTGGACGGAGTGTAGACTGCCGAGTGGTAAAAAATGGGATGCTTACAGCTGCCCCTCTTTTGCTGTCTTTGCTTGTCAAAGACAGAAAACGATAAAGTAAGAGCCCATGTTGACCGCGAGGCAGTCAGAGGGACGGACATTGAGAATTTTTTGACAACTGGGGTCAAAAATGGATATCAGGCCAAAAAGGCCTTCGAAAATGAGATTTGGCGGGAAAAAGGGCAAAGTTGCCTAGAATTGGAAACTGGCGCCACTAGGAGTGGCACCTTTGGCATAATAGGCTTGGCGCCTCTGTTAGTGGCGCTAGGCTTCGGAACAAAACCAAAAAATTTTCTGGTTCGAACACTTGCGGCATTTTGAAGAATTTGTGCAAATCCGAGAGACATTGCAAGACAAACGACTTCGACATTGAAGGGGCATCTCTTGGAGACCATGAGTGACTGCCGGAAGGAGACCACGTCGCCGGAAAGGTCGCCGGAAGAGAATATTTCACCGGAGAACTCCAAAAAGTAAGTTTTCAAATTTTTGTTTATTTTGATGCGTAGAATTTCGTTTGAACCATGTAAATAGTGAAAATTGATGCTTTGATATGTTTTAAACATTATGGTGATATTATTTGTGCATTTTAGTGCTTGTTTGATTGAATTTGAGTGATTTTACACGATTGTGTGAAGAGAGTTTTCTACAGGAATTGAGAATTTGTTCCTACATGCTTAGGTATTGGGTTTTCTGGCTAGATTTTTGTGCAATGTGTCTTAGAAAAATGTGTTCAACAACCCTGTGAAGTTTCGTGATTTTTTGAAAACTTGGTAAATTTTTGATTTTTTGAAAAATAGAAAAATACTTAGAAAATTAGAAAAATTGAGAAAACTCAATAAATTGATGAAATTTTTAGAGTTGAAAATTTTGAAAATGTAGGGATATTTTTAGAAAACATTTGAAATGATTTTGAGAATTTTTAGGATAACTTTGAAAACCATTGATTTATTAGAAAAATGAAACATGTGTTTTGAAAATTTTGAAAATTCAAAAAGTGCGCGCGAGTGTTGATGTTATGTGATTGTAACGTTGTGAAGTGCACGGTTTTGTGTTTTTGTGTTGATGCTGTGGGTGTTGTAGGGGCCATTTTTTAAACAAAACTTTGCCAAAATTTTTAGAAATCAAAGAAAGAGTTAGAAAAGGTTTTAGAAATAAAATCTTTTTAAAGGAAAAAGATAGAAAACCCTTGAGATTTGATTTGAAAAATGTGTAGAAATTTCGTTTTGACTTGTCATTTGAAACTTTTTTATTATTTTGTTGTGCTAGTTGTTTATTTTATTTTATTATTATTTGAACTGCATGTATGGTATGTTAACATTTCTCACCTTGGTTTACCTTTTCAGGATGGCAGACGCAGGTGATGATGGTTTTGAAAAGAGACGCCGCTCGGGGAAGGCGGCTTGGATAGATTCCACTATCGGTTCTAGTCGATCTAGAGGTAGTCGACGATCTACCGAACGGTCCTCCTCCAGTCAGAGTGGGCAGGGGAGTAGGCCACCTGTCGACCCTTTTCCTTCGGTTGAGCAGGCTTTTGTAGGGGAGTTTGGCGCAGAGGAGGAGGTACCGGGCCTCGGAGATCAGGTGACCGGTTATGGGAGAGCTTCCTCCAGGCATAGGCAAACGGATGCTGACTTGGGAGATCTACAGGTACCGGATATTCCCCCACTTGGGGATCTGGCTTATCACCCCAGTGTGTACTCTAGACAACATTTGCCCCCTCCGCGGGTACATACGACTTTTCGAGGGGCTGTTCATCAGGTCTTTGTGACTACGCAGTGGGCTGCCCCATCATATCGTGTCTTCTTGGCTGAGATCGGATTTGGAGCCTTCATAGGATTATAGGCTAACCATCTGAACCGGTATTTGGTATTGGCATTGATTGAGCGGTGGTTTGGAGAGACAAGGACCTTCCATTTTGTTGGCTTTGAGTTGGGTCCTACCCCCATGGATTGGGCGATTATCACGGGGCTTTCCTTTGTCGGTCGACGGATCACCCTGCAGTTAGTCAATAGAGACGAGGCCTGCCTTCTGTTAGACTTGCCTCCTCCTGAGCATTCTGCCTTCCCAGTCTCTTGGATTAGTTAGGATGATTGTACCTTTGCTGCTGAGCCATCGCCTGCCAGGCAGGACATTATGAGACGGCGACTTGTTTTGTGTATCTCTTTAGCTGCTTCTGCAACAACAACAAGTCGCTTGTGCCTTTTTGTTTGGTGAGCATAGTAGCTGATCTTGGCGCTTTGTCTGAGCTGGATTGGGGTCCTTCTCCTTTGGCTGCTTCTTTCGGTCGATGTGGGTTCTGACTTCCTCCCGTTGGGGTAGCATGACTAGCTCCTGGCCTTTCCTCATCTGGTGGAGCTACGAGTACCTTCCTGTTTGTTGCCCTGTAGTTGTTGAGGATGACCTTTATCCTCGTGCTTTATGATGGGCTTGTGATCGGGTAGCCCAGCGATTGGAGATTATTGATTTTGTGATGCTCCGGGCTAACCTGGAGCTGATTGAGGCGAGGGATGTGACTTGGCGGCCTTTCATTGGATCAGTTCATTATGAGACAGTCCGGTACTTGGTCCCGTTGTCCTTGTCGAGAGCTGCTTTTCTTAGTGATGACACTTGGGAATCCTATCTTGGAGAGCGACACTGGCGGCAGTTTCATGAGGAGTTCCGGTCAGCAGGAGCTCCGCCAGAGTATATGTTTGGGGCCTTGGTGACGGGAGTGCCCATCCTCTATTAGGAGTGGCAGTCGGGTGCCGAGTTCTTGCTTCCTCCGGATACAGATTATGTTGCGCACTTTAGGGCTTATTCGGTCAGTGCCTTCACCTGGTTTGAGGTAGTAGTTGGTGGGTACGCTGTGAGTCAGGAGGTGGTTGACCTGTGGCACTGTGCCAGAGGATATGTGCCCCAGGCTGAGTTTACTACTGTGAGAGACTAGAAAGATCAGTACCAGATGGAGCGGGATCAGTACCAGGCCGAGGTAGCTTCCCTGACGGCTCGGTTATCTCAGCTGGGCGGTGGGGGGGTATGTCATCTTTTCTCCCCTTCTTTTTACTTTGTTGTTGCTTAGTTTTCTTTTATGTGGCTGATTTCGGTTTTGTCTTCTCTGCAGGACCCTGAGGCTTCGAGTAGCTATTTGCCTCCTTCGATGTCGAGTTTCGAGGATTTTGATCCAGTTGACATCGACTTTGACCTGTGACAGATGCCCTTTGTGGAGATTCTGATCTTCTTTTGCCCATTTTCCCTGAGATGTATTTATGTTAGACAGTTTTATTTTGTAAGTTTTGTACGAAGATGGATATTTATGGCTTTTAGATGCATGGATAAGTAGAGACATTTATGATTGAATTTTTTTTTTCCAGCTAAGTATATGGTCAGATGCATGTGATGGATGATGATGTTATATATCTATTACATGAGTTGATGTTAGTGACTTCTATTTTTTACATGGAGTTATATCCTATGTGTGCAAAGCTCATACTAATAATTTTTTTTTCAAATGTATGCATATGTTAGAAATACATTAACAGAATGACACAGGGTGCTGTCGAACTTGGTATTTTTGGAATGGTAACTCCTTCCTTTTTCAGGGGTCTAGCCTCTCCTCTAGCTCAACCTTACCTTGACTGGATGATAGCACTTTGCAACTTTCTCGACCTTCTGACCCTCTCCGATTCTCTGTTTCAGGGTTAGTGTATATGATTATTGGGCTGAAACTCTCGACTCTCAGGGTTTTAGCAACAGCTTCCCTGACCTTCAGCAGAGCAATAAGTGACCAGTCCTTTCAATTCGAGGAGATTTTGTTTAGGACCGTAATGTAGGCTAAGTTATGGGGTTTTCGAAACAACAGGATATATAGGCTCAAATTCGATGTTGTTCTCAGCAGGGTTTAGATCCATACTATCCTTGACTATTTTTCAATAGGGTTAGCATCATTCTTTAGCTTTGGCAGCATATCCAGCTCATTTAGATCAAGTAATCCATTTTCAATCAGAGTAGATTTTAGTAGGGTTGTAATGCAGGCTATGGTTTCAGGGTTTTGCAAGAAAGGGTAAAAGCCCGAACCTATTGTTTCTACTGGATTTCTTTATAACCTAGGATCACCTTTAAACTTCCATCTTACTTTTGACCATATACTTCTTAGGGTGAAAATGACTCTTTTCTTTCACCTTTTCCATTTGCTTTTTGAGAGAAACATGACTTTCTTCTCTTTCGATCTTCTTATTATGCTTTCGAAGATGACTCAATCATGGCTTTTTCAGGACTTTCCTTAGAATCATGGGTTTTTTTTTTTTTGGCCTCTTGCCCCTTGGCAACTCTTTTTCTTTACTTTGTCCTTTCTTTTCTTTTATGGAATGACTAATTCTTCGACCCTTTTTCTTTATACCTTTTCCTTGACGATTCAATCTACCCAATGTGGGCGGCAATCCCTAAGTTGGGGTTTTCTCAGAAAAAGGATAGATGGCTCAACAGGTTTGGCAAGGGGTTGCTTTTGACTGTATGGGAAATGAAATGAGGGCCTCTCTTCACTTTGAATTAGATTGCTTGATTCATAGTGCTTTCAACACTATCCTAGCATGATAGAGGCGGACACCACTCCTAGAGTTCTCAACTATTGTCTGCCCCAGTGTTTGGGGGGGGGGGGGACAGGCTTGGATCGGTGTTGGTAAAGAGAATTTTCGCTTTCCGCGAGGCACTAGGGGTTAAGCAAAGGGAATATGAGCGCATTTAGTCTTTTATTTATATGTGGGGAAGTGAAAGATGGCTCCTCTTCATTTTGATAGACTGACCACACATCGCTTAGCTTCAGAATCTTGTAAGTGTTGCCTTTGGGTAGTATCCTCACTCATCCTTACCCTTTCTTTCTTTGGAAAGCTGATCATTTGGTGAGTGGTTAACTCATGCTATCAGCCATTTAAGTGGGATCATTCCATAAGACAAACCATGCCCCTTGTTGAGGAAGTAGTTACCACTCACAAGAGAAGATAAGACAATAGCGATGAAATAAAAGACCATCATTTAACTACTATTATCATTTTTATGGAAAGCATAGAGTTTCTAAGCAAAAACGAAATGTAAACATAAATTTAGAGATAGAAAATAAAAGGGATAGAAAGAAAGTGGATGAAAACACCCCTCTCTTGTGCACTTTTGAAGGGATTCCTATTTCAGTGAGGCCTTGGGACAATGCCCTTATCTACATTCCATCCACAATTGAAATTTTCAGCCAAGGCAGGACAGGTAGATGCTTCTCTCGGAGTTCCAAGTGAGTTGGTAGTGATGATGTAATCGTCAGCTTTCTCGACCGTCTTGCCTTCATTTGTTTGCCTTGTAGTTTCTCTAACAAACCACTCGGGCGACTCGTCTTCATCCAGTTTAATAGCTCGAGCTCGGGGTTTTCTGCTCTGGCATCTAGCCGGGGCTCGGTGTTCCTCAGGTGTACACAATGGTGGATTCTTATTACTGCGTTTGGACAGCTCTCGGTCAATTTTCTTCACAAATTCATATGCGAGTTTGTCTTCGGGGGTCGGCATCTCATCGGGGTTGTACCATGACCAGGCATCTTCGCATTCTATTTCCTCCCCATCCTTGTAATATATTTGTTGGCATGTGTCGCGCCCAGATTTTTCGCACTCGAGGAATACTCACACAAGCGGAAAAAATGCTGTACTCTCTCGTTAGAACTCACCCTCCTAGAAGAGTGAGTGCGACTAGGTTTGAATTGAAAATAGGTTTGAATAAAGGGCTTTTGAAAAAGATTTGGGGTCGCCACCTAACTTGATTAAGGTGAGTTAGGTCACCTAAAAACTAAGAATAATCCGAAAGACTACACTTAGGGTTTTTGGAAAACGATTTGAAAATATCTCCTCAAGAGAGGGTTTTTAAGAAAAACAGGTTGTTTGGCATCCTTTGGAAAACATTTAGCCCTTTTTAGAAAAATAACTCCTTTTTGGTCTTTCGAAAACAGTGATCTAGGTTCGGAGGTTGGTTACGTGTAGGGAAGATGCACTAAGCTATCACCTTACCCCGCCCTTTCGGTACCTACATGTCAATCTACCCTAGATTCACCCATGAGAGTCTTTAATTAACAGATGTTCAACCCTATTCACTTTAGAAAAACAATGTTTAAAAAGAAACTAACATGATGCATGATATGCAAGTGCAATAGAAGAGAATTGAAAAATAGATTTGGAAATAAATTTGAAAAGAATTTGATTTGAAAATAGATTTGAAGAGCTGGAATTGAAATTGGAAAGTTTAAAAATTTGAAAATTAAAATTTGAAAATAGAAATTTTGAAATTGGAATTTTGAAAATAGATTGGAATTTGAGATTTGAAAAGATTTTGGAAACCGCACCCATGAGGGTGGAATTGAAAGTTTGAAAAGTGTTGTGACCGCACCTATGAAGGTTGCCTACGTATCCCTTTGGGGGAATCAGGTCAGTCGTAGTTCGGACCGGAGTCCGATTGAAAAGAGATTGATTTGAAGAGAGAGATTGGATTGAAAGAAAGAGATTGAATTAAAAATTGGATTTGATTTGAAATTAGAAGAGGAGATTGGAAATTGAAATTGAGAAGATTGGACTTGCTTTGGAAAGATTGATTTTAGAAAGACTTGGTTTTAGGAAACCTAAACTTAGAAAAGAAAAGGGACTTAGGAAAGATTTGAGTTGGAAGAGTTTTAGAAAAGATTGGACTTAGGAAATGTTTGAATTAGGAAAAGTTCGATTTAGGAAAACTTCGAATTGGGAAAGTTTCATTTTTGGAAAGTTTTGAAATTAGGAAAGTTTGGAATTTAAAAAAGTTTGGAAATTGGAAAGTTTTAAACTTAGGAAAGTTTTGAATTAGGAAGAGTTTAGTTTAAGAAAGACTTAGAATTTAGAAAGTCTCAAATTAAGAAAGTTTTGAATTTTGGAATGTTTGAAAAAGGGAAGTTTTGAATTTGGAAAGTTTTGAAAACAAGGAAGTTTTGAAAATAAGAAAGTTTCGTTTTGGAAAAGGTTTGAAAAGGAAAGTTTTCAGTTCAGGAAATGTTTGAATTGAGAAAGGTTCGAATTAAGGAAGTTTTGAATTAGGAAATGTTTGGATTAAGAAAGTTTTGAGTTTAGAAAAGTCCTAGATTTGGAAAGATTTGAAGTTTAAGAAAATTTAGAATTTGGAAAGTTTTTAGATTTAGAAAGTCTTAACTTAAGAAAGTTTTGAACTTGGAAAGCTTAGAATTTTAGAAAGATTTGGCATTTAGAAAGTTTAAGATTTTGGAAGTTTTAGAGTTTGAATTTTAGAAAATCTTGAAATTGGAAAAGGTTTGAATTTAGGAAAGATTTGAAAACTTAGGTTTGAAAAGTTAAGATTTGAAAAGAGGGTAGAATTAGGAAAGGGTTGAATTTTAGAATTTTAGGAAAGATTTTTATGTTCAAGTTTTGGAAGCTTAAGATTTAGGAAATGAGAAGATTAGGAAGGATGTGAATTAGGAAAGATTTGGATTTTGAAATTTAAGGAAAGATTTAAAGTTTAAGTTTAGGAAACTTATGGTTTAGGAAGGAATTGAATTAAGGTTGGTTTGGATTAGGAAGGGATTGGATTTGGTTTCTAAAAGCAAAGGTTTGATTTTGTTTCCAAAAACGGAGGACGGGATCTAGTTTCCTAAACGGGGATATTTGATTTGGTTTCCTAAAAGGGAAGATAGGATTTGGCAAGGATTTGGAAAGGGAGATTCTAGAAACCCTAGTTTTGAAAAATTATAGTTTCGACGTAGAAAATAGGTTTTGAAAATATGTATAGTTTGGATGTGAAAACAAGAGGTTTTGGAAACCTAGGTTTGGGGCAAAGTTTGAAAATCATATTTTTGGAAAGAAAATTTAGGGTTTTCTAATTGTGGGTTCTAGGGCTTGACTTAGGCTCTAAAGAAAGAGTTTTTGGAAAGTGCATTTTTGGAGACGAAGATTTTCTAGAAGGGAATCCTACGGAGGAGTTTTTGGAAAGTGAATTTGAAGAGGGAGTTTTTGGAAACAGATTTTAAAGAGAAGGAGTTTTGGAAAGCGTGTTTTTAGAAACGTAGATTTTAGAAGGAAAATCATAGAGGGGAATTTCTAGAAGGAAGATTTTGGAAAGAGAGTTTTTAGAAAGATTTTTAGGGAGCGTTTTTAGAAAGTGAATTTTTAGGAGAGAGAGTTTTGGAAAGGAGTTGAAAAAGGGAGTTTTGAAAATTAGATTTTTGGAAAGAGTTTTTAGAAAACCACTTTGGAAAGGAGAGTTTTAGGAAAGTGAATTGAAAAAGATTTTTAGGAAGAGATTTTTGAAAAGAGAGCTTTTTGGAAAGCATGTTGGAAAAGAGATTTTTAAGAGGAGGGATTTGAAAAGAGAGTTTTAAGAAAGTGTAAAAACGTCTCACTTCCCTAAAGCAATTCTAACCATAACAGGGCTAGAACCACTTTAAGAAAGTGGTTTTGGAAAACAACAAGGGTTGAAAATATGGACCAAAAAGGTCACTTTTAATGTAACACTTTCCTAAAGCGACCCTAGCCATGGAAAGGCTAGAATCACCCTAGAATTGTGATTTTGAAAACAAGTTTTTGAAAAAGAGATTTTGATGCAATTTTGAAAACAAGTTTGAAAATGGTTTTGAAAACGAGTTTGAAAACGAATTTTGGAAGATGCAAGACTATGATATGCACAATGCAATTTGGAGTTGTGAACATACAAGGTTAAGGCTTCACCACATAATCAAGGGGGCCGGACCCACGTGGTCTTTGGTTAGACTAGAAGAAAGCCCTCGACACGGTGACTCTCCAATAGCCTAATCCTATACATGGACCGAGAATCCCCTTATTTCAAGCATGCAAAGAAAGGGGGGGAAAGAGATGAGAGATTAAAATAGAGAAAAGCCAAGTGGGTTAGGAGAGAGAAGAGAGAGGGGGAAGTGCGAAAATTTAAATAGGGAGCCTACTGTATGTCTTGTTTATTTTGCGCGCCGTGCTGTCTTCGGTCTTTGGTCTTTGTCTTGATCTTCACCTTTAGTCTTCAAGAGTTGTCTTCAAGCTTTAGATGGCAGCTCTTCAAGTCTTCAAAGGATGGTTGAAGGCTAGTGTATGAGTGTATGGGGAAGTGTATAAGTGTATAAGAGGCTAGGGTTTGTGTAGGGTGGCTAGGGTTTGGAGAAACCTAAGGAGGCTAGGGTTTAAGAGGTGCTCGAGCTCTGTATATCGAATTATATGATTTTTAAGTTGAGTTTGCGGATCCCTTTTCACGTTGAATGAGGCTCTGTATTTATAGAAGTTGGGCAACACTAGTGCCTGTTGCAGTGGCGCCAGGCCAAAATTCCTTCTGGCGCCACTAGGAGTGGCGTTAGGCCAAATATTGGCTTGGCGCCACTACTAGTGGCGCCAGCCAATGAGAAAACTATTAAGGTCGGCAAGCAATGTATCTTTGACTAGATTTGGGCGCCTATACTAGTGACTACCATGCAATCTTTAGCCTGGCTTCACTAGGAGTGACTTCAGAAAGTCCGGGAATGATTTGAAGGAGCCGGGAATGACCCGGAAGGCCAGAAAGGAGCAGGAACACTTAAAATAGTGTCCTGGAGGTATTTGGCTTGAAAAGTGAGGATAAGATGTGTCGAAAAGGTTGACCGGGCCCTTAGGGGCAAAACGGTCAATCGGACCGAGAAACTGCCGGGACAGACTCGGACTGTCCCGGAAGAAGACTTGGGATCTGGAAACATTATTTAGAATGTTCTCAGAGGTTGCTGGTTTGATTTCCAAAGCCGGTGGGGTCGGAAAAGGAGATCGGCCCACCAGGGGCAAAATGGTCATTTCGCACTGGGTTGGCCGGAACTGACTCGGAATGATTTGGAAAGGTAAAGGAAGGTTGAGAATACTATAAGAACTAATCTCAGAGGGTTACTAGTTTGATACCCAGAGCCGGTGTGGTTCTTGGGGCATTCGGATGCCTAGGGGCAAAACGGTTATTTAGCTTCAAGTGGGCCCTACGGGCCCGAGAAGCGACTGGTGGACTAAATTCAATTTAAAAAGGCGGGCTTAGAGTCTAAATATGCGTGTGATGTGTGAAAGTGAGCTTGGTCAGCTCGGAGATTGCCGGGCGGGCAAAAATGGGGTGCTTACAGCATGCAGCAAAACAAATCTTGTTGTTACCAAACTTTTTATTGATAGTGGGAACCGTTGATGAGTTCATAGTGGTATTCGGAGGAGGATTCGCCAGTCGTAAGCCGATGATCTTGTTATTTATCAGGTCTTGAATCTTATGCTTGAGGGTCAAACAATCTTCAGTGTGATGTCCTTGGCTGCCCGAATGATACTTACAACTTGCTGCAGATTCAAAGTAATGAGGCAGAGGACTGGGCCGGGGTCGGGCAGGTATAGGCTTTAGATATCCGGCTGCTAAGAGACCAAAATAGGTCGTGGTCTGTGAACACGCAAGTTTAGTAAATGTCCATTTTTTCTCACTTGTTCGCCTAGGCCGATGAGGTGTTGCAGATGTTTTTGATGATTGGGAACCGAGCTTTGATGAGGTCACAGCCGGGTTGATGGTTCAGGAATTGACAGGACTTCAGGTGTTATGTTCCAAAATGGGACAATTTTCGGTGATAGGGCCAAATGGGTTAGGCTGGTATACGTAGGAGAGATGATGTAATCCATGGGTTTGGTTAGAAGTTGGTTTGGAAGGCATCTGAACAAAACCCTCAGCCTGGGGAGGTTGTTGGTAAGCAATGGTAGAGGCATAGTCATGGTCTTCCTTCTTCAACCTTTTTCATCCATCATAGGTTGTGGCCTGCGAGGACTTTGCTTGCTCGTGGGTTGTGTGGGATAAGAGTGAGGAAAGCATGCCTTCCATTTCGGTCATCTTATGCTTGACTCCTCTTGCCTCTGCTAGTAATAGAGTTAAGGTATCAAGAGTAAGCAATTCCATGAGCGTTCCTTAGCTTTTGGCTTGTAAGATGGGGGAACGAGGGAAAGTACCTGAAACCAACAAAGGAAAAGAGTCAGTGTTTTATCCTGACAATTCTTTATGCAATGTATGCTCTAAGGTGCCCCTCTACAGGAGGGAAACTAATCGTGATGTATTGGCTCACTATTAGAGATAGAGAATTTACCCTTGTATGCAGATACCTTACCGTTAAGTGGGAACCTTCAGTCATTCATGCATTCATTCGCAAAAGTAAAAATAGTACATTGAATTTTGGGTTTAAGATACAAAAGAGTTGAGATACGTTTTAAAAGGGGGAAGGGGGAACACTTTCCTTTGGACTTCCACCTATCTAGTTTTACAAAGGGAAAACCTAAACTATTCTTGAGTCTTCGGATTCGCCTTCGTTGGATTTGATGTCGAGGAGGTTGCTGAGAGACCTTGTTGATCGATTGCCCCTTATCTTCTTGGCAATCCTATCTCCGTTAGGATAGAGGGATTGGGGCCCCTTTTATGGAATGGATTGATATGCATGCTATGAGTCCTTAGGGTTACGTGAAAACCCTTAGGGTTTAGGTAGGTTTAATGTAAGGGAGAGTGACCTTGGTATCACTCTCAATGGGTTGATCATATGCATGAGAATGCAGTGACTTGAGTTACTTGGAACTCTTGTCTTGACATGAAATATGGAATGCATGAAAATGGATGCATAGAGTATAAGGAGAGAAAATACAATTGAAGTAAACATGCATGCATGAGTAGTTAGACAGGCATTATAACAGTATAAATACAGTCATTATAACAACAGGAATAGACATGTATAAATGAAAGTAAGAGCAGTCGCCCTTTCCTCCATGGTTTTGGAAAACAGTGCACGTTTTTTTTAAACAAATGCATGGCAATCGCCCATTCATCCTGTTCATCACATTCAATGCATAGCAGTTAATAAAATTTAAACAAAATGTGTACTTACAAAACAAAGATGCAAGAGTTAGTATGTGAATGACAAACTTAATACGAGATATTATGAATAAATGCATGTTTTTTTTTTCTTGAAAATAATTTTGAAAATTTGGTTTTGAAAATTTTAAAGTGAATAGGATTGAACCAAGTCAATTGAAGACTCTACATGGGTGAAGGGTAAAGAGACATGACTATGGCCTAACCCTTTAAGTATCTCAGTGGAGTCGCCAGCTGTTGCACTTAGATTTTTCGCAATCGAGGAATACACACACAAGCGATAAAAACACTGTAATCTCTTGTTAGAACTCACCCTCCTAGAAGAATGAGTGCGACTAGGTTTGAATTGAAAATAGATTTGAATAAAGGACTTTTAGAAAAGATTTGGAGTCGCCACCTAACTTGATTAAGGTGAGTTAGGTTACCTAAAAACTAAGCATAATCCAAAAACTACACTTAGGGTTTTTGGAAAAAGATTTTTAAAAATACCACCTCAAGAGAGAGTTTTTAGGAAAACAGATTGTTTAGCAACCCTTGGAAAACATTTAAGCCCTTTTTGAAAAATAACTTCATTTTTGGTCTTTGAAAACAGTGATCTAGGTTCGAAGGTTGGTCACGTGTAGGGAAGACGCACTAAGCCATCACCCTACCCCGCCCTTGCGGTACCTACATGTCTATTTACCCTAAATTCACCTACGAGAGTCTTCAACTAACTAATGTACAATCCTATCCACTTTAGAAAATAATGTTTAAAAAGTATGATGCATGATATGCAAGTGCAAGATAAGAGAGATTTGATTTGAAAATATATTTTGAAAAGAAATTGATTTGATTTGAAAAGAAAGAGATAGAAGTTTGAATTTGGAAAAAAGGTTTTGGAAATTGAAATTGAAGATTGAAAACAAAAATAGATCATGGAATTGGAAACTTGAAGAAAATTGTAAGATTGGAGATTGGAAAAAAGTTATAGAAATAGAAATTTGAAAAATATTGTGGAAATAAAGATTTGAGAAAGGTGGTGACCGCACCCATGGGGGTTGCCTACGTATTCTTTTGGAGGAATCAGGTCAGTTGTAGTTCGGATTGGAGTCCGATAGAAAATAGAAGGTTGGATTCGAAAAAGAGATTGAATTGGAATTTAGAATAGAAGATTAGAAATTGGAATTTTGAATTTTGGAATTCAATAGATTGGATTTTGATTTGAAAAGATAGAACTTGGAAAAAAAAATTTATACTTGTTTTGAAAAGATGGAGGTTTAGGAAACCTAGACTTAGGAAAGAGAAGATTCAAGAAAGATTTGAATTAGGGAAGTTTCGTTTTAAGCAAGTGTCGTTTTAGGAAGGTTTTAAATTAAGAAAGTTTTCATTTCTGGAAAGTTTCGTTTTAGGAAAGTTTTGAAAGTAAGAAAGTTTTGAGTCTAGAAAGCTTTAAATTTGGAAAGATTTGAAGTTTTAGGAAAGTTTAGAATTTAGAAAGATTTAGGTTTAGAAAGATTTATCTTAAGAAAGTTTTGATTTTAGAAAGCTTTGAATTTGGAAAGATTTTGAAATTTAGAAAGTTTAGGATTTAGAAAGTTTTGGAGTTTGAGTTTTGGAAAATCTTGAGATTAGGAAAGGTTTAAATATAGGAAAGATTTTGAAAACATAGATTTGGAAAGTTAAGATTTGGAAAGGGGTAGAATTAGGAAAGGGTTGAATGAAGAAAAATGTGCAAGCTTAATGTTTAAGGAAAGATTTGAAAGTTTTAAGGAACTTATGGTTTAGGAGGGTAGGAAATTAGGAGAAAATTGAATTAGGAAAGATTTAGATTTTGAGTTTTAAAATTTAGGAAAGTTTTTTATGTTCAAGTTTTGAAAACTTAAGATTTAGGAAAGTAGAAGATTAAGAAGGATTAAAATTCCTATTTCCTAAAGCAATGGATTGGATTTTGTTTCTAAAAGAGAGTGTTTGATTTTGTTTCCAAAAATAGAGGATTGGATCTAGTTTCCTAAACGGGAGATTGGATTTGGTCTCCTAAAGGGAAGATGAGATTTGATAAGGATTTGGAAAGAGAGGTTTTAGAACACCTAAATTTGGAAGACTATAGTTTTGATGTAAAAAATAGGTTTTGGAAATATGTATAGTTTTGATGTAAAAAGGGAGATTTTGAAAACCTACGTTTTAAGGTAAGTTTGAAAATCATGTTTTTGGAAAGAAAACTAGGGTTTCCTAATCGTGAGTTTTAGGGCTTGACTTGGGCACCAAGAAAAGAGATTTTGGAAAGTGATTTTTTTTTAGAAACGAAGATTTTTGGAAAGAAAACCTAGAGAGGAGTTTCTAAAAGATGATTTTGGAAGGAAAGAGTTTTTGGAAGGAAATTGTTGAAAAGGCTTTTTAGGAAAGAGATTTAGGAAGCGTTTTTAGAAAGGAAATTTTAAGGAGAATATTTTGGAAAGGAGTTTAAAAAGGGAGTTTTGAAAAATAGATTTTTGGAGGGAGTTTTTAGAAAACTATTTTGGAAAGAAGAGTTTTTGGAAAGCATGTTGGAAAAGAGATTTTTAAGAGGAGATTTTTGAAAAGAGAGTTTTTGGAAAAAAATGTCTCAATTTCCTAAAGCGATTCTAGTCATAAGAAGGCTAGAACCACTTTAAGAAAATGGTTTTGAAAACAACAAGATTTGAAAATATAGACCATGAAAGTCACTTTAAATGTAACACTTTCCTAAAATGACTATAGTCATGGGAAGGCTAGAATTGCCTTAGGATTGTGATTTTGAAAACAAGTTTTGAAAAGGAGATTTTGGTGCAATTTTGAAAACAAGTTTTAATGCAAGTTTTGAAAAACGAGTTTGAAAACAATTTTGGAGAGATGCAAGATCATGATATGCACAATGCAAATTGGGGTCGTGAACATACAAGGTTAAGATTTAACCACATAATCAAGAGGGCCAAACCTACGTGGTCTCTAGTTAGACTAAAAGAAAGCCCTCGACACGGTGACTCTCCAATAGTCTAATCCTACACATGGATCAGGAATCCCCTTGTTTCGAGCATGCAAAGAAGGGGGGGGGGGGAGGGGAAGAAGATGAGGGATTAAAATAGAGAAAACGCAAGTGGGTTAAGAGAGAGAAGAGAGAGCGGGGAAGTGCAGAAACGTAAAACGAAAAGCCGACCTTGTCTTGTTTATTTTACTTGGCTTTGCGTGCCTTGCCTTTCTTCGGTCTTTGTCTTGATCTTCGTCTTCAATTTTCAAGAGTTTGTCTTCAATCTTCAAGGCTTCAGTTTGCAGCACTTCAAGTCTTCAAATGAGGCTTTGGAGGCTAGTGTATGAGTGTATGGGGGTGTATATGAGTGCATAGAAGGCTAGGGTTTGATGTATGGTGGCTAGGGTTTGAAAGACCTAGAGGAGCTAGGGTTGAGGGAGGCTACGAGCTCTATATATCGGTATTAGGGTTTTTAAACTGGGTTTGCGGACCTCTTTCACGCTGGAAGAGGCTCCGTATTTATAGAGATGAGATAGACCTGGCGCCTGTTGCAGTGGCGTCAGGGCAAAATTCCTCTTGGCGCCACTCCACTAGGAGTGGCGCCAGGCCATTTCTTGGCTTGGTGCCACTACTAGTGGTGCCAGCCAGTTATGAAAGTTTGTTAAGTCTGCAAACAACGTATTTTTTGACAGATTTGGGGGCCTGTACTAGTGACTACCATGCAATTTTTAGCCTGGCTTCACTAGAAGTGACTCCAAAAAGTCTGTGAATGATTTGAAGAGGCTGGGAATGACCCGAAAGGCCGAAAAAGAGCAGGAACACTTAAAACAGTGTCCCGAAGGTATTTGGCTTGAAAAATGAGGATAGGATGTGTCGGAAGGGTTGACCGGGCCTTTAGGGATAAAACGGTCAACTAGATCGGGAAGCTGCAGGGACGGACTCGGAATGTCCTGGAAGAAGACTCAAGTTTTAGAAACATTATTTAGAATGTTCCCAAAGGCTACCGGTTTGATATCCAGAGCCGGTGTGGTTGGAAAAAGCGACCGGCCCATTAGGGGCAAAACGGTCATTTTGCACCGGGTTTGCCGGAACTGACTTTGAATGATGCGGAAAGGTAAAGGAAGGTTGAGAATACTATAAGAAGCAATCTCAGGAGGTTACCGGTTTGATACCCAGTGCCAGTATGGTTCTCGGGCGTTCGGATGCCTAGGGGCAAAATGGTAATCTTGATCGGAAAGTCTTGAAATTTGCTCGAAACTGACTAGAAGGCATCTAATCATGCCGGATTGCTTTTAAGACAATCTTAGAAGGTTGGAATTACCACTCTGAGGACTCAGGTGTGTTCTCGAGAAATGTGCTAGAAAAGGACCAAGGGGCAGTTTAGTCATTTTTCATCGAAGTGGGCTAGCAAGCACTGGTGTTGACCTGGGTTTTAAGTGTTTTTGCCACTCTAACGGCGGTCGCATGATACGGGAGTTTGTTGGCAATTCCCTATATCAACCTGCTTGTGAGTATTTCCGCTACTCTAACGGTTGTGATGTTTGTGAGTATTTCTGCTACTCTAACGGTTCGCGATCATTCCCGAGACTGCCTGATCTCGGGAAGCTGCTGAAGGGACTTAGCGCCTGAGAAGTCAACTTTCACGGAAGACGTGCCTAAACAGACATTTCTGCATTGGCGGGCTAGCAAGCACCAACGGTGGACCGTTCTATCATTTAGGGGACTTGGGGTCTCGTCTCGGTCGACAGGTTTAAAGGGACTTACCGTTCCGAAGAGATTTTCTTCGAAAAATGTGCTGGATTGTCGTCTTAAGGAATCAACTGGCTCGAGAGAGGGATTAGAATTGGAATTGGAAAGGGGACTCACCATCTTCGGAAAGACGTGCCTGATTTGGAATAGATTTACCGTCTCGAGGAATCAACTGTCTCGAGAGAGGGATTGGAATTGGAAAGGGGTCTTATCGTCCTCGGAAAGACGTGCCTGATTTGAAATTGGAAAGGGGACTTACTGTCTTCGGAAAGACGTGCCTGATTTGGAATTAGAAAGGGGACTTACCGTCTTCGAAAAGACGTGCCTGATGGAGTAGAGTTACCGTTTCGAGGAATCAACTGTCTCGAGAGAGAGATTGGAATTAGAAAAGGAATTGGAAAGGACAATGCCCCTTAGGGCATTTTGGTCATTTTGCCTCTATTTGGGCCTGGTGGGCCCGCGAAGCAATGGATAGACAGGATTTAGACTTAGAGAGTTGGTTTCGATTAGAATATGTCCATATTGATTTGAGTACAAGTCTAGACGGACCGTAGATTGTCGAGTGGTCAAAAATGAGGTGCTTACACATAGCCATAGAGACTATGTTAGAACACATGTGTCTACGAGAGCCGTAGGCTGACGAGAGATAAGAGGGCACCTCGATGTGGTACGGGAGGTTAGTATATTAGTTGGGGTACTTAGTTTTTTGTTTATTTTTTTGTACACTGTAGGGGTTTGTTGTGGAAACTTTCTTTCAAAGTAATTTCATATTAGGGTTTTTTGTAAAAAAATCTTGTTACAACATAAATAAAGTATAGTTCATCTTGTATGTCAGCCTTTGTTCTGAGGTGTCATGTCAATGCTAAAGCCTGGCTTGTCCTTGAGTCTTCTCGTGAAGGTTACACAAAAGACTTATCCTGCAACCCAATAAATTCACGAGAACCATTTACTCATTCAGTGTACTGTATTGCCTATATATGATTCGTGTAATTACGTGAAGAAATGCTAAATCGTACTTCCAAATATGCCGAGTTGAAAAGGATTATTTAGTGCATTGTCCAATCATTCGGTTCCAAGCGACAACATGGATGAAAACCAATCCTCAACCATTCATCTGGTGTGTATATACACGGATCAAGTCGGTAACACATAGTATGGGCGAAAGCATTGCTTTCTTAACAAACTTATCCTAATGCACGGTACGATGGGTCCGGTTAGCCACATCTTATCGATGATGCATCCTTACATCCACCCCACAAGGTGACCGATGACCAATACATAAGGTTGTTGTGGGAGGACTTCTTTGATAAACGGTGTGAACAAGAGATGTATTGTCGATGTCATGACTTGCGTGTCCCAAAGGCCCGTTCGGCTAAGTTGTTTAGCAAGTCATCTAACAGCAAGATCATGAAAGCGCTCGAACACGAGATTGATCAAATGCAATGAAGGTTGGATAAATATCATTTTACAGAACAAGTGAAGAAAGAATGTGTTGATCCAACACAATGATTAACAAAAATTGTTGAAGATTCGTTGCTAGTTTCTGACCTAGAACTTTCAGACTTCTCAGAAAAAGAAGGTCACAATGACTTTATTAACTATTTACCTAGTAGCCTTAGCGTTGCTAGCAAACCACTATGTTGTTATGAATATGGTCCCTAAAGTTTGTTCTAGTTTTTAGTTCAATATGATGTAAAACAAGTTATTATGTTTTTATGTAATATATGTATGAGTTTGGTTTGGGTCATAGTTGTTATTTTTTACTTCATATCATATATATTAGGTTTTCAAAGTTAGGCCAACTTGGGCGTTAGGGTACCAAAATGGGGAGAAAGGGTCCGGAAAGTGCAAAACTTAACGGAAGGCACCGGTGTGACATAAGTGACGTGTGGGAGTTGACGGCACGTAAATCGGCTTCTCAGTTTGGAAGTTATGCAAAGTTTTAAAATTTTGAAACTTAGGTTTTTGGAATTGGACCAACTCAGGCATTGGGATACCGAAATAAGGAGGAAGGGTTCAGGGAGTGCGAAACTTGACTGGAGGCACCAATGTGACATGAGAGACGTGTGGGAGTTAATAGCACATCAATCGGTGTGCTAGTTTGGAAGTTATGCAAAGTTTTGAAATTTTGAAACTTAGGGTTTCGGAATTAGGCTAACTCGGGCGTTGGGGTACCGAAATAGGGAAAAAGGGTCCGGAGAGTGTGAAACTTAACAAAAGGCATCGGTGTGACACGAGAGACGTGTGGGAGTTGACAGCATGTCAATTAGTGTCCAGGTTTGGAAGTTATGCAAAGTTTTGAAATTTCGAAACTAAAGTTTTCAAAGTTACGCCAACTTGGGCGTCGAGGTACCGAAATGGGGAGGAAGAGTCCAGGGAGTGCAAAACTTGACAGGAGACACCGGTGTGACATAAGTGACGTGTGGGAGTTAATAGCACGTAAATCGGTGTCCTGGTTTGGAAGTTATGCAAAATTTTAATATTTTAAAACTTGGGTTTTCGGAGTTAGGCCAACTCAGGTGTTGGGGTACTGAAATAGGGAGGAAGGGTTCGGGGAGTGTGAAGCTTGACAGGAGGCACCGATGAGACATGAGAGATGTGTGGGAGTTAACGGCATGCCAATTGGTGTCCCGGTATGGCAGTTATGCAAAGTTTTGGAATTTTGAAACTTAGCTTTTCAAAGTTAGGCCAACTCGAGCATTGGGGTACCGACATGGGGAGAAAGGGTCCGGGGAGTATGAAACTTGACGAGAGGTATCGGTGTGACATGAGTGACGTGTAGGAGTTGACGGCACATAAATCAGTGTCCCAGTTTGGATGTTATGCAAAGTTTTAAAATTTTAAAATTTAGGTTTTCAAAGTTAGGCAAACTCTGGCGTTAAGGTACTGAAATAGAGAGGAAGGGTCCAAGGAGTGCGAAACTAGACGGGAGGCACCAGTGTGACATAAGAGAAGTGTGACAGTTGACGGCACATCAATCGATGTCTCGATTTGGAAGTTATGCAAAGTTTTAGAATTTCAAAACTTAGGTTTTTGATGTTAGGCCAACTCGGGCGTTAGGGTACTGAAATGGGGAGGAAGGGTCTGGGGAGTGCGAAACTTGATGGGAGGCACCGGTGTGACACGAGTGATGTGTAGAAGTTAATGGCACATAAATTGGTGTCTCAATTTTGAAAAACTTAGGTTTTTAGAGTTAGGCCAACTCGGGTGTTAGAGTACTGAAATAGGGAGGAAGGGTTCGGGGAGTGCAAAACTTGATGGGAGGCACCGGTGTGACATGAGAGACGTGTGGGAGTTGACAGCAAGTCAATCGGGTGTCCCAGTTTGGAAGTTAAGCAAAGTTTTGGAATTTCGAAACTTAGGTTTTCAATGTTAGGCCAACCCAGGGTTGGGGTACTAAAATGGGGAAGAAGGGTCTGGAGAGTATGAAACTTGACAGGAGACCCGGGTGTGACACGAGTGATGTGTGGGAGTTGATGGCACATAAATCATTGTCTCGGTTTGGAAGTTATGCAAAGTTTTGGAATTTTGAAACTTAGGTTTTCGATGTTAGGCCAACTCGGGCGTTGGGGTACCGAAATGGAGAGGAAGGGTCTGGAGAGTATGAAACTTGACAGGAGGCCTTGGTGTGACATGAGTGACGTGTGGGAGTTGACGGCACATAAATCAGTGTCCCGATTTGAAAGTTATGCAATGTTTTGAAATTTGAAAACTTAGGTTTTCGGAGTTAGGCCAACTCAGGCTTCGGGGTACCAAAATAGGGATGAAGGGTCTGGGGAGTGCGAAACTTGATGGGAGGCACCGATGTGACTTTAGTGACATGTGAGAGTTGACGGCACGTCAATCGGTGTCCCGGTTTGGAAGTTATGGAAGTTAATTCAACTGCGTCACAGAGATAAAGTGGGGCTGATTTCCTGATATAAACGCCAATTGTAATTACTTTTTTTCACAAAAAAATGTTATTTAACGCCAATTAAAATAGCATTTTTATGTGGGGTATATACACCTTGTATTTCCCTGTATTTCCCTTATAACTTGGAAATATACAACGTAAAACGCCATTTCAAAAGATGTTTTTATTAAAAACGTATTTTAAAATGGCGCTCAACATAGAATGTTGAATTAAGTTGAATTAGCACATAGATTGGGAACAAAATTCAAAATAAGAGTTTGTTAGAAAAATTAGACCCATGAACTGTGACTTTGTCTTTTAGCTAATTGGTTACCTTTTTCAAATTCTTTTCTTGTTTGATCTTTTCATTAAAGAAGAAAGGCAATGATTAGAATTCAAAATACCTTTAATTTTTTTTTATTAACTTTCAATAGTTGGACTTAGATTAGTTTGGAATCAAATGTTTGTTCTAACTTTGCTTCCCTTCATTCTAACCAGCTCGGTTTAGCCATTTGATTAAGCTTGCAGGGCTTAATCACCCTTTATTTATATTCATATCCTTCGTTAACCACTTGGGCGATGGTTGAGCTGGTGATGAACAGGAGGATCTTCATGGTCAAGTACAGTTTTCATAACTAAAATGAAAGTTGTGTTTTTCTCTTATTTGTTTTGGAGCAGAAGTACAAAACCAGTTATCAAACAAAAATATTAATATTCAATAAAAGTAATCTTTTTGTGAGTTACTCTTAAATTACTATAATAAAAAAAGTGCTAATATCTCCTCTAATATTTATTTTTTCTCTTCGATATTATCTATTTCGTTTGAGTTCACATCACCACAACGTGACGAGAATACTAGCCTCCCAATGTTGCTTAGTTTTGAAAAGAAGCTTTGATGTTATTCCAACTTTAACAAAACTTTTTGTCTGGCAATTTGTGGTGGCAATAGATGTGCTTCTAGAGAGAGAGGTAAACCCCACCAAAAACCAAGGTGACTCCATGCTTCACCAAAGGGCCATTGTCTCCTTAGTACCACCCGTTCGTACCACCCTCCTCTCTCTCTCTCTCTCTCTCTCTCTCTCTCTCTCTTATGTATTGCATGTATAGAAAAACATATATACCGACTGTGCCCTTAGTTTTTGTTCATTGGCCGTTGGGGCTCCTATACGCCACTTCTCATGCACAAATGTATTCCTCATTTTCCTCACCCCATTTTCTTGCCTGGACTTGACTCAAACGCAGCTCCCTCTTTTACCCTTTTCCTCAGATTGCCCACTACTTCTATGAAAACCCATCTAAGTTAATAAGTTAACTTGTGTTCGTAAGGTTCTAACAAGCTTGCTTGCATAACAAGACTGTTTCGAGAGTTCAATAAACTAAAACTTGAAACGCCAATTTTAATAGAGCTGTTAAGTGTTAGAGAGTATAGTCCTAGCAATGTCTAAACACTTGTCTTGAACTTGTTCCCACATGCATTACCCTATATATGAACAACCCATTAAAGCCTTTTCCTTACTTGTTGCATTTGAGTGTTCACACCCATCTTCGAACACGCTCAAGAAGATAAGGTCGCTGAACGTTCGAGAAGTCAATCACCGAAGTTGTCGAAGGAAGATATCAGCCCGTTCCCATTGCCGATCACCGATTGTCAAAACTAGTGCCTAATTTTGTTGGATTATCAAGTTTGGAAGCTGCCAAACTATAATGAACGATGTTCCTCCTCCCCTATAAATAGAGGGTTGAGGTAAAGGAGAAGGGTAGATCAGTTGCTCAAGCATAAGCAACAAGGAGAGATTTTTAGAGAGTTTTTTGTAAGAGAGTGGTAGTAGAGTAGAGAAAGTGTTGTAAGCCACCTCCTCCTCCTCTGTAAAATTTTCTCTCTATGAATAGTGAGCTTTTCTTCTCTAATTCATTGTTTTGTGGGTGTTTATTTGATTTTTAGTACAACAAGTGGTATCAGAGCTTCTGCTAGCACAATAAGTGATATTAGAGCCAAGTCTGAGTCATCGGAGCAAAAATAGAGCAATTTTTTTCTCATTACCTAAAATTCAAAGTGCTCAAAATCGTGTTCCAAGAATACCAGTATATTTGTCGCAACGATACGAGTCCATCGTTGCAAACAAAGTTGAAAACGGAGGTCCATAGCTCCGTAGATCTTAAGTTAAAATTTTTAGATCTGTAATAGTTTTTGGTCAAAGAAGACGACTTACGTCATCGCTGACAATAGCTTTAAATGAACAGTAACGTCAACGTTATAGTGTCTACCAACACAGGTTTCTGTAATTACAATTCAGCTCCTAGAGTTTGGCCTAATTGCAGATCAGTCCCTAGAGTATGGCTTAATTACATATCGGCCCCTAAAATTTTTGAAATTTCATATTAACCCCAAATTTTATTTAATTTTAGATCAGCCTCTGAGGGTTTTTGTAATTTTAGTTTGGCTCTTGAAAAATCTAAAATGTTTAGTTAAGCCTTTCTTGAGGTTGTTCATCATTTTGGACGCAACCATGCACTCTATTTTGGCAAATTCTACTTCTATAGTATTGTACAAACCAATTGGAGACTAAATTGATAGAGAACTCAACAATAGAAGCTATAATCAGACTAACGGCCACTAATTATTCAATGTGGAGGCCAAGAATAGAGAATATCTTAAATCTTAAAGATTTTTTGGAGCCTCTAGATCATAAGGGCGTTACACCAGAGAGGACAAATGATGATGAAAAGGCTAAGATGAATAAGAAGACCATTATCCAAATTCGGTAGTGGGTTGATCATAGTGTGTTCCATAATGTAGCACAAGAAACGGATGTATATGCTCTTTGAAAGAAATTGAAGAGTATGTTCCAGTCAGAATCCACCGAATAAAACCCTCCTGATGAGACGAGTTACAAACTTGAAGCTGAAGACTAGTATTTTCATGGTCGAGCACATAAGTGAATTGCAAAACCTAGTGAACCAACTTGCCGCAGTAGATTGGGTTATGAGTGATGAAGAACAAGCGACCCTATTACTCGACTCCCTACTAGACAATTGGAAAATACTAGTAGTCATGCTGAGCAACTCCGCTCCAAATGGGAAAGTATCCATGAAAATGGTGAAAGACGCACTCTACAGCGAAGAGTCCAAAAGAAAAGAGACTAGCCTAGATTAGTCACATGTCCTTGTGACAAAGAACCGAGGAAGATTTAAACGCGGAGGACGAAGCTGAGGTAAAGGTAAAGGTAGAGGAAGAGGCAGAAGCAAAAGCAGAACCAGAGGAAGGCCACATGATCTTGGCAGATCTAGTGATGGACATGACAAGTTTAACTGTTATCATTGTGTTATTGAAGGTCACATGAAGAAAGACTGCCAAAAATTAAAATGGGAGCAAGGTCAAGGTAGTCACTAGCAAAATAAGGAAGATGGTGACACCCTAATCACTCTTGGCGAGGATATTACAGTACTCTCCATAAATGAAGAGATGTGCCTCCATGTTACAAGCCATGATACTGAATGAGTGGTAGATACAACAGCTTCTTACCATGTCACTCCCTATAGTGACTTTTTTACTTTTTATAAGCTGGAGATTTTTGTACAGTGAGTATGGGGAATACTAGTTTTTCAAAGATCGTGAGCATTGGTGATGTTCTGATCAAGACCAATGTTGGTTGTACTATGGTGTTGAGGGACGTTCGATATGTGCCTAACCTACGGCTTAATCTTATTTTAGGAATAGCCCTCGATCAACAGGGGCTATGATAACCACTTCAGCAATGGTATTTGAAAGTTGTCAAAATGTGCCATGATTATTGCTCGGGGGCATATTTGCGGTATTCTCTACAAGACCCACGTGAAGGTTTGCTCAGAAAGCCTCCATACAGTGGAAGACGAGGCATCTCCAAACCTATGTCACAAGAGACTCGGCCACGTGGGTAAAAAGGATTGTTCACACTGGCAAACAAGGAGCTTATCACAGTTGCCAATAGTAGTCCGCTCAACCCTTGTCCATATTGTTTGTTGGGCAAACAACACAGAGTCTCATTCAAATCATCGAGAAGAAGAAGATCAGAGTTATTGAGTCTGGTATACTCTGATGTCTGCAGTCCCATTGAAGAAGATTCATTAGGTGGTAACATGTATTTTGTTACCTTCATTGATCATGCATCACGGAAGGTGTGGGTGTATTTCTTAAAGACAAAAGACTAGGTATGTGATTACTTCTAGCAGTTCTATGCCTTAGTGGAAAGGGAAACTGGAAAAAAGCTTACGTGCCTCTGGACAGACAATGGATGCAAGTACACTTCCAATGAGTTTAAAGCATATTGCACCAATCGTGGTATCCGACACGAGAAGACGGTCCCACGTACCCCATAACAAAATGGTGTAGCCGAGAGAATGAATCGGACTATTGTGGAGAAAGTCAGTTGCATGCTCAGTATGGCGAATCTACTTAAGCCATTATGGGGTGAACCTGTTCGTGTTGCCTGCAAACCTGATCAACAGATCACCATCAGTGCCATTAAAGTTTGAAGTTTCGGAGATAGTGTGGTCTGGCAAGAAGGATGTCTCCTACTCTCACCTGAGAGTGTTTAGGTGCAAGGCATTTATACATGTATCCAAAGAACAATGGCAGAAGCTGGACTTAAAGTCTACTCCATGTATCTTTATTAGCTATGAAGATGAAGAGTTTAGATACAGATTATGGGATCCAAATAGAAGGACAATCAGAAGCAAGGACGTTGTGTTCCAAAAGAACCAATTTTATAAGGAACCGACTCAGTCCAGTAGTTCCGGCTCTCGTGCTCTTGACATGACTCCTAATCCAGTACCAATTTAGCTTATCATAGACACTTGAATGCAAGAAGTAATTCCAAAAGATGAAGAAGAAGATAGTATTAAGCAGGGGGAGCAAAAACCTCCTTCACCAAACGGTGAAGTACCAGAAGTCGATGAGCCTCAGCCAAGGAGATCTGTAAAAGGTCGTGTCCTGATTCGGTTGACTAGATATCTAGAATCAGATTACATCATGCTTACTTATGAGGGGGAGCCAGAAGACTTTAATGAAGCACAAACTCATCTAGACAAAGGCAAATGAATGTAAGCCATGCAAGAAGAGATGAGTTCCTTGTAGAAGAATTAGACTTATGGGTTAGTGAAGCTTCCTAAGGGAAAGAGAGCACTGAGAAACAAATGGGTGTTCAAGCTAAAGAAAGATGGCAAGTTAGTGAAACACAAAGCTCAATTGGTCGTCAAAGGTTTCCAACAGAAGAAAGGAGTTGACTTTGATGAGATATTTTCATCGATGGTAAAGATGACCTCAATTCGAGTTATACTCGAATTAGTAGCTAGCCTGAACTTGAAGCTTGAACAAATGGATGTTAAAACAACTTTTCTACACGGAGATCTAAAGGAAAAGATCTACATGAAGTAGTCGGAAGAGTTTGAAGTTTTTGGGAAAGCACACTTGGTTTGCAAATTGAATAAGAGCCTATATGGCTTAAAGTAAGGGCCAAGACAGTGGTACAAGAAGTTTAACTCATTCATGGTGGGTCATGGGTACAAGAGGACTGCTGCAGACTCGTGCATGTACATTCCGAGATTCCTAGATGGTAGCTTTGTGACACTCCTTCTCTATGTTGATGACATGCTGATCATTGAACAGGATGTTGCCTAGATTAACATGCTAAAGAATGAGTTATCTCAATCCTTTGATATGAAAAATTTAAACCCAGCTCAGCAGATATTGGGTATGAAGATTGTTCGTGATAAAAAAGTCAAGAAGTTGTGGCCATCATAATAAAAGTAAACTAAACGAGTGATCACAAGAAATGTAGTTGGCTTATGTTTGTCTACTTGAAAGAATACAATGCAAAGGTTAAGTTTCGATCGTGATATTGTGTTTTTTCTTCCTGGGCAGGGTCTAACATATATCAAGAGATCGATGTTGCCAGATACTTTGGGTCTAAATTTACTTCTTTTTTTTTTTCATAGCCATTCATTTTTGGTGTAAGATAAAAATGTGGAGCTGATTCTGATACAACTATATTGACTTATTTTACGATTTTTTGCATCATACCAATCAAACCAGCTTTGGTGGCATTCTACTTATTAATTATCTGTTTGGTAAATGCATGTCATTAATTTTTGTCTATTGGAAATTTGTTGCTGGATTTATTATATTTGTTGCTTAAATTCTTTACCAGATTCTTTTTTGTATTTCTTTCTTCCATTGTCATTAATTTATTTAGCTAAATTAATTGGTGATCTCTAGCTAAATTAATTTATTCATGGTGAAGTGAAATGTCCAGCAATGAAGTTTAATTAGCACCTAGTAGGGAAGATTGTTCCATAAATGTGAATGTTACCTGCTAAACTTGAATGAGGGAATACGAAATTTAGGTAGCTGATGGCTGACCACCAATTTCAATTAACACGAAAACCCATCCTAGTATTTATAAAATAAAAAATAAAAAGAAAAGAATATCCAAAATAAAGAAGAAAGGGAAAATGTTGCGTTTTTGAAAGCGTCGGTAAAAACTGAGAAGCAACGTTTCTAAATTGCTAAATTGCGAAAGCGTTCGACAAATTGCAGTGAAACCAAATTGCTAAAGCGCTCGACATTGGTCCGAAAGTTGGGTTAACTTTTAGTGACGCTTGTCTTACATTTAGCGACGTTATTGGAATGCCGATAAATCTAAACGGCAGTGAAACCAAATTGCGAAAATATTTTTTGTTTATTTTTCTTGGAGGCAATGAAAAAGATGGTGAAACAAAATTGAAAGTGCACTAAAACCAAACTTAACATATGAAGAAAAGGTGAACTATCAAGAATTCATAAACAAGTAATGTCAAAAACAGCACGAAAAATTTTTTTAGCATGCTTTTGAAGTTCCTAGCCAGAATACAACATTTCATTCCCGTAGTTATAATATGAGAAAGTTTTATCTAGAATTAGGTTTACCCAAAATTAGTATACAATTTCAGTGGTTTACACGTGGCCGCATGAAGTTGAAGCTTACCAAAATACAATTAGCACAGGGAATAGTTCGAAATTTACACGTGACGCATTAAAAGAAGCATGCAAGTTCAAAAGATGTTCTAATTAAATATCTATAGAAGTTCTTAAAGTTAGAATGAGTTTAACCAAAGTCCAAGTGCATCCTCCATTTCATTCCCTACTATTTGGGAAAGCTTTATCCAGATTAAAAGTATACCCAAATTCAGTGGTTTACACGTCGCCCGCGTGAAATTTTGGCTTACCTAGTTACAATTAATATATCATCCTTTCACCTAGCTAGGCATGCCAATAATAAAGTGCATATATAGTTCAACATTTACACGTGTCACGTAATTAAACATATACAGACCATATGGTCATAAGATGTTTTTAAATTCTAACGAAATTCTCTAATTTATCCCAGGATAAACATATCCTCTTTTGGAAAATGTAAACATGTACGTCCTCACAAAAATTGTTGTATATATATATATACAAAATATGCATATATATTCAATATATATGTGTGGTTTACATTATATCTACATATAAGATTTTAACATCATGTTCTTCAAGCCCAAAGCCGAAAAAAAGTTAAAGTTCGGTGACTTTGGTCTTGTTTTGTCCAAAACCAAGGCCCATTACCGACAGCTCTAGCCATGGCTTCCCCTTGAGCCGCTGCCCTCAGCCTCCAAGCCGCCGCTTCTCTCACACACTCTCTTTCTATATATATGTGTACACTTATATATACATCTAATCTACGTGATGTCAGTTGGTGTGTAACATAGTACTATTCGATTAGTGGATCTAGTTTCAGGGCCTATATAAGTCTCCAATGTTGTCGCCCACTTATTTCCAGTGAAAAACAGGAAGGAAGGGTTTTCTTCTTCCGTTGCCCACCTTTTCTTTTGTAATTTTCAGTCTTCAATGGCGGCCTCTGTTGAAAACCGGCAGTTAAGTAGCCTCGAACCGGGTCTATCAGGCGTCGTAAGAGCCTTTAAGCCTGGTCCGAATCACGGCTCTGAATCCGCCGTCCGCGGCTGCAGCTTCCCTTCCATCCCTGATATTAGCCTCACAATGAGACCTGTGGTTTCCGAGAACTCCTCGAGCGAAGATGAGACTGAGAATGACTACAACGACGTAATAAAGAAGGGAAAAATGGAGTTGGAACCGTCGGTTTTGGACTTGAGAGACGAGGGAACCTCAGATCATTGGGTGGAGCGAAACCCGTCGATGATCCGGCTCACTGGTAAGCACCCCTTCAACTCGGAGCCAGCCCTGACCCGGCTCATGCTCCACGGGTTTATCACCCCGGTCCCGCTTCACTACGTCCGGAACCACGGGCCTGTCCCAAAGGCCACCTGGGAGGACTGGACCATCGAGGTTTCCGGGTTGGTCAAGCGCCCGACCCGGTTCACCATGGACCAGCTGGTGTCGGAGTTCCCGAGCCGCGAGTTCCCAGTGACGCTCGTGTGCGCCGGCAACCGCCGCAAAGAACAGAACATGGTGAAGCAAACTGTCGGCTTCAACTGGGGAGCTGCCGGAGTGTCCACTTCCGTGTGGCGCGGCGTACCATTATGTTGCGTCCTCAAGCGGTGCGGCATCTTCAGCCGTCGGAAGGGGGCTCTCAACGTGTGCTTTGAAGGCGCCGAGGATCTCCCCGGCGGCGGCGGGTGCCAGTACGGCACGAGCATCAAGAAGGAGTTTGCCATGGCTCCATCGCGAGACCTCATATTAGCTTACATGCAGAACGGTGAGCGTCTATCACCAGATC
Source organism: Euryodendron excelsum (assembly GCA_033060915.1). Classification (NCBI taxonomy): domain Eukaryota; kingdom Viridiplantae; phylum Streptophyta; class Magnoliopsida; order Ericales; family Pentaphylacaceae; genus Euryodendron; species Euryodendron excelsum. The sequence goes on along the minus strand of CM065389.1, from coordinate 21,195,877 downwards.
ATGGATTCCCAGTAAGAATGATCATACCTGGAAACATTGGAGGTCGTATGGTAAAATGGCTGAGGCGAATCATAGTAACAACCCAAGAATCAGAGAGTTATTACCATTACAAGGACAATAGAGTTCTTCCCTCCCACGTCGACGCCGAGCTAGCCAACACCGAAGGTACTGTGCGCATAACAAATACGCTACACAAACTCAGTTTGATTTGTTATGGCTAATAAAAGAAATGTTATGGTGGGTGATGGTGCATGCAGCTTGGTGGTACAAGCCTGAATACGTCATCAATGAGTACAACATCAACTCGGTAATCACCACGCCGTGTCATGAAGAGATACTGCCGATCAACCCGTGGACCACCCAGAATCCTTACACGTTAAGGGGCTACGCCTATTCCGGTGAGTCGCTAAACTTAGGAAAAATATCCTCTTGTTGGATTTATTTTTTTGTTTGGTCGTACCGGTCGGTTTTTAATGTACCTCGAGCGACAATAACAACTCTTTTATCCAGTTCATATTTTTTTATTATCCGAAATTGCCATAACAACCTCAAAAATTCCAAATGTATGTCCCATCCCTATGTAAATCAAGTTAGCCTTGCGAGTCCCCTACGCAAGAATTCGGCGACCGCCTCCCACTTGTAAATATTATGTCCAGTGTGGGACCCACTTTTAAGGTATATTCTAATATAAAATATGTATATATATAACTGTCCAGTGAGAGACTCACTTTTCAGTCACATTATTTTGTAATTTTTTACCTTAATATTTTTAATGTTGAAAAATATTATAAATAGTCCCACATTACAATAAGGGGTGAGAGAGAAGCAAAATTAGAAGTGGGACTTACTGTACTAAACATTATTTGGATTGATATTTGTAAAAAAAAAAAATAAATAAGTTCTAATGGTTAGGTATATTTACAAAATTACTATATCAAATCTCCTGAAGTTAGTCAACTTATTTACTTATTAATTGAGATGTATTAATTTTAGATCTACAGAATTACTTTCTGAACTTCTTAAATATTAGCAAGAAGTCCTTGACCTTCAATTATGAATTACATGTTAGATTATTCTTTTTTATTTTAGAAAATTAAAACTAAAAAGAAAGTGATTCCATCTCACACAAAAATATTATAACACGATACGGATACTATAGCATAATTAGTATGTCCTTTAATCTGGGATCATATAATTTTTGTTTTTTAGTGATCCACATCACGATTAATATAATAATACCAAAAATATAATATTATAAATATTCTTTTTAATTTTTTGTGCATTAGTTATACAATTTGTTTCAATTATTTTTTTGATATCTATTTTATAAAAATAATGTGGTTAGTACGTGCTCATATCAGCCAAACCACTAGTTTATAAGATATGAAAAGTGAGGAATCATTTGGACCCCATCTTGTAGAATCTTGGAACTGAGATGCGTAAGATAATTCACTTCCCTTTCATTTTCTGCCAAACCAAACAAAGAAAAAAGGTTTGTGCATGCTTTACTTATTTGTGGTTGGAAGGGGTTGGGAAATATCTAAATTCTGGGAGTCCTTGCCCTAAAAGCAACCCTCTTTTTGTCGTATTTCAACTTTGATAGGTTCTATCTCCACCGCTTCTCCAAACCGCATGGCTTCCACTCTCTCCTAACTAGGGATGGCAACTAGGCATATTAGGCTCAACCAAACTCAATTTCTAATGGAAAAATCTCGCTCTGTACTTCGCGCCCGTTCAGCCTAGCTTTTTTTTTTTTAGTGTAAGTAAAAAAATCAATTTTTTCTTTTTATTTTTTTACTTATTTGCTTATCTTTAATTTATATAAGTAAAAAATAAAAAAACTTTAAATTTTTTTTTTTACTTATAAACCAAATAATGTAAAATAAAAAAAAAATATTCCAGACGGACACTTCGTGGGCCAATCCATGACGGGCTGAAGTCTCTCACCTCATCTCCATTTATGTCAAATTCCTTTCGCCCCATCTTCGTTCTGTCTAAATTTATTGGGTTTGGATTCAGTGAGTTGGGGTCGGTTGAACTTGTATAAAATCCTAAAAATAAAAGTTATCTTCTCCAAAAAAAAAAAAAAAAAAATTAATACAAATCAAACATAAACACGATATAAGATTAAAAAAGAAACTAACTCACGAAAATAAAAATAATAGCAAAACTTAACCTTTTACTTAAATATACTATGGGTTAGTTTTTTTTGTATTAGTTAAATAAATATAATGGGGTGCTTATATTATTTCTTAATGTAATCGTGGAGTTTGGGGCGGGGTGACATAAACTTTATTCTGCTCCGAACCCGCTTCTCGTTATGGGCAGGGTGGAGCCTTGGTTTTTTCGAAGTAAATTTCCACCTCTATCCCTAACTGACAACCCCCCTTCGTTGTACATAAAATAGTGATAGGTCTTATATTTTCAGATAAAATATTAATCCACTAGAATTTTTATATAAAAATTCTTTCTATAATAATGAGAATAGCATTCTTACAATTTTAATTCATAGTGATGAGTTCTATGTTGTTAAGAGATATCTTGATGAGTGTTTTTTTGTATCATTTTTTTGTTTGCATACCATTGACATTGATAAGATTTCTTTTGACAAATTTTTTGAGATACTAATATTTTTTTTTTGAAAAATTAGTACATATTCTCTTATTATTTTGGGTACTAGTCTTTAAATAATTATAGCGTTTAGGGTAGTGTTTGGCATGTTGCTAAAAAATAGGTAGTTTTTACGTATGTAGTACGAAGAAGATTACTAAGCTAATTGTGGGATATTTTTTGTTTTTTTCTGTAATGCGAAAATAGGGGGTGGGAAGAAAGTGACACGTGTGGAGGTGACGATGGATGGAGGGGATATGTGGCACGTGTGCGAGCTGGACCATCCAGAAAAGCCCAACAAGTACGGGAAATATTGGTGCTGGTGCTTCTGGTCGCTGGAGGTGGAGGTGCTGGACCTGGTGGGAGCCAAGGAGATCTCGGTCCGAGCCTGGGACGAGACCCACAACACCCAGCCAGAGAATCTGATCTGGAACGTTATGGTACGTAACCCTACCTACTGCATGTCTACTACCACTCACTCATCCACACGTGCCGATTTTCACACTATCAAAATCCTCATATTTTTTAAGTTTTCAATATAAATGTATTTTAGCCAAATATTTTCTTAAATTCTTCTCAAAAAATGTTTCTAATATGATTTCAAATAACTCTGGAATCATATGTTATTTCAATGCTGAATAATTTCCGAATTCTGAATTTATCACTTTGATTTTATCACTAAATATTTTCGTTGTCATATAAAATCCTAGTGTGGATATAGTTGTGTTGTCAAGTGAAATTCACGTGGCTACCTCTCACATCGAATGCCCAAAAACCCTTTTTAGAGAGGAAAATTCTATTTTTATAGAAGGCTTCACCAGAATTATGTAATTGTGATAATTTTATAATGAAAAGTGATTTTGTTCATTCTTTGTTTTAAAACAATAGGTCCAAATTCAACTATTTTCTTTTATATTTTAATTTTGGATAATTTTTTTTTATTTATAACATTACACTTTCAAAAATAGTCCCATGAGAATAAGACCTAAATCCCATATCCAAATCTGCGATTGTGGTACCTTTCACAATTCACCAATAATACTACTAGTAGTGACCAAAATATTAAGCCAAATTCTAAGTGCTATGTAACTACAAAAATTTTTCTTACATATTTTTTATACAAAAACTCTGCAGAATGATGTGAGTGGTATATTTAAAATTATGAACAATAATAGTAAGTGATTTAATTTGAAATGAAAAGAAATACAAATAATCACATTATTTTGTATGAAATTTTGTACGAAATTCTTGTTTGTATATTAATTTTTTTTTTTTTTGTAATCTGTTTGTTAACTTTTGCCATCAATTTGTTCATTTATTGCACAAATGCCACCATGAGAAAAATAGTTGAGAATAAAAAAAATTAATTTAATGTAAAATGATATAGTATTGATAACAGAATGAAAATTTTCAGTCGAACCATGGAGAGGATCTGAATCTTGTTAGTTGCGCCATGCACTTTCTTGTGAAGGGTTACTTGGTTTGTCCTGATATTTGCGAATCCATTGATATTGCGGATGGTGGTGCAATTTTTACAGGGAATGATGAACAATTGCTGGTTCCGAGTGAAGACAAGCGTGTGCCGGCCACAAAAGGGCGAGCTCGGAATCATGTTCCAGCACCCCACTCAGCCCGGTAACCACTCCGGCGGCTGGATGGCTCGGGAGAGGCACCTCGACAAGTCCTCGTCGTCCAGGTCGACCCAATCCATAAAGAAAACCGACTCTTCAAACTCCTCAAAGGTTTACTCAATCTCTGAGGTCAAGAAACACAACTCCCCCGGCTCGGCATGGATTATCGTCCACGGCCTCATCTACGACTGCACCCCTTTCTTCAAAGACCACCCCGGCGGCGCCGACAGCATCCTCATCAACGCTGGCACCGACTGCACCCAAGAGTTTGACGCCATTCACTCTGACAAAGCCAAGAACCTCCTCGAGGATTTCAGAATCGGAGAGTTAATAACAACCGGTCATACCAGCCTCGACCCGAGTGAGAAAATCCCATGCAAGCTCGTAGAGAAAATCACAATCTCTCACGACGTGCGAAAATTCAAATTCTCATTGCCGTCTGAAGATCAGGTCCTCGGATTACCAGTAGGGAAGCATATTTTCTTGTGCGTCACCATTGATGACAAGCTCTGCATGAGAGCTTACACGCCGACGAGCTCCGTGGACGAAGTGGGCTATTTTGAGCTGGTAGTGAAGGTTTACTTCAAGAATTTGAACCCTAAGTTCCCTAACGGAGGGCTTATGTCGCAGTATTTGGACTCACTTCCGTTAGGATCAGTTCTTTTCGTGAAGGGTCCGTTAGGTCACATTGAATACGCCGGCCGGGGAAACTTCACCGTCCACGGCAAGCAAAAGTTCGCCAAGAGGCTGGCCATGCTCGCCGGAGGCACCGGAATCACACCCATATATCAGGTGATTCAGACAGTATTGAAGGACCCTGATGATCGTACGGAGATGTTTCTGGTGTATGCGAATCGCACCGAAGACGATGTGCTTCTGAGAGATGAGCTGGATTCTTGGGCTGAGAAGAATGACAGGTTGAAGGTGTGGTATGTGGTGGGAGAGACGGTGAGGGAAGGGTGGAGATATAGTGTGGGGTATATCACCGAGAGTATCCTGAGGGAGCACATCCCCGGCCCGTCAGACGACACGCTGGCGTTGACTTGTGGGCCGACGCCGATGATTCAGTTCGCTGTGCAGCCGAACTTGGAGAAGATGGGATATGATGTCAAGAATTCGTTACTGGTATTTTGAAAAAAGGAATGAAATTGGTATATATTAGTTTTTCCTATTTGTTTATAATCTCTTATGTTGCGGATATGTACGGAGGTATCTTGTTTTCTCTTTGTTATATGTTTTTTGTCCTTTTGCCAATCTCCCTAAAGGGCGCCGCGGACCAGAGTGTTTCCGTAATTAGTTGTTATATATCTTGTGTGGTATGGAAGATTTGGTATTCCTCATGGGAAAATTTTTGTTTGGCTTCAACGTTTGTACTTTGTTTAGTATACTGAAATAGAATAATTATTCTTATTTTTTTTTTATTTGGTATCATTATTTAAAATTAAAATAATTATTATTATTTTTAAAGTGAAAATAATTATTTTATTTTTTATGAAAAAAACATAAAATAAAATTTGATAATATTTTTGTTAATAAATTTTTTTTAAAATAAAACATGTTTATTAATTATTTTTTAATTTTTTAATTTTAAAAATTCTATCACCCACTGTCGGTCGCCTCCTACACCACCACATTACCATATGGCTGATAATATTTAATAAATAGTAACCAGCTCCAACTACTATCATGTGTGTCGCTCGTGAGCATCTCCGCCAATTCCGTACAGCTTCTGTGGACACTATGCGTTGATAAGGCTGTAAAACTGTTATATATGTCTGTATACAGAAAACTGAACAAGTGGTTAAAAAACTTTTACCTACAATGTTGTTTCTCATTAACCGCATTCAGAAACAAATTTTGCTATCATTATATAATCTCACGAAAATTGTTTCTCATAAAATTCTTAATTATTTTTATTTTATTTTTTAAAAAATAATATAACCACAACTTTTTTTCCTTTATTCATTTAAATGCTTTTGTTTTTCTTCTCTCCTTGTGGTGAAATCAATCACAAAATTTTCATATAGTTTCTATTTTTAATTTTATTACATTCTAACATTATTATTTAGTCTTACCAAATAATAGAATAAGAATGGTCATTCCATTCTACTAGACAAACAAACAAGGAAATAAGAATGGTCATTTCATTATATTCTCATTCTCATTTTTATTCCATTCACATTTACATTCTTATTCCATTCTATTTCATTTTCTCGAATTAAACATAGCCTTGATCGTTTTATGAGAAATTGTACATATACCCCCTAGCTCTCATAATTGCTAATTTTTTTTTTTTCCAATTATGCGATCAAGAATATCCAGCCCAGTTTACGTGTAACTTGATTAATCTCATTTCTAGTTCGGTCAAATGTAGACATCTCTCGCGACCTGTTCCTAAGAGAATTGTCAAGTTTTCAACTCAAGACATGCGGATTTACAGTTTATTCTTGTCTCCGTCAGTTAATTTTTATTTTTATTTTTATTCTTAAATTTCTTTCTGAGTACGTATGGAAGTGCTTCATTAGATCGACTTATGCAGTTTAACTCATATTCACTTGACTTTTATGAAACAACGGGATGCAAAATGGGGCATCTCATCTCATATTGGACCATATTTTCTTATAGTTCCGTGCATAGTCACCAAAATAAAAAGTGTAAGCAAGAAACGTTAGAAAAAATAGAAACGAAAAACAAAGTAAAAAAATATAAAGAGAAACGGAAAGTGAAAAACGAGTAAGAAACTTAATGAGAATTTTATTAAGAAGTTTTCACAAAACTCAAAGAAGGCCTTTAAAAAACTTATTGGAGACCTTTGAAAAATTTAGTAGAAACCTACATGAATAATTTCAGAAAAAAAATTATAAAAATTAGTATTTTAAGTTTTAAAGTATTTCTTTTAAATTTCCTAAGAATTTTTCATAAGTTTCTCAAGAACTTCCATGAAGTATTCTAAGAGTTTTCAAAATGTTTCTCAAAAGTTTTCAAAACGTTTATTACATATTTCTGAAACGTTTTTCTAAAAGTTTAAAAACGAGTTTGTACAAGTACTGAAAATACGTTTATTTGGAAATGTGATTGCCCTCCCAAATGAATTTCTTGACAACTATAGTTCTATGACCTTCAAATAACATTTCGAAGGAAGGAAAGGAGTATTTACCAAAACAGGGGGAAAATGATCGTACACTCAATATTTGCTAGGCAAGGGTATGTTCATTACTAACGCCTATTTTGTCAGTGTATAATTAATTGATAGTTTTATTCTGCATTGGTTGTTCTTCTTTTTTTTTTTTCTTGTTTTTCTTTTTCGTTGTTATCAGTAAGAACATTAATTAGTTAGTAACTTAGTGGGACAACGCCGTGAGAACAACATGCAGCAAGAAAAGAAAAAAGATGACAAGTTGACATACGATTGAGAAAGTTTTGTTCACATAATGTACACATATCAATACGCTAAAAAAAGGGAGATATTGTTCAAGTTGTCCTTCAGTTTGCTGCAGTATATGTTGTTGAATTTACACGACTTTTCTCTATATACCCATCTCAATTTCTCTTAGCGCACGTTTTTGTCATGGTTAACTGGTTGGGATAGAATAAATAATCCTTGGGGTCAATACTAATTCTTGTTTGGGTTGCTAAATGTAGTTCGGACAATTCATTTGGATTGAACACCATATATCATGTACATGGAATAAAATTATTACATGGGAGGGGTGAGATAAATTATCCCAATGTGTGAGATAAGTTTGGGACTGGATCTAATGATAATAAATGTATGAAACCCACATTATCCTCTACCAACCAAACACTAGAGAAAACTGAATTGAGTTAGAAATTGCCTTGGGATTGACTGTGCAAGGACAATTAATCCCAGGAGAATATATCCCCTTCATCTCATCCCTTAAAACAAACACAGCCTCAAGGTTTTGACATCTAACGAGTTGGCTGTGGCTAACATAAATGGCACCTGAAGACAATATAGTGATGTTGTGGCTGGTGGGCCCATGGAGATGGGGAAGGGTTGTGGATAAAGCTTGTGATTCAGCTTGAATATAAGAACATGTTGCAACTCTTGTATTTATATGTGTATATATAGATAATAATCAGATTGTTATGGACGTGTCTTTCAGTGAAGTAGTAAACAAATGAATACAACTCTGCCCCTTGCGATATACAATCTTGTCTGAGTTCCTAGAATTCAATAAAGGCATGGTGGGTCGAGGTTGGTGTCCATTCTTACTCTAAAATGTCTCATTTTTTTTCCAGCTTAGAGTCGGTTTAAAATTTTGCCTCGTATCTATTAAAGTCAATGAGTTCTCTATCCCACATCAGTTGGGATAGCGAATTAGACTCTTTTCTCATTCTATAAATAGAGATTTAACCCATGTAACTTAACTCACTACTTCACTTATTATCTATCTCGTTATCTTTCTTGTAATCCTTATTTGCTTTATAATGCATTGTGATTACACATGAATCTTGTCTTATCTAACATAGTATCAAAGTTAAGGAAAAATATGATCTGTGATTACCCTTTGAGAGATCTTCTACATCAGAACTCTTAAGGTTCTCTTTCCCCTCTCTGGCTATCCTCTGGCGACTTTTCAGCTAACCTCCAGCCACATTTCGGCCAACTTTTGGTGACTTTTCGGCCTACTTCCTGTGACTTTCTAACCAATTACCGGCAACTTCTGGCCAACTTCCAACGACTTCCGGCCAACTTTTGGCATCACTCTGCCCATCTTCGACATGTTTCTTATGGATGCTGATGTACCTACTATATTTGTTGCGCCTCCTGTTTCTGTCTATCCTGAAGAGTCCCCGTCTACTGATCCTCTTCCTGTTACTGGCTCTTCCTTGTCTGATCTTCCTTTGCCATCTTCTTTTGATGTGCCTCATGTTATCATCTTTTCAGAGGATGTTGATGTACCTACTATATCTAATGCACCTCCTGTTACCATTTATTCCAAGGAGTCCCTGTCTGCTAATCCTACTCCTTCTATTGGCTCTTTCTTGTATGATCTTTCTCTACCATCTTCTTTTGATGTAGCTACTTCATACTGCTACCCCTTTTACTGCTGTCATTGTTGTTCCTGATTCCCTTTCTACTGGTACTACTGCTGCCACTATTGTCCCTAGTTCCCTGTTTAATATTACTACTGCTCTCCTTTCTCTGTTACTGTTGCCCTTTCTTCCCCTTCTACTACTGTCATTGTTGTCCATGCTTCACTTTCTACATTACTACTGCTGTCTGTCTTCTCCTTCTACTGTAACAGTTGCCTAGTCTTCTCCTTTTACTATGACTGTTGTCTCTTCAGTCATCCTCCGACGTCCCTCTGGCCGACCTGCGGTCATACTTTGGCAAACCTTTGGGCTGATCTTTGGTGTCCTTTCAGCTAGCCTACGGCCTCCCTCCGGCGTCTCTCCGACCATCCTCTAGCGTTTCTATCATATTTTTTCCAAACTCAAGTAACCCTCTGTATTTCCCTACTTAAGTTTGAGAGGAGATGTTAAGGTTAAGAAGTTTTCTATCCCACATCAGTTGAGATAAAAAACTAGACTCCTCTCTTATTCTATAAATAGAGGCTTAACCCATGTAACTTAATTAACTCACTACTTCAGTTATTATCTATTTCATTATCTCTCTTGTAATTCTTATTTACTTTATAATACATTGTAATTACACACGAATCTTATATTTTTTAATAGTATCCTCCTCTTTCTTTCTTGTATGTACCATGCATTACAATGTGTCACGGGTCGCTTCCTTGCGTCCCATGACGTCCCATGCAAGTGCCTTTGCACTTGCCTTAAGGTCCCAAGGTGTGCCAAAGATGGTGGAGGACGAATGCCCAACATTGTGCCAAGGTGCTCCAACAATAGGCCAAGGGGTGCTCAACCAATGCCCAAGGCAATATGCTTCAAAGACAAGCCAAATGGTGCTTATTTGATGGTCAAAACAATGCCCAAGCATTACCCAAACGATGCCCAAACATTGTTCAAAACAGTCCCAAAACAGCCCCATTTATGTCTCATGAGATGCCCCAAGGCAGCCCAAAAAATGCCCCACATGGCAGCCAAGACAGCCGCCAAATGCCCCACGTGGCAGCCATGGCAGCCAGCCATGGCAGCAAGCTAGCAGCCAAGGCACCAGCCAAGGCAGCAGCCAGCCAAGGCAGCAGGCAAGGCAGCGGGCAGCAGCGGCGCATTCGCATTTGAGAGACGTTCCGGCCACATTTTGCCGCACAACCTAGGGTCCAAACCCTTCCCCCCTTGGCGACGATGAAGGGCCAATGCCAAATTTACACATAGTACACCTTTTTGGTGCATCGTTGGCATGGCATTTCTCCTAACTCCGGAGGGCAAATTAAGCTAGGATTTTTTTATGTACATAGCTTTTATGATGTATTTTCTCATTCCTAGAGTTTAGGATTTTTGGACAAGTGTGGAATTAATGAGAGTCCGTTATGACTCATCGGGCACACACTATGTTTTCACTTGTCAGTTTGTAAATGGCTAAAAATGCTACTATAAGGGGGGTATGTATGCCAACAACCTCCCTCACCACTTTTCTTGTAATCAACCAAGCACTTGTTTTTCATCTTCTAAGCATTGTAAATACCTTCTTAGCAATGAAAATGTACTCTTTTTTTAATTTCTTATGTATTTCTTTCCATCAATTTTCAATGTAAATGCTTGTATTGTGCCATCAAATTGCTTTACTTGTAATCAACCGGTGAAGACTTGAGCTTGGCGGGCTTGTCAAGGGAGCTTGGCGGGTGCCACACAGGGGCATTGTGACCTACAACTTGCTCACAAGTGCCGCCCCGTGACACAATGTCTCCTAATGTTTTTTTTTGGGTACACTGGAGGGGCAAAACCTTGGAGAGGTGAAGTGTATGTTGAACCTTTATTACTAATTAAACTTACATCAGTTTACATTTAAATATATTTCTTTAAACATAATCGCAAACTCATTTATTTCTAAATAGGTTTTAAATCTAACTCTTTTTATTTATTATTTCAGTTGACATATCAACTCCTCAATTAATAAAATAGAGATCTCCATTCTAATTTTCAATTATAGAATGGGAAAAATTCTAATGCGGCCTCTATGCACTCATTATATTAATATTCATGCTATCAACTACAGGAAACAAAAATCTTATGAACTCCGGTTTCTTAATTATCCCAATATGTTTGATGTGTACTGGTACTCAGTACTAAATGAGTGGATTATGTCATAAAAAACAGATTCAAGTTCAACACATGAATTCCTATCCTTATGTAGAAAAAAATTGATTGATTTATTTAATCTAGTACGTTTGGAAAACATTTGCTTTGAGAAGCTGTCTTCTGGCTTGTTTTGTTTTTGTTTTGTTTTGTTTTTTTCTTTCTTCTAGTTAAGGCCTCCTATTTATTTATTATGGATGAGTAGACAGAAACTCTTACTCTTAATTTGAGGGTCATAGATACTCAAATTTAGCGCGTGGCCATTTTAACGAAGGTTGGGATCGAGTAAAGTAAATGGACTAAGCTTTTTGAAACTTGTTGACTTGTTAGAATTACGTTCAAACTCGACTCATAAGTGTATACTCCAAGATCCTATTAGTAAACTAAATGAAATTGAATTACCATTGGTCCAGCTCAGCTCATTGCTCAACTCAACTTGTTTATAACTCTTTACGTAATCTATGATCACAACTAGCACGCATTGAGAAATATATGTCTTGTAGAGAAAAAAATCAATTTCGAGTGGGACCTAGTTAATTGAACTGTCAACGAGGGGACATTGGCCGAATGGCTTCCGAAAGGCACGTACGACAACCTTTTCTGGTGAGCCGAAAATAACCTGGCCTGACCCTCCACTCCCCCTAGGCCCATTTTTGTTGATTGGTGCCTGGAAAGGCCACCATACTTGTCTCCGCGCTCAACTGCTTGACCCCTACTATTTGGTTTGTCTTCATTCAAACCGCACTCTCTTAATTGGCGTACGGCTTCGGACCTCATGCCCTATAGCATTCAGTTATTATAAAAACTATACTTAAACAAATAATTGTAAGTTGGTAACACTTCTCTAGTATATGTATATATAATCCGTACTATGCACGGATTATTAAAAGTTTAATAATTTATGAATAAATATAACAGATTAAAATTTTTAATAATACTTATGGTTTCCCTTTAACTAAAATTTGTTATTTCAAACCTTAGATTTGAAAATTTTGAGCAATAAGGTATTCTACCATCAAAGTGTGCTAACGCTTGGCTAGGTTACCAATCATTTTTAAGAAAAAACTAAAAAGAGAAGCATAACACTTCTGTTTAATTTCTTTCTTTTGATTTTTTTTTTTTTGTAAGCTTTGTAGTAAATGGAATTAATATGAAGCTAATCTCATGATTAAGATTTATAGCCAAATCTTAATAGGCTCCAAAATCATGTTTAATTATTTTTAAAATTGTAATTTTTAGATTCGTTGCATATATGGGAGAGATTCTGTTGCCACCACTTATATAAAAAATAAAAGATTGTAGGCTGCTTCTCAATACAGTCATGAAATTTCCTTTTTGAACAAACTCAAATTCAAATTCTTTTCGAAGTTCTAAGGAGATGAGATTGGTTTTTATTAAATGTAGTCTTTAAGCTGTATAATTAATGATGGTTTATTTTGAAAGTCTATGACTCTGTCAAGGAGTTTTGTGCATTATTGAACTCCACATATACCCTGATCATAATACATATCTATTATATATGTTATTGCAATATGTTGTTACGTTTTTATTTTTGTCTACAGTTTTAAGAAATATTTCAATTTTTGTCTATAGTTTTAATAAATATTTCAATTTTTTCCTTTAAAATTTTATTAATGCCCCCTCAAATTCTCAAATATTCTATTTTTACTTACAACTTTAAAAACAATTTTCAATTTTTACCCATTAAAACTTTATAAATACTCTTTTAAATATTATTTTACTTTAAAAACCTAATTAGATATATACATTTATATATCTTATACATATGTATAAAAGTAAAGTGGTGTACTATTATTGATTATACCAATAAAAATTTTTCTTATGATTAACGATTAGCTTGAATGAATTTTCTGGCTCAACACTAAAGCAAACCGACTCTTCACACTCCTCGGAGGCTTACCCAATCTCCAAGGTCAAGGAACACAACTCCCTCGACTCGGCATGGATCATCGTCCACGACCGCATCTACGACTGCACCCAATTCCTCAAGGACCACCCCGGCGGCACCGACATCATCCTTATCAATGCCGGCATCGACTACACTGAAGAGTTCGACACCATTCACTCTGACAAAGCCAAGAACCTCCCCAAGGATTTCAGAATCGGAGAGTTGATAGCAATTGGTCACACCAACCTCGACCCGAGCGAGAAAATCCCTTGCAAGCTTGTGGAGAAGACCACAATCTCTCACGATATGCGAAAATTCAAATTCGCATTACCAGTAGGGAAGCATATTTTCTTATGCGTCACCATTGACGACAAGGTCTGCATGAGAGCTTATACGCCGACGAGCCCCAGTGTCATAGGTTGCCACTTGTGGCACGTTTAGGGCCGCGAAGGACCTTGGCGTGGGGCATGTCTGAGCATGATTGGCCGTTGGCATGGCAATCTCGTAATTGGTATTTTTCATATTTATTGGATATATGGATTATGACTCCTCGAGGGGGTAGAATGTTTCTTCTTATCAGTTTGGAGATGGCTCAGAATGCTATTATAAGTGGGGGCATGGTGTTGACTTTACCACCCCCTGGTGCTACCGAAAGGGACAGCATTCAAGTGAGTCCCCCAAGGGAGTGGGCGAGATTTGGGGGCCGGCTGTGGCACGTGGCTGCAATCCTCATGCTAGTCAAGGGGTTACATGGGCGGCATTGTGCCCGGTGGGGCAGATGTTGGGCATTAGCATCGAGGATGGGGTTGTGGCATTTGCACCCGCTACGCCATAATTATATAGTGGTGGGGCTTATGTCCATGACGGATTGGGCCTCGGTATGCACACTTGCATGCCGTGTGCCTCGTGTGCACTTGCGCATTGGGTTCAAGCTTGTGCACACGGCCGCTTGGTTTGGCTAGCATTGGTGTCGCTCTTGGCACTATGTTGTGGGCTTTCAGTTGCTATTCGGTGGTACCTTTCCTTGCAGGCAACCTTGACGGGAGGAGCTAAGAGCTTCATGGATGGAGGCGTAGTCTCTCTCGAAACATAAGCAATATAGCCATGTGCAACTAGACATGCGCGTCAGCCAAGAAGCACATTGCTTGTCATGTGTACGAGCATTTGAGAATGGATTTGCTATCGCCTATAACTTGGGTAAGCCAAATGGCTTGAGCATCGGAGGTCCGAACTTAAAGAGATATGCGGGACATTACGGATGGATCCTGGACAAGCGCATAATCTTATGCCTTGGTGTTTGAGTTTGGCGGGACTATTGCTTGGTGCACAGTCGCCTTACGGGTCATTTCCGCTGCGTATGATCATGGCGGGTAGCAATACTGTCACCGTGTGGTGCCCGGCCTACCATCTCGTGACACTCGGGGACGAACTGTGCTATTTTGAGCTAGTGGTGAAGGTTTACTTCAAGAATTTGAACCCTAAGTTCCCTAATGGAGGACTAATGTCCCAGTATTTGGACTCATTTCCGTAAGGGTCAGTTCTTGACGTGAAGGGTCCGTTAGGTCACATTGAATACGCTGGCCGTGGAAACTTCATTGTCCACGGCAAGCAAAAGTTCGCCAAGAGGCTGGCCATGCTCGCCAGAGGCACTGGAATCACACCCATATATCATGTGATTCAGACAGTATTGAAGGACTCTGATGATCGTACAAAGATGTTTTTGGTGTATGCAAATCGCACCGAAGACGATGTGCTGCTGAGAGATGAGCTTGATTCTTAGGCTGAGAAGCATGAGAGGTTGAAGGTGTGGTATGTGGTGGGAGAGATGGTGAGGGAAGGGTGGAGATATAGTGTGGGGTATATCACCGATAGCATCTTGAGGGAGCACATCCCCGACAATAACTTGCCCGAGTCCAAAACTAGACACCCTGTAGTAAAAAAAAAAAAAAAAAAAGACAAGTTGATATACAACTTTTTTTTTGTTTTTTTTTTTGAACAGCAAAAATAGAAAATTTATTAATTAAGAAGAGAAGAACAACAGATGGAGTGCACTACAAACCAGAGAGGTTTGGCAGACAACCCAACCACCACTAAGAGTTGATAAGGATTCTACCAAACAAAACAAATAGGGAGGATTATAGCCTTAATAAAGAGAGGTTTAAGGATTTACCCCTTCTATAGAACAAAAAAGGTTGCCTATGCTTAAACACCCATCTTTTATCCTGGATCCAAGAAAGCACCTATAGCTTGCTTGCGTCCACAAGCTCTTCCCAACATGGCTGCTTTTGATTGAAAATGATATTGTTCATTGCAATCCAATGTTCAATAGTGTGGCAAGTAGAAGAGTTTCCCATATTGGTTTACCCAGGTTATTATTTTTGTAATTAATCCACTAACAGATGTGCTCATCAATAAACCTTGAACTTACCCAAACAAACTGCCACCATATTAGGATAGAGTACCAGACTAACCAGGAAGTTCTGCACTAGAGGAGAAGGTGGTTCGAGTCTTCCATTACCTTATCACATAGACCACAATTAATGTTATCACTTTGTTGTAAAACTCTCTTGCTGAGAAGAAAAGTTCTTGTTTTTATCCTCTTCTGCATGACCAACCAATAGAAATTTGAAGTTTTAGTGAAGCCCATGATTTCCATAACTTTTCCATCAACTTAACCATCATTAAACAAGGGTGCTGTCTCCCTTCTTCCATACAAGAGATAAAGGATTTCACTGTGAATGCCCCACCAGAACTAACACTCGAGGATATTGAGTCATTTCCATCGTCAGTTGCTACCACATTACCTACTACTCTTGGTATCTCCATTAGGCTGTCCACTTCCCATGCCAAGAACCTTCTTTTGAATTTGAAATTCCATGTCCCTGCCTCATCTTTGCATTCAACAATATTTACTCCATTTTGTTCTCATAATAAAAATAGCCTAGAAGATCTTTGCCTTATATTTAGGCCATCAGTCTAAGGATTATCCCATAGACATGTTGAGTTCCCTTTTCCTATGATTACTATGAGATTAGATTCAATTGTACCTTTGAAGGGAAGTTGATCATCATTTTCCATCCAAATATTCTTCAACAAAACTGATAGCTTGTCTACTTAGTCCACGGGAAGAGTCCATCTTTATTCCTCCAACTTGTATTTGTGACAAATCACTCTTCTCCACAAGGCATTTCTTTCCTGGGCAAATTTCCACCACCATTTTGCCAAGAGAGCTATGTTCATGACTAGGAATGGCAACGGTTCGGTTTCGGGTTAGGGGACCCCACCCCCTCCCTTGAATTACTTAAGCAAAATATCTCTAAACCTAAACCGAACCCATTTGGCTGTGACCCCAAACCCACCCCGCCCCCTATAGTTTGCAACCCCGAACCACCTTGAATCGCCCCGAAATATTGCTTTTGTGCTAAACACATTGCTTCTTTTTTGACAATTACAGTGTTACAGAGTAGTGAAGTGAGCACATTGGTTCCTTCCTAACACTTAAACTAGAAAAAATACTTAATTCTCAACTTCCATATATATATACACACACATACAATTCTATGAGACCCTCCAAGGAAAATTCGTTGAAGCTAAGCAAGATTGTAAATGGCAAGCCAATTGTTGCACTTTCAATTGAAAACTTGTAACTTACCAGGAAATCGGATGAAATTAGTCTATAGAGACAACAATCGTACAACTTATCTCACTTTATACAGAGTATTGATACAATTAAAACATCACCAAACCAGAATCTGAAAAAGAAAAGTAAACTAGATGAAATTGATGTTTGTGCATCTAAATTGAAAGTTCAATGAATTTTAAAAGATCCATTCTCTCCATCTACATGTCCTTGTAACAGTTTTGCCATGGCCAAATTTACGCATTTCAAGCTGGTTCATTTGTATTTGCACAAAGTAGCATTTGTTTTCATAATATATCTATTATGTTAAAAATAGAAAATGTAGTAATAATAGCAGGCTTTGATGAATAAAACAAAAGTTTATACTAAATGGCAATGATAAGATAATGGAAGTCCAGATGAAAAACAAACACAACATCAACACAGATTTTACAAGGTCTAGGGAGAGTTAGATGTATGCAACCTTAGTGTGCAGAGATTTTACTTTAGTGTTTCGAACCTATGATGCCTATTTCACAATTGAAACTAGAATATTGGTTTATTCAACTACCATGATTGTTAACACAAAACATAAAAGAATATGTGTATATATATATATATATTTTCGCACTTACGGCCATTCAGGCTACTAATAAGAATCAGACATGGACATTTTAAACCTATTACAAAATAGCAATGTTTAAAACAAAGCATTGTAGTAGCATTGAAATAATCTCATAGGGCAAAATTTATCTAAAGCCATCTCCTGAATGTGATGAAAACAAATAAAATGAAGCCTTTTTTTTTTATTTTATAAAATCCTCTAAATCGAAGTTAATCTCATATATTTCTAGTTTCCTTCCAATGACTTTTCCTCTCCTCACATTGGAAAGCATAGTTAAATGTTTAGACAGGAAGATCTAATGTTTGAGTATACAGTGGATGCAAAACTTCATGTACTTCAAATTGATCATTTCAGCAGTAGAAACATCTAAAATAGAGAAGTGAACTTGAAAAAAATATCAAAATAAAAATAAGTCTAATGCAACATCCGAAGAAGCATTTTCCATGCCTGGAGAAAAATAGAGAAGTGATGTCATTCTAGCCAAGCCTCACAACATTTTCAACCAGAGAGCTCTCCATGAATTAACCCATGTATGAAAAGAATTCTCCATTTAGGGCATGGAAAATTGAGGAAATAAAAAGAAAGTTATGATATTTTCTGAAAATTAGTCACATCAATCATGCCAAACAAAGGAATTAGACTCCTGTTTGGTAATCTTCATTTTCTTAGCCTGCAAATTAAAAGAGAAAAATATACGATTCTTAGGATTCTCATTTCAATACCGAATATGGCACACAGATAAGAACCAGTAGATCAACAAAAGCAAAGACAAGAAGCAAAGATGCCATATAATTCACAGAATCAAGCAATCTACACAGTTTAGAATATAAATCATCAAAAAAGATAATCAATTGAAGATTTTTACCGCAGCTGCAAAACGGATAGGACAAAGTAAACAAATATACATACATACTTACATATAACATATATATATATATATAAAAGAAAAAAATGCAAACCTAGAAAGCTCTTTTCAGTGGTTCGTCAACTGCCAAAAATTCCCCAAAACAGTTGAAAACAAAGAAACAAAAATAGAGAGAGCAAGATGAGAAACAGAGAAGTAAAAATGAAGTTGAAAATAAAAGAGAGAGAGAGAGAGAGAGAGAGAGAGAGAGAGAGAGAGACGGAGGGGGAAACGATCGAATCACGAGACCCACAACAACTAGTAGAGAAAACTTCATATACGATTGAATCATGCAAAAACATAACCCATAGAATAATGTCGTTGAGTTTTGAAATCGGAGAGAAAGAGATACACCCAGACTTGGAAATGGGCTTACCTTGGTCTCTTTCTTCCAGTGATGACCACTACTAACAGAGGAGGAACTAGAAATGAAGGGGCACTGCTGCACTGGGGAGTCTGTGTATCGAATGAGAAATAGGGGCACCTTTATGTATCGAATGATGAAGCAGAACCTTTGATGAATAATTGGTCCGGGTTGGGTGCCCTTCCCTCGACCCCGAACCTAATCCAATCGGGTTTGTTAATTTATTCTTCGAATCCGCATCGCCCTAATTGTAACTATTTTGAACCTGTCCCATTCGGATTGATTCGGGTCGGGTAGCCAAAAAAATGAGTTTTTTGGCTATCCCTATTCATGACTCTAATGGGGATTATGCCTAAGCGTCTTTTGTGCTTACTAGTAGTAATCCCACACCATTTGATACAATGAATCCCTTTCTTGTTCTTAAGATCACCTTATAGGAAATTCCTTTCTAGTTTTTCAATCTCCTTGCATACAACTTAAGAGTGTCTTATTCACACAATGTAGGCATATCCATGCACTGAAAAAGGGAGATGTTGCTCAAGTTGAGGACATTAGAAAGGAAATTAAACTGAAGAACATATATATATATATATATATTTGTATGTGTATATGAAAGAAAGATCATATACTATACAGTATTATTACTCTACATTTTATGAACACCATTTGATGATGCAGTTAATTTATACGTCCTTCCCGGCCACTGATGCGAATGATTGAGGAGATAGGTCCTTCTCCTTGGGACACTGGTGTGGTACCTGTCAAAGACACTCCGATGTCAAAGTTAGGCTAGAGGTAAATGGGCAGAATAATAATGCTCAAGAGTTGATGTGTCTCATACCTTTTGGAGATGACGACTACCCTTTTAATTGGAGTGTTGGCTTGGATCGTGGGCACCCTCATGGGAGAGCCAATCGTGCCCTCAAATTATGTATCCAAAATTGTGGGGATTTATCGTGCCGTGATATTAGACTCCATAGACCATGCCCCCAGTCGTAGGGGAGCCTTCCCAATCATGGGATCATGAAGATTGATCATCAGGCGAGAATCTCGGGGTGCCTTAATGGCGGTGCCAGGTGTACTGCTAGAGCTCTGCCCTTCTAGGTCCATTAGTAGGCCTGGTCTGGAAGGGAGTTTGGGATTTTGGGTCTGGAGACGTAGCTCAAGCTCGTGTGGTCTGTTTATTGGGGGGAGAGGGGGGGGGGGGGAGACCAGCTAGACTTATCGTATTATTAGATGCCCCCAATTCCCTTGGCAGCCAGGGTCGGCCAGTGAGAATTCCAAAGAGTCGCGAGGCGCCGCCCTTGAGGCACATTTATGGCACTGTAAAACCGTCATGATTACTATACCTACCGAATTGACGCAACCCTTAGTGTTTGTGCCACGTGGCTTCGTGGGGTTGGCCCCATATATCGATTGGATGTTGCCACCATCAACCGTTCGATCTGAGAACCCTGTGCAGATCGACGCCGTTGATTTCAAAAAGAGGGGGCCTATAAAACCTTGGCGGTTCACCAAAGGGCCCTCCGTTTTGCACATCTTTTTCGGGTTGTTCGGCAAGTGATTCCTCTCATCTTCTTCCCCCTTTCTTCCGCCATTGTTGGTTATTCGAAGCAAACTTAAACCTTTCTCTCAACCTTTCTGCTCATTAAGGTATTCAAGGCATGTGGGTATATATTTTGGCTTCTACAGAAGGCCATCTAGTATTACGAGTGGAGAGTCAGGGCCTCGTACCCTTTAAGGTTTATAGGCAACCTCTCCTTTGTCGAGTATGTGTACTGGGGCATCTTAAAGGCTTCCAGGTCTACTTTCGTAACCCTACGCGAAATAGAAGACCCTAGGATCATGAACCCCCACCCAATCACCCTGTCATCAGGCTCTGAGCATACTGCTTCGATGGATTTGGATAGGGTTAGGCCAAATAAGGCTTCGAATGCCTCTGCAAACTACTCTGGGGCCGATATTGGGGATGTTACCCAAGGCGAGGAGCCCTGTGGCCATCGTAGATGCCTTTGAAAGTGTCCCTGTGGTTGTGGCCGAGGTCGGAGTTGGGTGGCCCTCTGCCCCAGACTGTAGGCATGAGGCGAGGCACATAGCCTTCATCCTAGACGGGGAGAAAGTAAGAAAGCTCTGGTCTGCCTACTAGTTCCCGGCCTCCATGAGCTATAGAGTTCCTGGGAGCGAGGACAAAGCGTGCCTCCTTCACCTTGGCGAAATCGTGGTGTACGAGAGTGCACTAACTAGGGGGCTAAGGTTTCCCATTGCTTCTCCCATTAGGGGAGTCTTGAGCAGGGCCAAGTTAGCTCCTGGGCAACTCATGCCCAACTCATGGCACATTCTTGTAGGCTATGCTGCCTTGTGGCAGGCCGCTACTGACAAGGAGGAAATCCTAACCCCTAAAGACCTCTTTTTTTGTTATAAAATAATAAAGAGTGAGAGCTCAGGCTGGTATTACTTCTTAACTCGGGATGGTTAGCTTACTTTGATAACTAATCTCCCAGTCTCCCACAAGCGCTAGAAGGAAAAGTACTTCTTCGTTTATGGTGAAGGCATGGAGATTGCCTATTGGGAGGATGTGACCGACCAGACCCTTTGTATTCCTAGACAATAGGGTAGACCAGGTAGGAAGGGTAAGTGTCTTTCGTGCTTTTATGCTTGATCCCTTCTTAAGGTATTGGTCTGACCATCATCCATTTTTCTTTTGCTCAGCACGCCTTCCTATGCTAGAGGACAAGTTGAGGGAAGGCCGGTTACCGAGGGTGAGGGAGCACCCAGTCAAGAACTGGGCGCCCCTTGTAGCTGCTAAGAGTTTGGCAGCCTACTTCTTAGGTCTAGACCCTTCCATCGAAGCCCTACACGCTGAGAGGAGTGAGTCTAGTATCTTTGTTACAACTGCTTTTCAATGAGTGCGCTGACCTCTAATTTATGTGTTTTTGCAAGACAGGAATCTACCTTGGGTTTTGACAAGAGGAACATAGGATCCTCTGCTAGGAAGAAATTTGAGGAGATTGAGAGGGCAAAAGCCGCGGGAGAGAGACCCAGCAAGCGCCCTCAACCCAACTCAGGGG
This sequence comes from Euryodendron excelsum, assembly GCA_033060915.1. Taxonomy (NCBI): domain Eukaryota; kingdom Viridiplantae; phylum Streptophyta; class Magnoliopsida; order Ericales; family Pentaphylacaceae; genus Euryodendron; species Euryodendron excelsum. Next base: position 21,173,917 of record CM065389.1, on the reverse strand, counting down.
GCAAGACGATCGAGCCTTCACTTGACAAGGCTCTTGCGATGGCTGGCCCACCCAAGGGAGCCAAGGCTCTTGCTGCTCAGGCACCTGGTCAGTCCTCCAGGTCAAACACTGGCATGCATCCACCTGCTGTAGCAATACCTCTAGGTCAGTCACCTCCAGTTTAGTAGGAGGAGCCCCTCATTGTGAAAGACCTCTAAGTTGCTTGGGAGAGAATGCAAAAATTCATCAGTATGGAGGACGTGGGCCCTTTTGCCAATTGGAATAATGCCCAACTGACAAAGAGCATGAACCACGGTGTTGTCAAAGTGATGCTTTTGGTTAACCTTTCTTTTTTATCTGGTTGCTCTGACTTATTGATGTTGACTTGTTCGTCCTTTTGCAGTTGCATGTAAAGGTGCTCTGTTTGTCTACTCGCTTGAAGGCGAAGATAACTGAAAGCACCAAGAAAGGCCAAGTCATTGAGATCTTGACCGAGACTATCAGCGGTCTGAAGAAGAAGGTCAAGGACGCTAAGGAATCCAAGGCAGTCACTGAGGCAAAGAAGACTGCCATGCTGGACGAATCAGCTAAGCTTAAGAAAAAGGTTGAGGCTCTAACTTTTGATGCTCAGGCCTTTGAGGCAATCAAGGACCCCTTGACACTGAGGGTAGCTAAACTGGAGGGGCTGCTCAAAACTGCCCAGGTGAGGGCTGTGGAGGTGTTTAAAGCTGGGGCAGCCTTCCAAGATGAGGTCGGCGAGGCGTACATGGAGGGTTTTGTCCATGCCAAGGTTGCGGCAAAGAAGCTATTCCCGGACTTGGACTTCTCTGCCCTGAAGCCGACTGATGATACAGCCTCTCAAGCCCCCGAAGTGGAAGACCAGACCCCAGCTGCAGAAGAGGCGGATGATGCTTAATCCTGAGCTTTTCTAAAGGACAGCCCTTGTAATCAATCTTGAGCTTTTTTAAAGGACAGCCTTTGTAGTAGAATTTTTTTTTTGACAGCCTTTGTAATTGCCTTTAGTTAATAGAAATGCCTTTTTACTTCTCATCTATGCTCTGTGTCTTTTCATTTAAATGCCTGTGGTTGCCTTTTTAGTCTTGATAAAGGAGGGCTCAGCTTTATGGCCTCTTGGCTTGTGGGGATGGACCAGTTGGGGCAGGTGGCTTTGTGGCCTTACCACTACTCTGGTTAGTCTTGTGGGCTGACCAGGCCTACCTGATAGCCCAGAGGCTTTTTGACTTTGTCTAGTTAGTCTTAGGGACTGACCATTTGGACTTAGTCATCTCGTGGCCTTCGGGCTAGTCTGGTCAGTTTCGGGGACTGATCTTTCAGCTTGTTTGGTCAGTCATTGGGATTGACCAGTTGGACTTCACTATCGCGTGGCCTTTCGGCTGGTCTGGTCAGTATTTGGGGACTGACCAATTGGGCTTAGTAGCCTTATGGCCTTTCGGCTTGTTTGGTCAGTCTTGGGGACTGAACAGTTGGGCTTTACCCTTGCATGGCCTTTTAATTGGTCTAGTCAGTTTTTGGGGATTGACCAGTTTGGCTTAGTAGCCTTGTGGGTTTTTGGCTTGTTTGGCCAGTCTTGGGGCCTGATCAGTTGGGCTTAGTAGCCTTGCGGCCTTTCGGCTTGTTTGGTCAGTCTTGGGGGATTCACCAGTTGGGCTAAGTAGCCTTGTGGCCTTTTGGCTTAACTGGTTAGTCTTGGGGACTGACCAGTTGGGCTTATGAGCCTTGTGGCCTTTCGGCTTATTTGGTCAGTCTTTGGGACTAACCAGTTGGGCTTAGTAGCCTCGTGGCCTTTCGGTTTGTCTGGTCAGTCTTGGGGACTAACCAATTGGGCTTGTTAGCCTTGTGGCCTTTCAGCTTGTCTGGTCAGTCTCGGGGACTGACCAGTTAGGCTTACTAGCCTTGTGCTTCATGAGTCACACGAGTAGACGATCATTTTGGGGCCTCAAAGGGCTAAACTTTCATTAATGAATGTTGGTTATATCAAACGTAGTACTTTCTCAGGTGGTTAGCATGCTAAGGGTTAGGCAGGTCTTTGCCATCCATTCCGGTTAGCCAGTAGGTTCCTTTTCTGGAGAACCCCTTAAACTTGTATGGCCCGAGTTTGCCGTCACTGACCTTCCTGGTAGACTGATTGACTTTCTTGAGGACCAGATCTCCTATTTTAAATGCTCTAGGTTTCACTCTGGCATTATCATACCTACACATCCTTTGTTGATAGGCAGCTACTTCTATGACTGCTTGTAGCCTTCTCCCTTCAAGTAAATCTAGGCTCACTTCCAGGGCTTCGTTGTTTGCCTTTGGTTCGAAGTGTTCGACCTTGGGGCTGCGCAGACCTATCTCCACTGGGATGACCACTTCAGACCCAAATGTTAGGGACAAAGGGGTGCGCCCGGTTGCCACCCTCTCTGTCGTTCGGTAAGCCTTCAAAATGTTGGGAAGCTCCTCAGCCCATAAGTCCTTTGCCCTCTCCAGCTTCGTTTTGATAATGTTAAACATGGTTCGGTTGGTGATTCGACCTGGCCATTGGCTTGGGGATGCTCTGGAGAAGAGAAGTGATGGCTGATTTGGACGTCTGAACACATCTGACCGAACTGACCACCCTTGAACTGTTTCCCATTATCTGTGATGATTACCTTGGGGATCCCGAATCTACATATGATGTTCTTCCACAAGAAATTCTTCATTTTCTACTCAGTGATGGTGGCGACTGTTTCAACCTTGACCCACTTGCTGAAGTAGTCTACAATTACCACCACGAACTTGGTCTGGCCTTTTCTTAAAGACAAAGCCCCCACTATGTCAATTCCCCATTGGGCAAAAGGCCAAGGGCTCTGGATGGGCGTCAGCTCCTGGGGCAGTTGCCTTGGGATGTTTGAAAACCTCTGGCACTTGTCACACTTCGTCACGAAATCTTGGGCATCCTTCTCCATCGTGGGCCAGTAATAGGCTACCCTGAGGATCTTCTTGGCAAGAGCTCTCCCTCCTGAGTGGTTGCCGCAGACCCCTTCGTACACTTCTCTCATAATATAAACAGCGTCTGTTTTTTTTTTTTTTTTTTTTTTTTTTTACAGACCTTAGCCAGGGCAGGGTGTGTCCCCTTTTATACAGAATGCCGTTTATGAGGGCGTACCTGCTGGCTCTGTACTGGATCCTTCTTGCCTCAACTTTGTCCACTGGTAAGGACTCTCACTCTAAGTAGTTTCTGATTGATGTTGCCCACTCCACTTCTTGTTCTACTTGGAGTATTTCTAGGTTTTAAATGTTTGGCAAATCTAGCACTTCCGTGAGAATTCCAGGGTCATCCTCCTGAGATAAGGCTATCCTGGCCAATCAATTTGCCTTCTTGTTCTACAGTCTTGGTACTGTTTCTAGTAGTATTTTGGGGAATTTTCTGGCCAGGGTTTTAGCCATCTCGTAATACTCTTGCATCTTTTCTCCCCTGTCCTCATATTCGCCTTGGACCTGTTCTATCACAAGTTAAGAGTCGCTACATACCAAGACGTGCTCTGCCCTCATTCACCAAGCCATTTTGAGGCTAGCGATCAAGGCTTCGTATTCAGCCTCATTGTTGGAGACGGGGAATTTGAACTTGACAGCATATTCAAGTTTGTGCCCTTCAGGTGTTACAAGGATAACCCCGACCCCACTTGCTCTTTCAGTGGAGGAGCCGTCGACATTGAGCACCCATTAGGGCTCCAGGGAGTTGTCAGTGGGGTGGGTTGTTGGGTGGGTGAATTTAGCAATGAAGTCTGCTATAGCCTGCCCCTCAATCGCCAGTCTTGGTTTGTACTGAACGTCGAATTGACTGAGTTCTATGGACCATTTGACAAGTCTGCCCGAGATCTCCGGCTTGTGGAGGATCTTCTTCAATGGTTGGTTTGTCAGGACAACTATGGTGTGGGCCTAGAAGAATGGCCTCAACCTTCGTGTTGAAGTTACGAGGGTGAAAGCCAACAGCTCCATTTTGGGGTGTCGCTCCTCGACGCCCCTGAGTGCTCTACTTGTGTAATAAACATGCTTTTAGACTCCTTCTTCTTGCTTGACCAGGGCTGAGCTCACTACTGTGTTTGACACAGCGAGGTAAAGATAGAGTTCTTTACCTTCCACGGTCCGGCTCAGCAACGGTACTGAACTTAGATATCCTTTGAGTTACTGGAATGCCTGTTCAGATTCGGGGGTCCACTCGAAAGCTTTACGTAGAATTTTAAAGAAAGGAAGACACTTATCTGTTGATCTAGAGATGAATCTATTCAATGCTGCCACTTTGCCAGCTAGTCTTTGGACTTCCTTAGTGGATGTTGGGGACTGCATGTCGAGTACTGCTCTGACTTTTTTGGGGTTAGCCTCTATCCCCAGGTTGGAAACCATGAACCCTAGGAATTTGCTAGATGTTACTCTAAAGGCACATTGGGCAGGGTTCAGCTTCATCTTATAGGTCCATAGGTTTTTGAACTTTTCTTCCAGATCTGTCAGGTGGTTGGTGGCTCGTTTACTTTTTACCAGCATGTCATTGACGTAGACTTCCATGTTTCTTCCAATCTGATTGCTGAACATGCAATTGAAAAGCCTCTAGTAGGTTGCTCCGGCGTTCTTCAGGCTGAAGGGCATTACTCTATAGCAGTACAGACCTCTGTCTGTCACAAACGCCATATGCTCCTAGTCGTACTTTGCCATCTTTATCTGGTTGTAACCTGAGAAGGCCTCCATGAAGGCCAGCACCTCGTACCCTGCTATTGAATCCACTAGCTGATCTATTATGGGTAAGGAGAAGCTATCCTTCGGACATGCCCTATTCAGATCTATAAAGTCTACGCACATCCTCCATTTCCCATTTGCCTTTTTAACCATCACCATATTGGACAGCCAAGTGGGATACTGGGCCTCCTTTATGAAGCCAGCTCTGGTCAATTCCTCAACTTCGTCAGCTACTGCTTCATTTCGCTCTGGGGTGAAGGTCCTCCTTTTTTGCCTGACTGGTTTTACCGATGGGTCTATGTTTAGATGATAGGCAATAACCCGGGTATCGATGCTCGACATATTCACGTGAGACCAGGCAAAAACATCGGCGTTTTGCTTAAGAGAAGACCTCAATCCTTCCTTGAACTCCTCCGGGGCTATTGTCCCGATTTTTACTATCTTGGTCTAGTCTTGCCCTCCGACCACGACCTTCTCGAGTTCTTCTACCGATTCTCCCCTCCTAATCTCCTCCTTGTTCTGAACCTCTAGCTCCTCAATCAGCATGGCCACTTTGGTCTCCCCTCTGAGGGATGCCATATAACACTCTCTAGCAGTCTGTTGGTCACCCCTAGCCTTCCTAACTCCTTGAGATGTGGGGACTTGACCTTCAAGTAGTAGGTGGAAGGGATAGCTTTGAACTCGTTAAGGGTTATTCTGCCCAAAATGATGTTGTAGGTTGAAAGGCAATCCACCACTAAGAATGTCACCATCTTGTTAGCTTGTTGGGGTGCAGTCCCTAGTGTTTCTGGTAGGGCTATGGAGCCCAAAGGTGTAACTTCGTCGCCAGTGAAGCTGACCAGGGGAGAATTGACGGTTGTAACTTTTCCCTGCCGACCTTTAACTACTCGAAGGCCTTTAGGAAGAGAATGTCTACTAATCTGCCACTGTCAACAAGGACCCTCCTAATCAAGAAGTTGGACATTACTGCTGATATGACCAAGGGGTCGTCATGAGGTTGGCATATAGCCTCAGCCTCTTCATTAATGAATGTGATGGGGTCCTGCTTTGCCCTAGATTTTTTGGTAGACCAATCTATGGAAATTACTTCCCTTTGGCTCCGGGCCTCCCTAGCGTGCCTTTTTCTTACAGACGAAGACTCTTCTCCGCCTGTGAACCCTTCAGAGATGACCCTTATTTCTCCAATAGGTTGCTGATTTTGCCTTTCCCTCTCTGGACTTCCTCGTTTGGCTTGCCTTGGGGGCTAGTCTCGCCTCTCATTATGCCTCCCCCCTGCTATGTACCTACCTAATCTCCCTTGCTTGATCAGATTCTCAACCTGCTACTTAAGGTCGTAACAGTCCTCCGTATCGTGGCCATGGTCTTGGTGAATCGGCACCATTTGTTGGTTGGCGTTTTCTCTAGGGGAGACCTCATCTGTCCTGGCCATCTCAGCACAGGATCCCCCTTGATCTCGTAAAGTACTTGATCCAAAGGAGTATTTAGGGGGCTAAAATGCTAATTGTATCTAGTCGACTTGGGCCTATCACCTTCTGTTGTGTGCTTCTGCTCAGCCATTCTAGGGGCTTTCGCTGTCCTATCATTCTTTTTCTCCTCAACCGTCCTTTTCTTGTCCTGGCCGGGAGTGGCGCTCTCCGGGTCTTCCTTAGCCTTGAGAGTGTCCTCTGCATTCATGTATTTTTGTACTCGGAGCATTAGTATAGCCATGGTCATGGGCACTTCCTTGGCCAGGGAAAACAGGAACTTGGGGGTTCTGACGCTTGTAATGAACGCCGCTACTGCCACCTTCTGATCTAGGTCATCCACGTACAGAGTCTCCCGGTTGAAGCGGGTGACAAACTCACACAAGGTTTCCTTCTCGCGTTGCTTAGTGTTAAACAAGGAAGTAGAAGGTCACCTCTGACTCTGCCCTCCGATATAGTGGCTGACAAACAACCTGCTCAAGTCCACAAACTTGTCGATCGTCCCAGGGGAAAGCTTGTGGAACTAGATCCGGGCTGGGCCTTTAAGGGTGGTAGGAAATGCCTTGCACATAATTTCGTCAGGGACGACCTGGAGGTCCATCAAGGCTTTATATGTCTCCAGGTGGTTCAGGGGGTTCTTTGTGCCATCAAAGGACTCCAATGTGGGCATCTTGAACTTTGGGGGTAAGGGCATCCTTATCACTCCTGGCGTGAAAGGCATGTCTATCCTGTTCACCAATTATTCTATTGTGCTAGGGCCTTTCTCTTTTACCGTGGCAATCACACCAACCAATTTAGCTTGCATTTCCTTCAATTGCTCGTCCCATACTGGGTGAGTTTCGCATGTGTGCTCTGAAAGCATCACGGTAGCCACCTTGGACTGGGCGATGTGGCTCTAGGCTTCGTCGGTGTGGGTTCTGGCCCCTCTCGGGGGAGGATTTTCCCCAGGGAACACTAGGTCCTCTGCTCCCTTGCCGGCATTGCCTTCTCGGTTCCTTACCGTCGATTGGTTTCCAGGCATCGGTGGGTCCTCTAACAGTGGAGGATCCACCACTGCAGGTGCCACCGATGGCAGGGGTAATCTCCTCTCCAACTCCTGATTCGGAGCCTGGAGCTGGTTCATGGATGCCATCATTTCGATGATTTGCTGTTCCAAGGCAGCGATCCTTGTGGTACTTTGTTCCTCCATTGCTTCGTTTAGCCTGATTAATGCAGCACCGGATCGGGTTAAGACCATGAAACAACTAAAGGGTCGTTCCCACAGACGACGCCAACTGATAATGCAGTTAATTTGTACGTCCTTCCCCACCACTGATTCGAATGATTAAGGAGATGGATCCTTCTCCTTAGGACACCGGTGTGGTACCTGCCAAAGACACTCTAATGATAAAGTTAGGTTAGAGGTAAATGGGCAGAATAACAATGTTCAAGGGTTGATATGTCTCGTATATTTTTGGAGATGATGACTGCCCTTTTTATCAGAGTGTTGGCTTGGATCGTGGGCACCCTCATGGGAGAGCCAATCGTGCCCTCAAATTATGTATCCAAAATCGTGGGGATGTATCGTGCCTTGATATTAGACTCCATAGACCATGCCCCCAGTCATAGGGGAGCCATCCCAATCATAAGATCGTGGGGACTGATCATCAGGCGAGAATCTCGGGATGTCTTAATGGCGACGCTAGGTGTACTGTTGGAGTTCTGCCCTTCCAAGTCCGTTAGCATGCTTGACTTGGAAGGAAGTTTGGGAGTTGGGGTCTGGAGACATAGCCCGAGCTCGTGTGGTCTGTCTATTAGGGGACAAACCGGCTAGACTTGTCGTATTATCACCATGTGTCATGTACATGGGATAAAAATTATTCCATGGAAGGGTTGAGATAAACTATCCCAATGGGTGAGACAAGTTTGGTACTTGATGTAACGTAATAAATGTATGGAACCCACGCCTGATCGTGTACCATCCAAACACTAGAGAAAACGAAATTCAGTCAGAAATTGCCTTGGGATTGAGTGTACAAGGACAATCAATCCCAGGAGAATATATCCCCTGAAACAAACACAGCCTCAACGTTTTGACGTCCAGCTAGTTGGCTGTAGCTAACTGGAATCGCACCTGCAGACAATGGAGGTGAAGTTGCGGCTCGTGGGCTCATGGAAATTGTGAAGCGTTGTGGATAAAATGTTGTGATTCAGCTTGAATATAAGAACATGTTGCAACTCTAATATATGTACACACACACATATATATATAATACTCAGGTGGTTATGGACTTGTCTTTCAGTGAAGTAGATCAATAAACAAAGACAAGTGCTTGTTATTTATATTTATCCTACCAACTTCCTGGAAAGAAATATATATTATCACCTTGTCGTTTCTTAATCATCCCAGTATGTTTGATGTGTACTAGATTAATGGATTATGTCAAAATCCGAGATCCAAGTTCAACACATGAATTCCTATTCTCACGTAGAGGTGAAGCGATTTATTCATTTAATCCAGTATGTTTTTGACAGATTGGCTTTAAGAAGCTGTCTTCAATCTGGTGTGTTTTTTTTTTTTTTTTTTTTTTTTTCTCTCCTTTTCTTCTAGTTAAAGGCCTACCATTTATTTATTATGCACAAGTAGACAAAAGCTCTTACTCTTAATTTCTGGGTTCTATAACAAATGAAACTACTCAAATTTAGCATGTGGCTAGTTTGACAAAGGTTCATTTGGAATCGAGTAAAATAAATGGACTAAGCTTAATTATGTTTTGAAATTTGTTGGCTTATTAGAATTAGTTTCAAACTCGACTCATAAGTATATACTCCAAGATCCTATTAGTAAGCTAAATGAAATTGAATTACTATTGACTTAGCTAAAAGCTCGGTTAATTTAACTCATTTGAATAGCTCAATTCAACTTGTTTAGAACTCTAACAATTCAACTTGTTTAGAACTCTTTACATAATCTATGATGACAAGAAGCACGCACTTGAAAAACATGTCTTGTAGAGAAAAAGAATCAATTTCGAGTGGGGCCTAATTAATTGAACTGTCAACGAGGGGACATTGGCCGGATGGCTTTCGAAAGGCACGCCACCACATCCTTTTCCGGTGAGCCGAAAATAACCTGGCCTGACCCTCCACTCCCCCTAGGCCTATTTGTTACTTGGTGCTTGGAAAGGCCACAAAACTTGTCTCCGCGCTCAACTGCTTGACCCCTACTAATTGGTTTGCCTTCATTCAAACATCACTCTCTTAATTGGCGTACGGCTTTGGACTTCATGGCCTACAGCATCAGTGGTTAGTGGGGTCGGATGTAGGAAATAGCAAGGGGCCAGTGGAATAACTTCTATTATTTTTTTAAAATTTTTTTTAGGTGTATTTATTTGATTTTAATTTGTAAATGTATATATTGTTCTTACTGAATTTACTAAATTTATATTTGCTCAACTTTAAATTTATTATATTTACATTTGTGGCCATTAAATATCACTAAATTTGTAGCAAAAAATATGTATATCGTCAATTATTCATTATTTGGCTAAATAAATAATACAATCTCAATTTCTAACTCTCTATTTTAATATTAAATTAAAATGGTCTTACCCATTTAATATTTTTTTTGATCTAATTACTATCTCCTACTATTTTGAGAGTTCAAAAAATAAAAATACTCAAAACCCAAAATCTTTTGTATCCATAGACTCTTGATTACCAAAATTTCAAAATCTCTTCTCAAAATTTTGAAACTTATCCAGTCAAATAGGAATTAAGATTCTTAAAAACTGTATAATTTTTTGTATACAATTTTTACACCGAGACTATGTCTCTTTTTTGACGTATTTAATATAATTATCTTTTTATTTATAAAAAAATATTATTAATTAAAAGATAATTTCATGTACAAATGATACTGTGTCAGTTATGCTCCACCTCATCATCCACCGGATGGTTAGAATAAACTATAGTTTAAACAAAATTAGGCAGCATTGTCAGTTGGTAACACTTCTCTAATATATATATATATATATAACAGCACGAAATATAGGTGTCCATGCGATTTGGAAATGGCTCCGAAGACAAAGTGATGGTGCAGTTGGGCACAATGCATTCAACCCTGTCCTAAAAGCCAAGGACAGATTGATTCTGCTGTCACTCTCTCCATAGTTGTGGGAACTTAATTAACAAAAGTAAACAAGCTTTCGTTTGTCTATATATATCAAATGACTAAAAAATTGTACCGAGCTCAACGATTATAAAAATGCATGAAGATACTGATCCTCCTAGGCTTACTCTATGATAGCAACTGGCTCCAGCCATTTGTTTATCTCTGTTCTAATATATACACATATATATATATATATATATATACACTGTTATAAAGCAAACTTTCAATGAAATTTGGAGAAACCTTTACATTGGTGAAGCCTCCGCTTCCGTGAGATCATAATTGAATTATAACAAAAAGTTCGTTACATTTTTTGCTTTTGTAACGAACATCATTATCTTCTATCTCTTATTTTCTCTTCACTTGTCTAAATTTACGATGCCACTCTTTCTCTCTCCTCAACTAATCTTTCTCTAAAAATGCAATTAATAGACAAAATAATAAGGTGTATTATACCGCACGCATATATTGTGTATCACTCTTCTAGTGTATATATCACAGTTATTATAATTGAACTGGTGATTGAACCAGTCAAGGCATCGGTTTAATGGTTCACCAGTTATATAATAAATAAATAATAAAAATATATTTGAATAAAAATAATAGTTAAAAAAATTATCAATTGGTCAAATATTACTTCTTTTCATACAATAACTCAAACTAAGTATAAAAATAAATATACTTTATAAGAAAAAATATACAAATAAATAAGTATATATATATATATATTTATTGGTAGTTCTGGTTTTTTCAAAATGTAAGGAAAGAATCGATAGTTTGAGTCCGTTAATTTGTGCACATTCTAGGAAGCCAACTTTTCTATAACCTCGAGCTACGTTTTTTGTTTTTTTTACGAACCTTGAGGTCAATTGGGACATTTTGAAACTTCGTTTAGATGTGAATTTAGGATAAATTATACTACCTCAGTATCACACAATACATTATGATTTTAACATTTATAGTGAGTTTTACATGAATTCACAAATACTCAAATCACAATGAGTGTCGTTTAGGTATATCCTAAACATAGATTGAAGGAAAAGAACTGGTTTAATTGTGGTTTGCAAACCTCTAAGCATGCGCTGTGAGCTCAATTTTATGTGCTTCAGATTAAAGGAAAAGAAGTACCCTAATATTTGCCTACTCCTGGAGTAAAAATTGGGTACAATAATTGTGCCACGTTATCATATTGATTTAGTGTAAGGGGTCAATAAACTAGAGTAACATAGTCCTTATAATTCCTAATTATCAAATTTATTGGGTTCAAAATTTATTTATTTATTTCTAAACTAAGATGATGTCCTAATAAGTAAGATCTAATATTTCCTAATTTGGATTGATTTATTTGCATCTTTTTTAGCTATTTTTTAGTGACTTTTTTCTGACCAAAATTTAACTGTTTTTTAATAGATAAGCATTAATTGTCAACAAAAATGATTATTGGACTGACCCAAAGCTGTTTACAAAATGTTACTGAGAAAGCCCAATAGATTGGGAAGCATTATGCATGACATTGGCCCATAGCTTTAGGAAAGATATTAGGAATATAGTGAATATTCCAGGGTACAATTTGGCCTTGAAATAATTCTTGAGTTGAGAGTTACTCATAAAAATATCGGTAATTGTCTGAAAAAAATAAAAATTTAAATGTAAAAAACTTAAGAATATTAATCTTAATTCTATAACTATCATGAATATTTCAAAAAATTTTGAGGAAGCGCAAGAAAGATTCATTTTCGTGAAATTATGGAATTTTCAAAAATTTTAAGAATTTTTGAAATATGCTGGATAAATTCAGTATTCATTTGTAGGATGAAAGTACTAGGATAAATTCAGTATTCATCTATAGAAGATTTTCAGAAAGTCAAAAAAAGTAAAGGTTTGGGTTAATTGTTAATTCTGTTTGTATTCTTAGCATTTAGAAAAATTATCAACTACAGCAGTTTATCCAGTGACCCAAGAAATAAAAAATAAAAAGAACTACGTAACTGAAGCAAAAAATATTACCTCTTACATCTCAAAGTAAATAAGCCAACCTTCCAGTTAATGTCAATATTAACTTAAGACATCAATAGATGACAAAAATTAAGTGAACATGTTCGATTTATCTAGAATTTGTAAATCACTTGAACAAAATTAAGTGAGCTTCTACTTAAAATTAGCATTATGAAGACCATTTGAAGTTGGTGTTTTACCTAAATTTTACCAGGCACAACTTGTAGGGAGTTTTTCTGGTCAAAAGTTGTCTAATGGAGACCGAGCCAGAAAGAGAACAATCACTGAAAATGAAAAAACCCTTTCCAACAGGATGTTTAGATCAACCATGCGTGAACAATTGTAGAGTAATCTGGCTAGGGGTGAATATTAGTCAGGATGGGCTGAGCCCATATTAGAAATAATTTATGAATCTAAAATTAAATTTCAAACCTGCCTATTAAACTCAAATTTGAGTAATAAATAATTTTTTTTAAAAAAAATAAAGTTAAATAACATAAAATCTAAATATTTATAAATGTATCATGGCCTCCCATTAAAATAACAAGCCTGAAAAATTCTTGAGCCTATAAATTATAAGCAGGTCAGCGAGTCATCAAAACATTGACCATCCCATAAATCAGCTCAACAAAGGACACGTACAATTTAACATGCTTTTCAAATTCTAATTGATATTCAGCCAGTGCACACGCCTGCACCATGGACCATTTGCAGGAAGAAAAACTGATAATAGGGTAAGAAAACTAGAATGTACCACAATTATTTAGCAAAACTCTAAACAGGTTCCCACACATGTGGTGTGCTGTTGCAGATACTCAAAAATAAAATTAATATCTCAAAAAAAAATATGTAATAATGTGAGTAAGAATCGTTCTTACGGAGAATGTCTAGCCTAATTTTATGCTATGTGAACAAGGATGGGGGGTTTGGATATAATGAAAACTATTTTAATAATAACTAAGAAACAACTTAGGTCAAAGTATTAAAATCAATCAAAAGAATAAACCTTAGTCAAAGTCAACATTCATTATTAGAATTTTACAACTGATCATCGATGCAAGCATATCAATTCATACATTGAATATCACTACAAGAAAAAACACGTTTAGTAACAAAAAAAATAGTCACTGAATATTATTTTTTAATTGCCAATATGAATTCGTGACTAAGGTGGCGACTAAATTATTTAGTGGCCTATTAGAGGTTACTAAATGTTATGGCAACTAAGTTTTGGTTAGTCGCTGATATGTAATCAATGGCGACTAAACGTGGCAACTAAATTGGTAGTCATCAAAAGGTAATTAGTCACCAAAAGATGTCATATGGCAACCGTTGACGTTAGTCACGAAACTCCCATAGTTGCCAATACTTAGTTAGCGGCAACTACACTTTGCTACCAATTATTAGTCGCTATAGCTAATTGTTTACCAAAGTCATCTTATAGTGACCAATATAAGTAGTTACAAATTCTACGGTCATAAGGACTTTTGCAACCAAAACATGTTAGTAGCCAAAGAATTAGTTGCTAATTTATTAAGAAGATATTGGAGATGACCATTATTATCCGAAACCTATACGAATCACAATCGATCAATTCTACCTTAACAAGTACATAGAGCTTCGTATAAGGAAACTATATACTTAATTTCAATAAAAATATCAGTGCCAACATCCACAAAACTATATCCACCTATGTAAACGATAAAATTCTAAAATACATGTAAATTAATTCAGCCATAATATATATTCACAATCGGAAACCTTTATAATTCATAAGTACGAACTAGCTTAAAATAACATGTGCAATTAGCCATAACTTAAATATAAAATCTTCATCCCACCAAAACTTTGTCCCACAAAATCTTCGTACATAATGGCTGCCATCAGCAATCTGTAAAAGAATAAACACAAAAAATAAAAGATTGTTCATTAGTAACAGTCCTAAAATAGAAATTGTAATGTGATTACAAAACACTTACAAAATCTGAACTTGATGTAAGTAGAACAAAAAAAGTGAATAACCATTGTGTCTTATTCATTATCCAACAGTCAATTTGATTTTGTTACAAATTTAGTGACTTCCCAATTGTTTTCTCTAGATGATCAGCCACGAATCATAATAATATCCTAGACCGAACTCAGGGGAGTTTATTACACAGACTTGGTAGAGGTTCCTATAGTGGGTATTAGTGTTGAATCATCTAACCAGCTAAACATGAATTAGATAAGTACAAACCATTTTGGCAAACATATTATTTTCAACTAATTAAAGAGAGTTGGAGTGGCAAGAGATGGACTCATACCAAATTTCTTGACTATTTCCACGTGCCTTCATCTACTGCATCATCAAACGTTGAAGTTCGTCGAATTTTTTTTGTAGTTCATCTTGGCTCCTCTTCTCGTCCTCTCTCTCTCTTAGTTGCTCTTTCTGCTCCTTTTCTCGCTCCTCCCGCTCCTTAGCTCACTCATCCTTCTCTCTTTCCCGTTCCTCACGAAGTATCTCTAATTTAGATGCAAGTGTCTTCAGTTTTTTATTTGAACGAGATTCATTATCATAGCCGGAGGATGACTTCGGACCTACCCCAAACCCAAGGATGTACCCTTTTCTCTCACCAAGCGCTTTCCTTGAGATTTCTTCCGGGGTTATATGTATGCCGGATGCCTTAGCATCATCACGAATTTTCACCATCTCTTTCTGTCAAAAAAGAAACAAAGGTTATAAATTAGTTACCATTTTTTGACAATACTAATAGTCGAACTAGTATTGTACAAGAGTGTATAAGGCTTAAATATATACGTATTGCCTCTTTCATTCTGGGTGCAGCCACTCTTTTGTCTTTTTTGACTGATGTCCATCCTTAAAATAATCAATAAAATCTGGCATTTCTTCATCTGTGGCCCGTGACTGCAAAGTCAATCAACTATGTATATAAGTCATTTACTTGTATTGAAAAGATGAGTTATATACGTTAAAAAATACAAAACTTATAGTGTGTTTTACATAACATTAACAATCACCTTTTTGGTTATTGTAGCAGCAAATTATTTCGATCCCAGGGAATGGCCGTACGACAACTTTTTCTTATTCTTTCTACCAGCTCTTGACCGTTTCTACAACTAAAAATATAAACTTAAACTTCAAACTGAATTAATCACAATTCATTACAATTTTAAACTGAAATTAAATGGTGGTAAACTTACCCTAAATGTTTTACTCTTAAATACATGATCAATCATGTACTTCCAATCATCCACCATCACCCCCCTGTATGGTTCATTATATGGATCAACCATAGCTTTTTTTGACTTGCGATAATGCTTACTCATCTTGCCTTTCCAATTTTTATACAAAAGATTAGCCCTCTTATTCATCACAGCAAGGACTACAGGGTTGTTCTCATCTGAATCCTCGTTAGTAGTGATGCCAAATTTGTCCTACCAAAACAACAATAATTTAAAAGTACTTGCAAACTGTTGAATATATAGTTTGTAACCTATTAATAGAAGACATTTGTAGTTGAGTAGTCTAGAACTATTACCCGCACAGATTGTAGAATAGTTTCCTTAACTATTGGGTCAACAAGTTTCCATCTCTCAGCAAATCCTTCAATAGGACAATACCTTCTAATTGCAATCCCCAACTGGTTTGAACACATGGGAGCATAAGGACCGCAAAATGTGTTGAACCCTTCAATAGGACACCACCTCCTCCTGCTTCTCAGTGATTTTGTGCTAAAAAGGAAGAGATTAGCTTGGTGATTGTTTTTTAATGTCGTAGCTTGGTTGTGTGGTGGTGATAGTGTGGTTGGTTGTTTTGATGTTTTTAGTTGTAGTTATGTTATCGAACGGATTTGTTTTGGACATTTGGTTTGGATGATATATATATGATGGTTTGAATGATGATTCATGTTTGTTTTGTAGTATATTTTGGGATTGTTAATGTATTAATTGAACATGTCTGTATTTTGATGGATTGTATTTACTTTAGTAACTGTTAAGCGGATGATATCAGTTAATGAAATCAGCAAGCGCGCGATTGCGGCCTAATAGCGCGCTAATAGTACAGAGACTTCGTCCAGTCTACTGTCGGAGCCCATGATCACGCGCTAGTGGCAGTTTTTTAAAACTTGTGAATATGAGCCATCTTTTATTTTCCTTTGCTGAAATTAAAAGCCACGTGGGATTAATTAATCGAATTATAGTAAACCAATTGGATGTATATGTGATACATTTTAATATTTGAATTATATGTTTGAAAGCTTTGTTGGATGATTGGTTTATTTCTCTTAGTTATAGTCTAGTAATCATAGTATAATTTTGTCACCTACTACATTATTTTACTTGAGTTATTACATAGCTAGTACCATTTTATTATGGTAGTTTTGCATTTTAATTTTTATTCTGATCCTTGTAGGTTACAAGTCATGGATAAAAGTTGGATGACGATTAAGGAGAGAGTGAGAAGTGAAGAATATAAAAATGGTGTAGTAAAGTTTATAAAGTTTGCGAGGGAAAAATTAGATGACCAAGAGGCTAAGATCTCTTGTCCGTGTTTAAATTGTTTGAATGGAAAAAAGCTAAGTGCGAAAGAAGTTTGTATTCACTTAATCCAAAAAGGGATCGATCCTTCTTACAAGACCTGGGTAGATCATAGAGAACCTGTTGATGTGCGTCAACCAAGTGTACGAAACGATGATGACCAATACAAAGGTGGTGATATTTCAGATATAGTGGAAAGTGACATTCTTTGGGACAATGATCAGTTGCCCAATATGTTGGAAGAAATCTACGTGGGTGGAGCCTTCGATGATGGTATGGATAATTTGCCTAACACTTTTGAAAGTTAGGATGCGCAGAAATTTGATAAGTTGTTTAATGGTGCTCATCGTGAAGTATATTCGGGATGTAAAAAGTCAATTTTGTCGTTCATTGTGTAGATGCTTCATATTAAGGTGTACAACAAGATGACCAGTGCTGCGTTTGACATGGTGATGGATGCATTCAAGGAGATGCTATCGAGTGCTGATGATACTGTACCATGGAATCTTTATGAATGTAAAAGCACTTGCGTGATTTGGGTTTGGGTTATGTCCATATTCATTCATGCAAGTATGATTGTGCACTATTTTGGGGAGAGACAGCAGATTTGGAGCATTGCCCAAAGTGTAAGGAGTCCAGATACAAGGTAAATGACGATAAAGGTAAGAAGATCGCTCATAAGATATTACGTTATTTTCCCTTAACACCGAGGCTTAAAAGATTGTTTATGTCAAAGAAAATAGCGGCTGACGTGAGATGGCACAAGGAGAAACGTTTAGATGATGGAGTATTAAGACATCCAGCTGATGCCAAGGAATGGAAGGATTTTGATAGGCGATATCCATTATTCGCTGAAGACTCGCGAAACGTGAGGTTAGAGTTAGCAACTGATGGTTTTAATCCCTTTGGCAATAGGAGTTCATCATATAGTATGTGGCCCGTTATTTTGATGCCTTACAACCTCCCACCATGGATGTGCATGAAAGAACCCTATTCTATAATGTCATTGCTGATTCCTGGGCCATTGTCCCCTAGAAGAGATATTGATGTTTACTTGCAACCACTTATTAGCGAGTTAAAAGAATTGTGGGTGAATGGGGTTCAAGCATATGATGCTTCGAAAAGGCAAAGGTTTCTAATGCGTGCAGCCGTAATGTGGACAATTAATGACTTCCCTGCATATGAAAACATGTTTGGTTGGACTACAAAAGGTTATTTGGTTTGTCCTATATGCAATGAGGACAATTCATCGCAGGGTTTGATAAGCAAGATAGGGTACATGGGAGCTCGTCGCTTCTTGCCTGAAAATCACAGTTGGGGAAGGAGTAAGCTGTTTAATGGTGGGATGGAGAATCGATCAAGGCCTATGGAGATGTCAGGCGAACAAATTTTGGAGCAAATTGATTCAGGGACTTACAAGGCATTTGGAAAGCACCCAAGTTGTAGGAAAAGACGAAGAGATGAGCATTCAATTTTAAATTGGACGAAGAGAAGTATTATGTTTGAGTTGCCATATTGGAAAACCCTCCAGCTTCGACACAACCTCGATGTCATGCATATAGAGAAGAATATATGTGATAATCTGCTTGGGACGTTATTGGGCATAGATGGTATGAATAAGGATACGGAAAAGGCACGCTTAAATTTAGAAATATCTGAATATACGAAAGGAGTTACACCTCAAGAAGCGTGATGATGGGTCTTTTGAGAAGCTTCCAGCATTGTACACACTGCCCCCTATTGGGAGACAAGGCTTTTATGATTTTTTAAAGTCAATCAAGTACCCTAATGGTTATGCAGCAAACATCTTTAACTCTGTGAGCACTCAAGGGGGTAAGTTGTCTGGCCTTAAAACTCATGATTGTCATGTCCTTTTGCAGCGACTTCTTCCGATTGGGATGCACAGTTATGTTACTAAGGAAATTGGTATCGTGCTATTTGAATTAGGTAATTTTTTTCAGCAATTGTGCTCAAAGACATTGAGGGTAGATGATGTAGAGAAGCTAGAGAGCCATATCATCCTCGTAGTTTGCAAGCTTGAAAAGATATTTCCTCCGGCTTTCTTTGATGTCATGGTGTACTTGGCTGTTCATTTACCTCGTGAAATTAAGCTTGGAGGACCAGTGCAATATCAATGGATGTATCCAATTGAAAGGTAATTATTACATCATCGAAAAACATAATACTTTGTGATATCATATTATGCTGTCTAGACTAAGCATGTTCTTGATGATTTGAAAGCCTAACGTCCTCTTGAAAATTTTTTATTGTCTTGTCTGTAGGCTACTTGGGATGTTAAAAGGGTTTGTTGCTAATAAAGCTCGTCCAGAAGGTTTGATTGCAGAAGCTTACCTTTCCAAAGAGTGTACTACTTTCTGTTCTAGGTATCTTGACGGAATAGAAACTATTTTCAACCGACAGGAAAGGAACGATGATGGCGGTGAGCATGGTCCTGGGTTAGTAGTATTTTCTCAAACTGCCCGTCCGTTTGCCTTGATTACAAGGGCACCGGATGTGGCTACTATAGAACGTGAGATGGCACATTGGTTTATCTTATTCAATTGTTCAGAAGTGGAACCTTATCTACAGTACATTTTTGTTGAAGTTCTTAATTTCATTTCTTACATATGATTACATTTATGTATTCGTAATTAAGAAAGTGTATTGATCGAGTAGGAAATACAGCAGTTTGCTTGGAAATAAAAATGCAAAATACATCAAAAAGCAACAACAAAAAGAATTTCCAAATTGGTTCAAACAAGAAGTAAGTCCTAGTTACTTGTGCACGTGAAGATAATGATATACTAAAATTAACATTACTTACGTTGTTTGTGTAGATAAATCAATTGAGAAAAGATAAGGCCCCAGAAGCAACAGATGAATTATGGTCGTTGGCCAAAGGTCCGGGTCCAATAGTAAGGATATATTCAGGGCATATTTGTAATGGAATGCGATTTCATACCGTCGACTGCGACAGTCGTCATAAAAGTCAAAATAGTGGCGTGGTAGTGGAAGGAAATCAACCAAGCGGCTTAACAAATTTCTACGGTAAATTGATCAAAGTGTGGGAAATGACGTATTTGTTTGAATATCGAGTTATTTTGTTCCAATGTGAATGGTTCAATACTGGTACCAACAAGACTTGTCGGATGGATGAACATGCCATAAGTATTGATGTCAAAAGTAGATGGTACAAGAATGATCCATTTGTGTTACCAAATCATGTCCATCAAGTTTTCTACGTCAATGATACCAAGTATAAGACGTCAATCAAGGAAGATTGGAAAGTTGTAGAACGATTCCAACATCGAGGAATATGGAATGTGCTAGAGAAAGATGAAATAGATCAAACAGATGATCCCGTTGATGTGTTCCAATAAGAAACGAGCACCGAGATTGCACCAATTATCCTTGAAGATCCCATTACCAATGATTTGCTAAGGATTGATGTTGATCCAGAAGTTATTAGCGAGGAGGCAATTTTACAATCCAGGATTTAGCAAGCAGAAGATGGTGAAGAAGAAGCATTCCGTCATGATTAGGAAGATGAACTACCAAAGAATCCAAATGATGAAGAATAGTTTGATGACTTTGATGTACACCTTACATAGAACCAACATGATGTAACAGTGAATGCATGTGGAAGCAACGATGGATTCTGTGATCACCTATATTCAAGACGGTCACATACCTCCTCCACCCCCTCCTCCTGCTTCTCAGTGACTAGATTAGCTTGGTAATTATTTTTGAAGGTAGTAGCTTGGTTGTGTGGTGGTGATAGTGTGGTTAGTTATTTTAATCTTTTTAGTTTTAGTTATGTTGTTGGACGGATTTGTTTTTGACAATTTGGTTTGGATGATATATATTATGGTTTAAATAATGATTCATGTTTCTTTTGTGCTATATTTTGGGATTGTTAATATGTTATTGAACATATTTGTATTTTGATAGATTGTATTTACTTTATTAACCCATTAAGTAAGGTGGATGTTTAGGGGGAAGAGAGTTTCAATATAGGGGGAGGTAATTTATTATCTTACAAAATGGAGCACGCCATCGGGGGATAATAGCGCGCTAATAGCACAGAGAGTTCAGTGGATGAAATCAATAACCTTGCGATCGCGGCCTAATAGCGCGCTAATAGCACAAAGAGTTTAATGCAGTTCATTGTGGGAGCGCGCCGATCTCGCGATTGCGCGCTACTGACAGTTTATGTAAATTGTGAATATGAGCTATCTTCTATTTGTCTTTGCCGAAATTAAAAGCCATATGGGCTTAATTCATCTAATTATAGTATACCAATTGAATGCATATGGGATACGTTTGCCTTAAGTTACTCCAAAGTTCCAAGTTACTTCATTTTATTCTATTTCTTATAGTTAGCATGAAACTAAATATATTTGAATTGGTGATTGCAACTCACTAATTGGGATGAGATTACTTTTCGTACGCATGCTATAAGAAGTTCAACCTTACCTGAAAACTTATGTATTTGCAACTCACTCATTAATTAATGAGAAAGATATATATATATATATATGTATGGTTAATTGAGAGTTGACATGTTTTACATTTCATTCAATGGGAGTATTCCCTTGTCACTGTTTTCCCTCCCATCATGTGGAAAATTTAGCTTTCCAATAACCGTGCAATTTCGTGGTCAAGTTACTAGATTTTTGAAAATGAATTATTGCCTCGATCCATTGGATACATTGGATTTGAGTATAGTAACAAACTAGAAGGGCCTATTCCCACATCTTTCTTTGAAATTAAAAGGCTAAATATCCTTGTACTTTCTTTCAATAACTTGAGTGGCACCATAGAGCTATAGATGTGATCCTGGGGCTACAAAAGCTTAATTACAACAATCGAGCTTTCATACAATAGTTTAATTAACAGTTAATGCCAGTATAAGCTGCAAAGATTTCCTGACCTACAGAACCAATCAAGAATGATTTATTAGGACAAAATAAATTTTCATCAAATTTTAGATTGCAACCAAACTTTAGTCGCAAATGTTAAACATTTGGCAACAAAAAAAAACTTAGTCACCTAATGTTCAACTTTTGGCAACAACAAAAAACTTAGTTACCTAATGTTCAACTTTTGGCAACAATGCATCAAGTTAGTCGCCGAAAACTATAACTATTGGCCACTAAAAAGCCATGGTCGCTAATATGTTAATAATGGTGACCAAATTATTATTTAGTTGCTAGACATGTAACTATTGGTGACTACCCACAATATGGTTGCAACAATTAGTCGCGAAATGTATTTTTTCTTGTAGTGTATTCACTGTCAAAATTATTTTCCTATCTCTCCTTAGTTGTAGTTAATTAGAAAATAAGCGATCTCATTAACCCTAACTATAAAACAACCCAGGATAAGCACTCAAGATTTAATCTAGTAGCAGCATTAAGAATTAGAGAGATCGATGAAACTAAACAACATAAGCACAAGCGGTTGCTTTTAATTTAGTCGAACATCCTTTCTAAGATCTAACAATTCTTGACGCAGCAAATCATTAAATCTTAGTTGCTTCGCAAATAAGAGGAATCAAACAATTACAGATTTGATATCTAGTCCAGCAGTAGATTGCAACGATTAATAAACTAGTAAGCCTCCTAGTGATTAAACAAGACAATCATGAAAACAAGCATAGAAGTACATCCAACACTCAAAGCATAAATCGAATAATGGAAACAAATTAGATCTAACAGTTT
The DNA here is from genome assembly GCA_033060915.1 of Euryodendron excelsum. NCBI lineage: Eukaryota > Viridiplantae > Streptophyta > Magnoliopsida > Ericales > Pentaphylacaceae > Euryodendron > Euryodendron excelsum. Next base: position 21,151,355 of record CM065389.1, on the reverse strand, counting down.
ATCTTCAATTCTGAGGCTTTCGTTTCCTTCGTCCAAGATTCAGAGTTTAGCTACACAGGGCCATAAAAAAAACTCAAAGTAAAAGCTAAAATAATATGAAAAATGCCAACCCTAAAAACAAAACAACCCTAGCTTTTATAGCCTTCTGAAAATCTGCAGTTGCGCACAACCATTCGAACGCCCTTACTACTATTCGAACGCATTGGACCACCGTTCGAACAGTGCGTCGAACGCACTTCGAATAGTAAAATTTCTCTCTGTATATTTCGAATGCACTTCAAACCTGAATTTGGCTTGAATCTGTTTGACATACCGTTCGGACGCATAGGCAACCGTTTAAACGCCTCTTTGACCGTTCGAACACTCTTTGAACGCTTCTTCTAATTTAGCACAAATTTGGCCCTTTTAAGCTAGGATTCTCTTCATTGGCGTTCCATAGCACCCTAAATCAAAATATATGAATAACGAGTATATTTAGGCACCAACTACGTATAAAAAATTAAACATTAAGGGAGAAAAATATGACATTTGCATTCTCATCAAACTGCCCCACACTAACGTTTGCTCGTTCTCTAGCAAAACTCAAATTCACTTTCTCAAAATATTAAAGTTGCAATAAAGAACAACCAAACTCTTCAAAACTCATAACATATCGTGAACAACATTCTTAAACAACTCACAATCATTTAGCAAGCATTTTCACTCGAAGATGGAGTAAACTAAATATGTAGACCCTCACGGAAATAAACACTAGACTCTAATGTGTTTAAAGGATATGTGTATCACTCAAATTCATTCCAGTGGAAATGATCTACCATAGGCTTGCATATCTTCTCATTCTGCACCATTAGGATCACATATATTACACGAATCATAAGGACCTTTCAAGGGTTATAACGGGGATTAGGATCAAGGTGGGAAATATTTAGAAATGTAGCTCAAATTCCATCGAAACTAGTGGAGCGAAAATGAATCAACTCAAGTTTGAATATATAAGACATGTAAAACCAATCACTTTATTTAACAGCTTCTGCCTTTGTATATATCCCAAATAAACAGATCCATTTCTTAGAATTTTGGAAGGGATTATGAACATGGATAGTTTGTAACATTAAAAGCAATTTCCTCCATCACTTCCCTTCTTCCTTTCTTTCTGTTCTCTTTTTTTTTCTTTTTTTTTTTTTAAATTACATCAACAATGGAACTCACGAATTGAGGATGATAACATGTTCCATTTCACCAACCATAGCCTTACCACAAATCTGGACACCCCCGCACTTATTTCTCACACCCATACATATCATAATAATGAACAATGCTCCACTAGCTCTACGGCTCAGGTAAAGACATTATTTTTTTTCGAGTTTAAAGCTTATAATGTGGGTTCACAATAATGAAAAAAAACAACACATAAAGCTCAAAGAGGTTCACAAAGGAAAAAATTAATTATAAGGCAGGCTATTTGGTTTATGTAGCTTATAACAAAGATGGCCTTAATCATGTTTATGCATGCATGTGTCAATATGACCTCGAAGAGAATCAAGACAAGTTCTAGAGAAACAAACCCATGAAAGAATATCTCACATAAAAGAAAATAGTGACTGATATGGATGTGCCAGTCTGAAGGCTCAAAATCTCATCGGTTTTTGTCTACCAAATTTAGTCACTTCAATCTCAAGTAAAATAACTAAACTAATTAATTCTAAGTTGGAAGATTACTTATTCAAGCATGCTATGAAATCTTCAAGCTTAATTGAATCTTGTTATTATTATTATTATTATTATTTAAATTAAAACACAAAAGCACAACTAAAAACACAACCTAAATCCCCTCTCCTACACTTAAAACTTACATTGTCCCCAATGTAAAGTGATATGCACAGAAATGGCAGAAATAACCAATGTATAAATGCAAAAATAAGAAAAGAAAACGAACTTCCCTTGGGTTGCCTCCCAAGCAGCCTTTGTTTATTGTCGTGGGTTCGACTTAGTGATTCCTTCTTCAATCAGTATAAATCGGATCCTCAAGGTCCAGTTTCTTCACAGTCTTTATTTGGAAACCTTCATAGAAATGCTTAAGTCGATGGATATTCACCTTGAACACTTTGGAAGTGGCTAAACTTTGAATTTCAACTGCATCATGAGGAAAAACATTAGTAATGACAAAAGGTCCAATTCAACTAGAACGCAACTTACCCAGAAACAAATGAAGCCGTAACTGGTATAGAAGGACTTTTTGACCAATTTTAAACTCCTTCCTAGAGATCATTTTGTCATGAAAAGCCTTTGTCTTTTCCTTGTAAATCCTTGCACTCTTATAGGCATCATTGCGAATTTCCTCTAACTCTTGGAGTTACAATTTCCTATGTTCTTCACTTTTATCCATCTTCATGTTAAAACCCTTGATAGCCTAATAAGCTTTGTGTTCTAACTCAATTGGAAGGTGACACAATTTTCCAAATACCAATCGATAAGGTGACATACCAATAGGAGTTTTATATGTAGTTCTATACACCCACAAAGCATCATCCAAGCGCAAACTCCAATCTTTTCTACTTAGGTTGATCGTCTTTTCAATGATGGACTTGATCTCTCGATTTGACACTTTCGCTTGTCCACTAGTTTGCGTATGATATGAAATTGATACCTTATGCACCACATAATACTTTCTCAACAAAGTCGCCACAATTCGATTGCAAAAGTGAGTACCTCGATCACTTATTAGAGCTCTTGGAATTCCAAACCTGGAGAATATGTTAGATTTGATAAAATCTGCAACAACTTTAGAATCATCAGTTCTAGTGGCTTTAGCTTTCACCCATTTCGAGACATAATCAACAGCAAGCAAGATATAAACATAACTGAAAGATACAGGGAACGGTCTTATGAAATCGATGCCCCAAACATAAAAAATTTCATAAAATAGTATGGGAGTTGTGGCATCTCATTCCTTTGGGATATATTACCTGTCTTTTGACAAGGATCGCATGACTTACCAAAAGAATATGAATCTCGAAATAAACATGGCCAATAAAAACCACATTCTAACACTTTTCTTGCCGTTCTCTTAGCTCCAAAGTGACCTCCACAAGCATAAGAATGACAAAAGGTTAGAATAGAAATGATTTCATTTTCAAGAACACACCTTCTGATCACTTGATCCGCATAATGCTTCCATAAGTATGGGTCATCCCATACATAGTATTTGGCATTACTCTTAATATTATATCTTTGAGCCTTAGACAAACCAGGAGGTAGTATGTTAGTAACCAAATAATTTACAATATTCGCATACCAAGGTAATGTCACACTCGCGAAGAACAATTACTCATCCGGGAATGTTTTTTGCAATTGAAGTTCATCCTTGACATGAGTGTCGCGCCCAGATTTTTCGCACTCGAGGAATACTCACACAAGCGGAAAAAATGTTGTACTCTCTCGTTAGAACTGATCCTCCTAGAATAATGAGTGCGACTAAGTTTGAATTGAAAAATTGATTTGAATAAAGGGCCTTTGAAAAATATTTGGAGTCGCCACCTAACTTGATTAAGGTGAGTTAGGTCACCTAAAAACTAAGAATAATCCGAAGACTACACTTAGGGTTTTTAGAAAACAATTTTGGAAAATATCCTCAAGAGAGGGTTTTTTAGGAAAACAGGTTGTTTGGCAACCTTTGGAAAACATTTAGCCCTTTTTAGAAAAATAACTCCGTTTTTGGTCTTTGAAAACAATGATCTAGGTTGGTTACGTGTAAGGAAGACGCACTAAGCTATCACCCTACCCCGCCCTTTCGGTACCTGCATGTCAATCTACCCTAGATTCACCTATGAGAGTCTTTAACTAACTATAGTTCAATCCTATTCACTTTGAAAAACAATATTTATAAACTAACATGATGCATGATATGCAAGTGTAAATTAAGAGAATTGAAAAATAGATTTGAAAAGAATTTAATTTGAAATTGATTTGATTTGAAAATAGACTTGAAGGAATAGAATTGGAATTGGAAAGTTTGAAAATTGAAAGTAGAAGTTTGAAAATAGAAATTTTGAAATTTTGAAAATAGATTGGAATTTGAGAATTAGAAAGATTTTGGAAACCGCACCCATGAGGGTGGAATTGAAAGTTTGAAAAGTATTGTGACCGCACCTATGAAGGTAACCTACGTATCCCTTTGGGGGAATCAGGTCAGTCGTAGTTCAGACCGGAATCCGATTGAAAACAGAAGAGTTGATTTGAAAGAAAGAGATTGAATTGGAAATTGAATTTGATTTGAAATTAGAAAAGGAGATTGAAAATTGGAAATTGAGAGAATTGAACTTTGATTTGGAAAGATTGATTTGGACTTGTTTTGAAAAAGAGAAGGTTTAAGAAAACCTAGACTTAAGAAAGAGAAGAGACTTAGGAAAGATTTGACTCGGCTTGGAAGATTTGGAAAAATATGGATTTTAGGAGATGTTTAAATTAGGAAAGATCCGATTTAGGAAAGTTTCGAATTAGGAAAGTTTTGAATTTAGGAAAGTTTTAGGTTTAGAAAAGTTTTGAATTTAAGAAAGTTTGGAAATTGGAAAGTTTTGAATTTAAGAAAGTTTCGTTTAGGAAAGGTTTGAAAAAGGAAAGTTTTCAATTTAGGAAATGTTTGAATTAAGAAAGTTTTGAGTTTAGAAAAGTCTTAGATTTGAAAAGAGTTTGAAGTTTTGGAAAGTTTAGAATTTAAAAAGTTTTTAGGTTTAGAAAGATTTAACTTAAGAAGGTTTCAAATTTAGAAAGTTTTGAATTTGGAAAGATTTGAAATTTAGAAAGTTTAAGATTTAGAAAGTTTTAAAGTTTTAGAAAATCTTGAGATTAGGAAAGGTTTGAGTTTAGAAAAGATTTGAAAGCTTGGATTTGAAAAAGATTTTGGAAAGAGGTAGAATTAGGAAAGGGTTGAACTAGGAAAGATTTGAAAGTTGAGTTTTAAAGTTTAGGAAAGATTTTATGTTCAAGTTTTGGAAACTTAAGATTTAGGAAAGTGAAAGTTTAGGAAAGATTTGAATTACGAAAGAGTTGGATTTTGAAATTTAAAGAAAGATTTAGAGTCTAGGTTTAGGAAACTTATGGTTTAGGAAGGAATTGAATTAGGAAAGGTTTGAGATTTGTTTCCAAAAACGGGGGATTGGATTTAGTTTCCTAAACGGGGAGATTGGATTTGGTTTCTTAAAGGGAAGATTTGATTTGACAAGGATTTGGAAAGGGAGATTTTAGAAACCCTAGTTTTGAAAGTGTGGAATTTTAAGATAGAAAAGAGGTTTTGGAAACATGTATAGTTTGGATGTGAAAATAAGAGGTTTTAGAAACCTAGGTTTGGGGCAAAGTTTGAAAACCATGTTTTTGGGAAGAAAATTAGGGTTTCCTAATTGCGAGTTCTAGGGCTTGACTTGGGCTCTAAGGAAAGAGTTTTTGGAAAATGGGTTTTTGGAAACGAAGATTTTCTAGAATGGAATCCTAGGGAGGAACTTTTGGGAAAGTAAATTTGAAGAGGGAGTTTTTGGAAAAAGATTTTAAAGAGAAGGAGTTTTGGAAAGTGCGTTTTTAGAAACGTAGATTTTGGAAAGAAGATCCTAGAGGAGAGTTTCTAGAAGAAAAATTTTGGGAAGAGAGTTTTTGGAAAGAGTTGTGGGGAACGTTTTTAGAAAGTGGATTTTGAAGAAAAGATTTTGGAGAGGAGTTGAAAAAGAGAGTTTTGAAAAATAGATTTTGGGAAGGAGTTTTTTAAAACAATTTTGAAGAGCAGAGTTTTAGGAAAGTATGTTGAAAAAGAAATTTTTAGGAAGAGATCTTTGAAGAGAGAGTTTTTTGAAAAATATGAAAATGTCTCACTTTCCTAAAGCAATTCTAACCATAAGGGGGCTAGAACCACTTTAGGAAAGCGGTTTTGAAAATCAACAAAATTTTAAAAATATGGACCATATTGGTCACTTTAAATGTAACACTTTTCTAAAGCAACCCTAACCATGGAAAGGCTAGAATCACCCTAGAATTGTGGTTTTGAAAACATGTTTTTGAAAAAAAGATTTTGATGCAATTTTTGAAAACAAGTTTGAAAACGTTTTGAAAAACAACTTTGAAGACGGTTTTTGGAAGATGTAAGACTATGATATGCACAATGCAATTTGGGGTCGTGAACATACAAGGTTAAGGCTTCACCACATAATCAAGGGGGCCGAACCCACGTGGTCTTTGGTTAGACTAGAAGAAAGCCCCCAACACGATGACTCTCCAATAGCCCAATCCTACACATGGACCGGGAATCCCCTTGTTTCAAGCATGCAAAGAAAGGGGGGGAAAGAGATGGGGGATTAAAATAGAGAAAACCCAAGTGGGTTGGAGAGAGAAGAGAGAGGGGGGAAGTGCAGAAAATTAAAGAGAAAACTTACCGTATGTCTTCTTTATTTTGCGCGCCGCGCTGTCTTCGGTCTTCAGTCTTTGTCTTGATCTTCACCTTCAGCCTTCAAGAGTTGTCTTCAAGCTTTGGATAGCAGCTCTTCAAGTCTTCAAAGGATGGTTGAAGTTTAGTGTATGAGTGTATGGGGGAGTGTATAAGTGTACAGGAGGCTAGGGTTTATGTATGGTGGCTAGGGTTTGGAAAACCTAGGGAGGCTAGGGTTTAGGAGGTGCTCGAGCTCTGTATATCGAAATATAGGATTCTTAGGTTAAGTTTGCAGACCCCTTTCACGTTGAATGAGGCTCTGTATTTATAGAAGTTGGACAAACCTGGCGCCTATTGCAGTGGCGCTAAGGCAAACTTTACACTGGCGCCACTAAGAGTGGCGCCAAGCCATTTTCTAGCTTGGCGCCACTACTAGTGGCGCCAACCAATTAGGAAAGGTTTAAGGTCGGCAAACAACATATCTTTGACTAGATTTGGGCGCTTGTACTAGTGACTACCATGTAATTTTTAGCTTAGCTTCACTAGGAGTGACTCCGGAAAGTCCGGGAATGATTTGGAGGAGCCGGGAATGACCCGGAAGGCCGGAAAGAAGCAGGAACACTTAAAATAGTGTCCTGGAGGTATTTGACTTGAAAAATGAGGATAAGAAGTGTCGGAAAGATTGACCGGGCCTTTAGGGGCAAAACGGTCACTCGGACCGGGAAACTGCCGGGGCGAACTCGGATTGTCCCGGAAAAAGACTTGGGATCTGGAATCATTATTTAGAATGTTCCCAGAGGTTGCCGGTTTGATTCCCAGAGCCAGCGTGGTCGAAAAAGGAGATTGGCCCACCAGGGGCAAAATGGTCATTTTGTACCGGGTTTGCCGGAACTGACTCGGAATGATCCGGAAAGGTAAAGGGGAGTTGAGATTACTATAAAAAGTAGCCTCAGGAGGTTACCGGTTTGATACCCAGAGCCGGTGTGGTCGAAAAAGGAGACCGGCCCTCTAGGGGCAAAACGGTCATTTTGGGCCGGGTTGGTCGGAATTGACTCGGAATGATCCGGAAAGGTAAAGGAAGGTTGAGAACACTATAAAAAGTATTCTCGGGACATTACTGATTTGATACCCAGAGCCGGTGTGGTTCTCGGAGCATTCGGATGCCTAGGGGCAAAATGGTCATCTTGACCGGAAAGTCTCGGAAAATGTCCACAGGACAATTTGGACATTTTTCACCAAAGTGGGCTAACAGACACTGGTGTTGACCTAGGTTTTGAGTGTTTCCGCCACTCTAACGGTGTGAGTATTTCCGCTACTCGGACGGGGTTGATGATTTGTGAGTATTTCCGCTACTCTAACGGCTTTGTAAGTATTTTCGCTACTCTAACGGCTTTGTGAGTATTTCCGCTACTCTAACGGTTGAGTATTTCTGCTACTCTAACGGTTTTGTGAGTATTTCCGCTAATCTAATGGTTTTGTGAGTATTTCCGTTACTCTAACGGTTTTGTGAGTATTTTCGCTACTCTAACGATTTTGTGAGTATTTCCGCTACTCTAACGGTTGAGTATTTTCGCTACTCTAACGATTTTGTGATTAGTTTTGCTACTCGGACCGTCTTGAGGAATAAACTATCTCGAGAGTGGGACTGGAAGGGGTCTTACCGTCTCCGAAGAGACGTGCTTGGATTGGAACCGTCTCGAGGAATAAACTATCTCGAGAGAGGGATTGGAAAGGGGTCTTACCGTCTCCGAGAAGACGTGCCTGGATTGTGAGTGTTTCCGCCACTCTAACGGTTTTGTGAGTAGTTTTGCTACTCGGACCGTCTCGAGGAATAAACTGTCTCGAGAGTGGGATTGGAATTGGAATAAGAAAGAACAATGCCCCTAAGGGCATTTTGGTCATTTTGCCTCTATTTGGGCCTGACAGGCCCGCGAAGCGATGGAAAGATGGAATTTGGACCTAGAGAATTGGCTTCGATTGGAATATGCCCACAATGACTTGAAAACAAGTCTGGACGGAGTGTAGACTGCCGAGCGGTCAAAAATGGGGTGCTTACAATGAGCTAAACGACTCAAATGATCGGCGACACGATTTTCTATTCCTCTTTTGTCTTTGATCTCTAAATCAAATTCACTCAAGAGAAGTATCCATCTAATTAATCTTAGTTTTGGCTCTTTCTTTGTCATCAAATAACGAAGAGCTATATGATCAGAGTAAACAATGACTTTAGTACCAAGTAAATAAGATCGAAACTTTTCTAAAGCAAAAACAACAGCTAAAAGTTCTTTTTTAGTAGTAGTATAATTTCTCTGAGTGTCATTCAAAGTTCTGGAAGCATAATAAATGGCATGAGACGCTTTTCCAATTCTTTGACCCAAGATAGCGCCTACTGTATAATCACTTGCGTCGCATATTATCTCGAAAGGAACGCTCCAGTCAGGGGATTAGATAACTGGGGTAGAAATCAACAGTTCCTTCAGTTTACCGAACACCTTTTTACATGCCTCATTGAACTCAAAAGCCACATCCTTTTGTAGCAACTTGCATGAGGGTACTGCTATTTTGGAGAAGTCCTTGATGAATCTTCGGTAAAAACCTGCATGTCCAAGAAAAGAATGAACTTCCCGCACACTAGTAGAATAAGGTAAAGATTGAATAATGTCAACTTTAGCTTTGTCTACCTCAATTCCCCTGGATGAAACAATATGAGCTAATACTATACCTTGTTTAACCATAAAATGATATTTTTCAGAGTTTAACACATGGTTAGTTTGCATGCATCTTTGAAGAACAAGTGTAAGGTTATGCAAACAATTATCAAAGGAGTCTCCATAAACTGTGAAATCATCCATAAAAACTTCTATGATATGCTCAATATAATCTGAAAATATGCTAACCATATACCTTTGGAAAGTGGCGGGGGCGTTGCAAAGGCCGAAGGGCATGCAACGATATGCAAAAGTCCCGAATGGGCATGTAAAAGTTGTCTTTTTTTGATCCTCTAGCGCAATTGCAATCTAAAAATAATCGAAAAAATAATCAAAAAAACAATAGTAAGAATGACCGACTAACCTTTCAAGCATTTGATCAATAAAAGGTAAAGGGAAATGGTCCTTGCAGGTTACGACATTTAATTTTTTATAATTTATACAAACCCGTCATCCATTCTGAACACGAGTAGAAACTAACTCATCATTCTAATTTTTCACAACAGTTATTTTAGTCTTTTTAGGAACCACTTGAACTGGGCTAACCTAATTGCTATCCGAAATAGAATAAATCATTCTAACTTCAAGAAGTTTAAAGATCTCCATCTTTACTACTTCCATCATGGGTGGGTTCAATCTTCTTTGGGGGTTAACAGGAAGGTTTTGCTCTCTCTTCAAGTAAGATATAATGCATGCATGTAGAAGAGCTAATTCCATTAATATCCGCAATTGTCCAACCAATACCTGTCTTATGCTCCTTTATGTAAGCACCCCATTTTTGACCGTTTGGCGGTCTCCAGTCCGTCTAGATTTGTATTCAAGTTAATGTGGACATATTTTGAGTCAAATCGACTTTTCAAGTCTAATCCAGTCTATTCATCGCTTCACAGCCGTCTTATGCTCCTTTATGTAAGCACTCCATTTTTGACGGCTCAGCGGTCTCCAGTCCGTCTAAACTTGTATTCAAGTCAATGTGGACATATTTTCATCGCTTCGCGGGCCCCGCCAGGCTTAAAATAAGGCAAAATAACCAAAATGTCCCTGGGGGCATTGTTCTTTCCAATTCCAATAGGCACGTCTTTCCGAAGACAGTAAGTTCCTTTTCCAATTCCAATAGGCACGTCTTTTCAAAGACGGTAAGCTCCCTTTCCAATTCTAAGATGCACGTCTTTCCGAAGACGGTAAGTCCCCTTTCTAAATCTAAATCAGGCATGTCTTTCCGAAGACGGTAAGTCCCCTTTTCAATTCTAAGCCAGGCACGTCTTTCTGAAGACGGTAAGTCCCCTTTCCAATTCCAAATCAAGCACGTCTTTCCAAAGACGGTAAGTCCCCTTTCCAATTCCAATTCCAATCCCTCTCTCGAGACAGTTGATTCCTTGAGATGGTCTGACACGTTTTCCAAAGAAAATCTCTTCGGAATGATAAGTCCCTTTAAACATGTCGACCAGGACGAGACCCTAAGTTCCCTAGATGGTAGAACGGTCCACCTTTGGCGCCTGCTAGTCTGCCAATGCAGAAATGTCCATTTAGGCATGCCTTTCGAGAAAATTGATTCTCAGGCACTAAGTCCCTTTAGCAGTTCCCTAGATCAGGTAGTCTCGGGAATGATCGCGAACAATCAGAGTAGTAGAAATACTCGCAAACATCGCAACCGTCAGAGTAGCAAAAATACTCATAAATAGGTCGATATAGGGAATTACCAACAAACCCCTATATCACGCTACCATCGTCAGAGTGGCGGAAACACTCAAAACCCAGGTCAACACCAGTGCCTGCTAGCCCACTTCAGTGAAAAATGACCAAACTGCCCCTAGGGCTATTTTTCGGCACGTTTCTCGGGAACACACCTGAGTCCATAGAACGGTAAGTCCAACCTTCTAAGATTGTCTTAAAAGTAATCCGGCATAATTAGGTGCCTTCTAGTCAGTTTCGGGCCAATTCCGAGACTTTTTGGTCAAGATGACCATTTTGCCCCTAGGCATCCGAATGTCCTAGGAATCACACCAGCCCTGGGTATCAAACCAATAATCTCCCAAGAATGCTTCTTATAGTATTCTCCACCTTTCTTTACCTTTCCGGACCATTCCAAGTTAGTTCCGGCAAACCGGTGTAAAATGATCGTTTGCCCCTGGTGGGTCGGTCGCCTTTTCCAACCAAACCGGCTCTAGGTATCAAACCGGCAACCTTTGGGAACATTCTAAATAATGTTCCCATATCTCAAGTCTTTTTCTAAGGCATTTCGGGTCCGTCCCGATAGCTTTCCGGCCCGGTTGACCATTTTGCCCCTAATGGCCCGGTCAACCCTTTCGACACATCTTATTCTCATTTTTCAAGTCAAGTACCTTCAGGACATTATTCTGAGTGTTGCTGTCCTTTTACTGGCCCTCCGGGTCATTCCCGGTCTCTTAGATGCTTCCCAGACCTTCCGGAGTCACTCCTAGTGAAGCCAGGCTAAAAATTGCATGGTAGTCACTAGTACAGGCGCCCAAATCTTCTCAAGATACGTTACTTACCGACTTACAAACTTTCCTAACTAGCTGGCGCAGCTAGTAGGGGGGCCAAGCTAAGAAATGGCCTGGAGTGGCGCTAAGAGGAATTTTGCCTTGGCGCCACTGCAACAGGCGCCAAGTCTATCCCATTTCTATAAATATAGAGCCTCTTCCAGCGTGAAAGAGGTCTGTAAACTCAGTCTAAAAACCCTATTTTTCGAGATACAGAGCTTGTAGTCTCTCAAAACCCTAGCTTCCCCAGGTTTTTCAAAACCCTACCCACCATACACAAACCCTAGCCTCCTATACACTCATACACACCCCCATACACTTTTACACTAGCCCCCAATCCTCCATTGAAGACTTGGATTGCTGCAACTACAAGCTTTGAAGATCAAAGACAAGCCTTTGAAGACTGAAGTGAAGCAAAGACCGAAGCAAGACAAGCAAAGAAAAGCGCGCAAAGCTAAGCAAAATAAAGAAGACACAAGGTAGGCTTTCTTTTTACGTTTCTACACTTCTCCCTCTCTCTTCTCTCTCCTAACCCACTTGGGTTTTCTTCTATTTTAATCCCCATCTTTTTTCCCCCTTTTCTTTGCATGCTTGAAACAAGGAGATTCTCAGTCCATGTGTAGGATTAGGCTATTGGAGAGTCATCGTGTCGGGGGCTTTGTTTTAGTCTAACCAGAGACCACATGGGTTCGGCCCCCTTGATTATATGGTGAAGCCTTAACCTTGTATGTTCACTACCCCAATTTGTATTGTGCATATCATTATCTTGCATTATTCCAAAATCGTTTTTAAACTCGTTTTCAAAGCTTGCATTAAACTTGTTTTCAAAATTGCATCAAAATCTCATTTTTCAAAAACTTGTTTTCAAAATCACAATCCTAGGGTGATTCTAGGCTTTCCATGGCTAGAGTTGCTTTAACAAAGTGTTACATTTAAAGTGGCCAATATGGTCCATATTTTCAAAACTTTTGTTGTTTTCAAAACCACTATTTTAAAGTGGTTCTAACTTTCTTATGGTTAGAATCACTTTAGGAAAGTGAGACATTTTTATACTTTCTAAAAAATCTCTTTTTAAAATTCTCTCTTTCTAAAACCCTCTTTTTCAACATGCTTTCCTAAAACTCTTCTTTCCAAAGTTGTTTTCTAAAAACTCCCTCCAAAAATCTATTTTCCAAAACTTCTCTTTTTAAACTTCTTTCCAAAACACTCTCTTCAAAATCCACTTTCTAAAAACGCTCCCTAAATCTCTTTCCTAAAAACTCTTTCCAACAATCTCCCTCTAAAAATATTTCCAAAAACTCTCTCTTCAAAACTCACCTTCTAGAAATCCCTTCCTAAGATTTCCTTCCCAAAACCTCCTTTCCAAAAACTCTTTCCTTAGAGTCCAAGTCAAACTCTAGAACTCACAATTAGGAAACCCTAATTTTCTTTCCCAAAACATGGTTTTCAAACTTGCCTTAAAACCTAGGTTTCCAAAACCTCCCTTTCTACATCAAAATCATAAGTTTTCAAAAAACTTCTTTTCTACGTCAAAACTATAGTCTTCCAAATCTAGGGTTTCTAAAACTTCTCTGTCCAAATCCTTGTCAAATCCAATCTTCCCTTTAGGAAACCAAATCCAATCTCCCATTGAGGAAACTAGATCATATCCTCTGTTTTTGGAAACAAAATCAAACCTTCTCTTTTAGAAACAAAATCTAACCCCTTGTTTTAGGAAATAGGAATCTTAACCCTTCCTAGTCTAAATCTTTCCTAATTCAAATCCTTCCTAATGTTCTATTTTCCTAAATCTTAAGTTTCTAAACTTGAACATAAAAATATTTTCTAAATTTTAAAACTCAACTTCCACATCTTTCATAATTCAACCATTTTCTAATTCTACCCCTTTTCAAATCTTAACTTTCCAAATCTAAGTTCTCAAATCTTTCCTAAACTCAAACCTTTCCTAATCTTAAGATCTTCTAAAACTCTAAAACTTTCTAAATTTCAAATCTTTCTAAATCCAAAGCTTTCTAAATTCAAAACTTTCTTAAGTTAAATCTTTCTAAACTTCCAAACTTTCTAAATTCTAAACTTTTCTAAAACTTCAAATCTTTCCAAATCTAAAACTTTCTAAACTCAAAACTTTTCTATTTTCAAAACTTCCTTATTTTCAAAACCTTTCCTATTTCAAAAACATTCTTTTTTTCTAAAAACAAAACCTTTCTTATTTCAAAACTTTTCTAAATTAAAACTTT